>JAKSZP010014571.1:0-184070 GCA_022478985.1 Massospora cicadina
ATTAATGAGATAATATCAATAGAGTATAGGAGAAAACAATATTTCATCCTAGTTAGTATATGTTTCTTTTTTTAGTACTAGATGGTCCCAACCCAAGGGAGATAGTATATGTTTCAAACCTGTTACAAATCAAAGTGTACTGGAGTGGTAACAGGTTCCACCCTGCTAGGCAACTACTCTATTTCATTTTTATTCTATCTCTACATCTTAATTCAAATTTTTGATATAAAATAATAAGTGGAAAAGAAGAAAAAAAGTTTTATCTTAGCCAATATAGGTTTTAAACATGTTACAAAAAAACCTGCATCAGAGTATAACAGATCTCATCCTGCTAGGCAACTACCCTATCTTTTGACATGATATATGTCCTATCTCTGGAGGGTATGTTCAAATATGAGATCATAAATGGCAAGCTTAAGTTATTATGGGTGTGGATTGTTTTTGCATAGGTTGTTTAAATAAATTATCTAGATCTATAATGAATTATTGTAGATGGCAATCAGTAAATTTAGTATAGATTGACCAATTAAATTAATCAAATAGATGAAATGAGGTAATATAGATAAATATCTGAATGTTTACCATATAATTGACTGATTAAATCAACTAAACAATAAAAACTATAAGTAAAAACTGCAAGGGAGTACCCCAGTTTTGGAGTATGTACTCACTACCACTGCCTCCCCAAGTTTGATCCCAGTAGATAACTTTGGGTAGGGGATGATATAACTGTGTTGGCATTGCACACCAATGCTCCAAACTGAGATAGCAAATAGCAAGGCAGTCCAAGGAGTTCCTAGCCTATCATATGCCATGCATGGATTTTTTCAGGTTTTATCCTCCTATCCCATTTTCTTCAATTCCTCTTAATTGGTGCAGTACTGTCTCCAGGTCAGCCCACCTTGAATAAAATTTAAAAATTTAAATTTAAAAGCTTTAAAAATAAGTAAAAACTGCAACATTATACCCAAAACATTGAAAATTCAAAGTCAACTGAACAATTATATATATATATCATAGAATATTAATGTCAAGTTTATCTGAGATTGGTAAATAGTCTAGGAGTAGGTGTTGAAATAAACATGCATTTGTAATGATTTATTTATAAGATGATTTGCTAAACCACCACAACTAAAATGCTTCCTAATTCAATCTAAAATGATTAAATTTAATCTATCTACCAGCTACTTGTCTGCTGCTATACACAGTTTTAGCTAGGGTAATTTAATCATCACTAAATTAATATAACCATATCAGGTATTATTCTTTTAGAGTTAAATGACAAAACATATTTATAGTATCCTATCATAACAGTAAATAAAATGTTAAGAAGGCTTTTAATATCCTTCAGCCATAAGGCATATATCATACACTTAAGTTTTTTACTATAAGGTAAAACTTGAATCATTCTTTTATCATAATATCTTTATTTAATCTTTTTAAATGATTTTAATAAGATATGATGGGAGGAAATGATTTTTGTCCTAGCTATAATAGGGTTTGAACCTGTTTTAAACCAAGCCTGAATCAGATTGGTAGCTGGATATACCCTGTCAAGATAACCACCCTTGCATAGCAAACCTATTGGACCTATTGAATTAATTAAATACCACTAAACTGCTAGCTGAAACATTATAGATAAAAATGCTCATCACTAGGCTATAGAAAAGGTGCTTCATCTAGTTATTATATGGTCTTTAGTAAATGGCTATAAACTAATACTGCTATAATAAATCTTAAAGTCCTAGCTCTTGTGATCTAGAAGATATGGAAAGATTAGCTTTTATATATTGATTTAAAGTTTTATATATATCTTTGGTTAGAAATTAATATTTTAAAAAGCCTCTACATACTTGAGAACTTAAAACTCAAGAGGCATATACATACAAACTCGATGTAGCAAAATTTCAAGTTTGGGAGAATTAATATTTTAATATGATTAATAAGTTAAATATTTAATAATAGACATTTATCACTTAATAAAACCAGATGTTAATGTAAAAAGTAGTCAATTATAAATAGTTTATTAGTAGGTATCAATGACTAAGAAGTGCCTCTATTCCAAAATTTTAAATATAAGATTATATAGGGTAGGATAAATGATGAAAATTAACCTATTTAAAGTGGTTATAGTTTTTGTAAATTTTTTCTAGTTAAAATTGAGTATAGAATCCTTTACCTACACAATAGTACTAAACTCAAGCTGCATATACATAGCAAGTTCTTAAACATAGGTTTAGTTGGTTTTGTAAAATAATTTGTATACTTTTTTATTTGAATATTTCATAATAGAAATTTATTAAAGTAATATTATAAATGCTGTTTTTACATATCAAAATAATAGGGATGAATGGTTTTTTAGATAAACTACAACTTTAAAAGAGAAATTCATGTAAGACCAATAATTCCTAGCTCCTGTGTTATAAGAGAACCCTTGCTTATAGTGTCTTTTAAACAATATAGATTTTAGATAGAAAATAGATCATAGATATATTTTTGCATTTTTGTTGCTATAATTTTTACATTAGTAAAATCCCTTATGTAATTGATATTCTGACACCCAAACTGTGCATACATACCAAATTTTATAAACGTAGGATTGTTGGGCTTTTTAAATTACTTTTTTGAAAGTTTTCTCAAAATTGAATCATTTTATAATATCAATTTATTAAGATGAGGTTTATACTGCTTTTTCACATATTTAAATACCCAAAAGAATCCTAAAATTAGATATTTCTTAGTGGAACTAAAAATTTTTAACAGAACCTTCATATCAAATTCAAATTTCTAGCTTTTGTGTTCAAGAGAAACCTTGATTAATAGTGTCATTTATATATGTTATAGTTTACCTAAAGGGAGTGAGGCTAACTATTTCTTAAAATTTAGATATCAAAGGACCTATTTACCACTATCCACACTTTTTCTTTTTAAAGCATTATAATACTTTGTATTAGTGTGCCTAGGTTTTTAGGCTTTAATAAAGCTGAGTGTATAAATCAATGGCAACCAACTATCTTTAAATTTTTGAAATCTTGGTTACTATTAATCTAACCTAATTTTTATAGCAAAGGCTAACCTTAAGCCACTAAAGTTTCTAATTTTAAAAACTTCTCCTTTACTTGTATCTTTTATATCAAATTATATATTGAAAACTTTAGTTTTAAGTAGATGAGAGTAGTCTATACAGCTTACAGTTGACCATAAACAAAAAATAATTCAAGTTTTACCTTATGGTAAAAAACTTAAGTGCATGAATATGCCTTATAGCTAAAGGTTGTTAAAACTTTCTTATCATTTTATCTACTGTTATGATAGGATACTATCATTATATTTGGTTTTTTAACTATTAAAAAAATAATACCTGAGATGGGTAGATTACTTAAGTAATGATTGGATTGGCCTAACTAAAACTGTGTATGACAGTAGGCAAGTAGCTGGTAGATTAAATTTAATTGATTTAGATTAAATTAGATAGCATTTTAGTTGTGGTAGTTTAGGAAATCATCTTATAAATGAATTATTATAATGCATGTTTACTTAAACCTCTACTCCTAGAATATTTACCAATCTTAAGTAAACTTGACACAGATATAGTATGAAATATATGATTGTTCAGTTAACTTGATTAGTTTTATGTAGTATATATAAGGTTGGCATTTTTTATTTAGTTTACTATTTAGTTGGCTTTAGCATTTAATTATATGGTAAACTTTATATTAACTATACCATCTTTACTTCAAATTTCAACATTTTGTACTTCAATTTCAACATTTTGGAAATTGATTTCAACATTTTGTATTTTGATTTCAACATTTTGCAAATCAATTTCAACATTTTATATTTCTATTTCAACATTTTGCATTTCAATTTCAATATTATACTTCAATTTCAACATTTTATACTTCAACTTCAATATTTTATATTTGAAATTCAAAATTTATAATATAATCTCAATATTTTTAGTTTTAATGATTGTACCATGTCTAGTTCTAACTACAGACTCATTGATTTCCTCAGCATCAGTGTTTTCTTTTGGTAGATTATAATTTGATATAAGGGATATACAAATATTTTTAAATATGAAAAAATGAGTGAGCATTAATATGCTTGCACTATTTCAGCAGGAATAATAAAATAAAACTATCACCAAAAATTGTGTTGAGATTAAACTGTAAAATCTTGAAGTTGAAGTATAAAATGTTTAAATTGATTTGTAAAATGTTGAAAATGAAATACAAAATATTCCCATCTAGTACTAAAAAAAAGAAATACAAAATATTCAAATTGAAATGTAAAATGTTGAAATCGAAGTAAAAAAGGTATATCTATATTACCTCATTTTATTTATTTGGTTGACTTTATGTGTAAATCTATGCTAAATTTACTGATTGCCATCTACAATAAATTAATTTTAATCTGGTTGATTTTATTGGTTGATTTATGACAAATGTTAGCCATTTCTAACGATTTAACCTCATCATGCTATAATTTCATACTTGCTTGGATTTCAAATATACCCCAGTCATATGACTTATATCATGTTTATATGTATAATATTGATCAGTTGTTTAATTGGTCAATCTATGGTAAATCTACTGATCACCATCTACGATAATTCATTTTATTAGATCTAGTTATTTAATTGGTCAATTTATGGTCTTTTAACTGGCCGCCATCTACAATAATTCATTTTATTAAATTTAAGTTTCCTTTAATCGGTCAATCTATGGTAAATTAACTGATCGCCATCTACAATAACTCATCTTATTAATCTGGTTGAATTTATTGGTTGATTTATGTAAAAACGATCGCCATTTCTAATGGTTTAAGCTCGCCACACTATGATCTCATACTGCCTGGATTTCGAACATACCCCCCAGCCATTGGACATATATCATGATAAAAGTTTAGGGTAAGCGTAATAATTTTATCTAACAGTTACTTTAATGATGGGGTCCCATTACTCCATTAACTGTTTGTGCGATCGTTGGGTCAAGGGGCGGTGCTAAACAAATTTTGGGGTTTATATAGATTCAAGATTAAATAGTTGCAATAACTTGGGAAGGTAAAAAAGTTGCTTATCCAAAAAAAGTGTAGCGTTGTAACCTAGTATAACTCGATTCGAATGCAGGATCTGGGTCTAAAATTTTGTTAAACGATTAAGTTGATACAAATTTTTACCTGTTTCAAGGTCATTTTTTGATTGGTTTAAAATCGAAAACCTCACTCAAACCGTGACTTTCCGATGCGGAATAGTAGTAGGATCCCTTATCGGTACTAAAATAATTAGGTAAATGGTTTTAATTGGGTGTGGATTTGATAATATATTTTCCAGATCGGTTCGATTGAACCCTCCCATGTTACGATTTAAGTTCCAAAATGTGGGCCCGAGATGGTTTAAAAAAGTCCACCCTTCGAGCCATTATTCCACCATTCGCCAAATCGGCCAAAAGCTGTACCAATCGAACACGATTTAAGGGTTGTAAATACATGTTTAACCCTTTGACCTACCATCACGAGCCTCACACGTGATAATCAGTTTAGGTTTGGGCCCGGATGGCTGACCACATGTGAGACACGTGGTTGTAGGTCAAAGGGTTAATATGATTTAGATGGTTGAGATTTATTAGCTTTACATGGTCTAAAAATATAACTACTGGAGGTTGATAACCTATAAGTTCAACTTTAGAATTTTTGCTTTTACGCACCTTATAAACTAGAACCGAACGATATTCGTAATTAGGTTGATCCCCTCACCCAACTGAAACCGAAATTCTAACCAACTGAAGTTGACAGGTTCAACTAAAACCGTCGGATACTTCGAGACGAACATATTCGAACAAAAACCGTTCTACCCAACGATCTCGGAGAGTTTCGGATATCCGATGAGTTAACCAATCGAAATTTAAGATTATGGATAATTTCGGATCCCCCTTTACGAAAATTAAAGTAAATCGAATAAGGTTCGGAAACTTATCCCCGATTACATCCGGCCTCCACCTGATGAGGGTTTAACCAATTCCGATCTCAGCCTAAAAGGGTTGGTGATACGTAACCAATTCCGATTTCAGCCTAAAAGGGTTGGTGATACGTGGCCGAGTTCGATTTTCAGCCGCATCCGGCTTAAGTATTCTTCGGGTGGAAGGCTCGGGATTTTTAGGTAATCGATCCATCCGGTTAGGTAAAGTTCCCTCACGCAGATGGGGAAGGGGAATATTTGATTTAATTTTCGGGATGAGATATTCAACCACCTGGCATGGGAGCTGCAGGTGGGGAAGGTTAAATGGGGGAGTATGACGAGGGTCAGGTACAACTTTAATATGGATACCCAATCGAAGAGATCGGTACAGTTACCCTTTAATACGGATACCCAATCGAAGAGATCGGTGCAGTTACCTCACGTTGCGATAGTTGGGGCGGGGTCAGTGGGGAGTGCGATCGCTTACGCCATCGCGTTGAGTAAGTTGAGCGTCAAGGTTTTGTTGGTGGACAAGGCGGTGAAGGTATGCGAGGGCCAGGTTAAGGATCTCGAGGACAGCACGTTCCTCTCCCCCACCTGCGTGGCGATGGGGACTATGGAGGAGGCTGGTAGGGCCGATATAATTATCGTCACCGCCGGCGCCAAACAGCAGCCGGGGGAGTCGCGCAGCGCGCTCGTCGGCCGTAACCGCGCCATCCTTTCGTCCATCGTTAAGGAGATGGGGACCATCAACCCCAAGGCGATTTGGTTGGTGGTGGCTAACCCGGTTGACGTCCTGACCTCACTCGCGCAGAAGTTGACTGGCCTGCCCCACTCCCAGGTGCTCGGCACGGGTACCTTCCTGGACACCGAGCGTCTGCGTTCGCTCCTCTCGAGACACCTTCAGATCAGTGCCAGCTCGATCCACTGCCAGGTACTCGGCGAGCACGGCGATGACCAGGTCGTGGCGTGGTCCCTGGGGACCGTTGCCGGGGGCCTGCCGCTCCTGAAACACCCGCGTATGGCGGGTTTGGACCGGGACGCCTTAAACCGGTTCAGCTCCCAGGTCGCGCGTCGCGCGTACGATATCATCGACCTCAAGGGGTCCACCCACTTCGGCATCGGTGCGTGCACGTCCATCCTGTGCGACGCCATCCTCTCCGACGCCCACAAGGTGTTCCCGGTATCCAACTACCACCCCGAGTACCAGGTCTACATGTCCTACCCCGCGGTTATTTCCCGGAGCGGGGTCGTGTCCATCATCAACGATCTCCCGCTCACCCGGGAGGAGACCGAGCAGCTGGACAAGGTCGCCGCGAGCCTCAAGGAGGCCGGCGTATGAGCCAATTCGGTTTACCCCTCGAATAAATCTAAGTGGCGGGCTTGAACCCTTCGCTATGCTAAAGTTTACGTTACTCGAAACACGTTTTAATGGTTTGGTGGGTCCGTTTTTCGATAACGCGCCCGTGCCGTTTTAAGGGGACCCGGTCTACGCGTTAAGATTTCGGCACGTGGAACTTTCTATAGCCGGACAAATTTGAATTTTTTATAGCGGGGTAACTTCGATCCTAGGTATACTGTATGTACGTTGATGCCCATCGACGGATAGTCCATTAACCGAGATCGGATCGCGCTTGGAAACTTCAGGTAAAGTTTGGTTAGGTTTTATACCTGGACGACGGGTGCGTTTTAAAACCCGTGGCTTGTCTCTATACAATGCTGGTTCCTATATATGGATAAGTTTGCACTCAAAGCTTAAGTGGCCAACCTTCCTTGCCGTCCGATCTTATCCCTTGGTATAAGGTCCGTTGGTAGGCTTTAAAGTAAAGCCCGGTGCGCTCAAACTTTCACGAGATTTGTCTTAAAGCGCGTCAAGTATGCTTACAGTTGTCAGCGTTTTACCTGGAGATTACCGTACCTCTCTACGTACAGTTGTAAGCGTTTTACCTGGAGATTATCGTACCTCTCTGCGGCGTGTACATCGTGCTCTTTCCTTTGCGCTTGGTTAATTTTGTCTCAAAGGCAAACTTGGTTTAAAATGAAAACTTTCACTTGTCGGAAGTCGTAGGCTTAGGTGCTAGGTCGCCTGTACAGATAACCCAAACTTCACACTTCCAAAGAAGGGATAACTTTAAAGATCGATACGCGAGGACAGATTTTACGGGAGGCTTATAAAAGCCCCCAAAGTACAGTTCGTACTCCGCCGGGTTCGAGTTTAAGGAATAGCCTACCGTTACAAATAATTGAAGCCGGCCCTCCCAAACCACGGTTTCCAACCGTATCCTTGAACCAAATGGGGTAGCAGGTATCTCACATCGTACTCGTCACCGAGTTCAAGCTTTACCCTAGGATAGCCGAGTTAAACCATTGGTTCCATATAGCCAACTACATGGGTTGTTGCCGTAGAGACTCACGCCAAATCTATAGAGGGTTATGGTGGTAATAACCCAAAGAAAATCTATAAAGAGCTATAGTGATAACTTAAAGAAGCCAAGTTACCTTATACCGCAAGCCTTCTCGGAGTTTAACAACCCTTTAACTCTGGCCCAAAAATCCCAAAGTTTTACAGACGCCACGGCTCTTGCTACGCCACCCAAACTTTCATATCTGTGACGTAATAAGCTTAAATTTCCACCTTAACCCAAAACCAAATTAAAAGCCAGGCCAGGCGTGCAGGGTTAAACTGCTGCACGATAGTTTAAACTCTACCGGTGGCACTGACAGCTGAGATAGGCGAACTTCCCTACAAGGGTTGAACAGTTCGGTATCAAGTTATGGTTTTTTAGTTACAGTCGGGGTATAAGTTTTCTCATAGTTGAGTTGATATCCTCCCCAAATAGGCTAACACGTATACCGAGGTTGTTCCAGAGGTGGACGCGAAAAGGGTTAACTTTTTACAACTACCCACCCCAAAAAACTTTAGGTTAAATGGGAGCATCTACCCAACTCCACACGATCGGTCCCATACCCTCGGACATGCCTTTTGTAATTGATGGAGGGCTAACCAGTTATTGGACCTTTAAGGTAAAGATCGCTTTTATCGGGTGTTTGTCCATTCTGATATATTAACCGCGGTTCACGAGCCAAGTTTCTTTTAAAGGTTATAGTTATTCGAGGCCACAGCCATAAAGCTTTTTTACCCTATAAAAATCTATAGCCTTTATCGATACCGTAGACTTTATCCCCACCCTAGATTCCATATGGGTAGGTGTGATCATAGCCCCTATAGGTTTAGGTATCATCGCCTACCACATCATAGCCCAACTCCCGTTATCATACTGGGACCTCGGTTGCGTAGAGATAAGGTTCTAATCATAATCTGAACTGGGTGGTAGCAAGCTTATGATCTCAGCGGGCTACCTATAATGTACACTATAGGAAAAAGCGCAGATCAGGTGTCAACAGGGACTTGGGTGGAGTCAATAATCTATAGAGCAACTTCAGCTGATAGGTTAATATTAATGGGCCAATTATTTCGTAGGCCAGGCTCATAAACCTTATAAACGTTGGGAGGGAGGATTATGCTCCCAAGGCCCAGGTCAACTTGGCACCAAACTAGTTAACTTGATTGGTGTCACCTCAAACTATTGGTAATGCTAAATTGGCCCAATTGCCCAGTGGGTGCTGATGAAAAGAGGTTGGGCCACTTACCCTGCAACAGATTATTGATTTCACATAAAATTCCAACTGGTGGGGCTTGTTCTTCTGTATGGGGACTTTTAGACTCAGCCTCAAGCGCGTCCGCCATGTTGAAACTTTGTTATACATAAAGGGGGTTACTCCTGAGCGGACTGGAACTCCACACCTCAGCTGATAACTGGAAGGCTAAATCCAACCCGTTTACAATCAAACTATATTGGCATCATTAGCCTCAGACAAAATGGCTTAAAAAAGGTAGACTTTGTGTCAGGGTTCAAGAGGAAAACAAATCAAATTCCCCGCTTACAAATTGAACAGCAGGGAATCAACTCTCAAGCCTATTTGAACAGAGATGACTCCAGGATTCTCATCCCCAATTCCTGAGTCATGTGGGGTGGAGTTTTCACTGATCCGGTCATGAGGGCAGCAAAATACAATGAGGGTGCCAAACAGGTGGTCAATCCGGAAGGCCATGAAAGATCCTAAATGGATGGGGCCACAAAGAGCTGCAAGGCACCATGTCCCCATGCACCCTAAAAACTGACACCTTTTAATCTAATAAAACATTCATTATTCTATCCATTCTTCCATTTCCTTTTTGAACTATTTTTACAATCTTCAGCTTTGAGCCACCTTTGGACCTCAGCAACAGTCTAAAGAACTGTAACGCTGACATACATGGTGCTTACCACAGGGGCTCCACGCTGTTCTAAGTGAAAATGTCTATCACAAACAATGGAGAATACTAGCAGCCCTGAAGACCAATCTGCTATTAGTCAAGAAGCGTTGCTCAATGGGTTAGTACCTCATGATATGAAATACCACCCTTGAAGCCTGAGAGGTTAGAATTCCAGGCCACATTCCAATTCTCCCTGACCTCTATTGATGGGAGTCAGTACCAACTTCAGTATGAGAACCATAACAATGTTGCCCAACAATTAATAAATGGCATCTACTCTATGGGTGCTCACTCCAGCTGCTCTCATGCCTCTTCTGTTCACTCTATCATGCAGTACCTCTATGACTCATCACAGCTGCTGGCAGGAGAACTTGCTTGGGTCCTGAACTTTACCTTTGCAACTTTGTTCACCCAGCTATTCATCACCTACTCCAACTAGTTGGGTTGCGCCATCAAGTAGTCTCCCAACAACTGGGGCTCACCCAGGCCTTACACTCTCACATTGTCAATTTCTACAATGCAGCCTCCTCCTTTATTCACAACTGTGAGGCCATTATTGATAATCAACAGTTGATCAACGAGGTCTGAGATCAAACTGTGGTGATAGATAGCAGGATCTCTGGATATCTTGAGGACCAGATGTGTTGAAACGTCCAACTTCTGGAGGCAACTTGGAATTGGCACCTCCTCCAAGTTAAGGATCTGGTATGGGCCCTGCAACAGCACTATCAGGAGCTAGCCTCTTGCAACTACTCCTCCAGGAGTAAAGGTCCTGAAGGGCCTAGGGGGCCTGAAGGCCCCAAAGGGCGTGAAGACCCAAAAGACCAGAGGTTTCCGTGGACCTCCAGGGCCCCCAGATCCCTCAGCACCCACTCCTGAAGGCCCTGATGACCCCTGGTAAAAGGATGTGTTGGCAGACTTGGCTGCCTTATGCAATCAAATACACAATGTAGCTCATGGGTGCAAACTCCAAGTGAATGGAGTTTTCCTCAACCCTAGGGTCTCCATTGAGGCACTGTCAGACAAAATGGACAACTTCAGTGCCTTCATCAAGCTTACAAATACTTGTATCTCTCAGCTCAAACAAACTTGTCAAGGATTTGAAACCTGTTTGATCACCTTCAAGAGCCAGCTTCACCTTCAGGGCACCAACATTTAATCCCTAAAGGAGCAGGTTACAAATAAGGCTTCTGTTTCCTCTCTCAAACAAAATTGAGATGATATCCAAGAGGACCTTGAGTGTCTACAGCGATGGCTAGACCAGCAGGCCCCCCTGAGACTATGCAGAGACTGAAATCTCAAAGCCAGCGCCCATCCCTGGTATTAACGCTCTCTCCACTCCTCTTGTAACTAACCTTAAGCCTAGTTTTAAAGAAAGTTTTACCCCCGGCCAGAAAAGCGTTGCCTCCTTCCTGTACACATATGAGAGTTCCATGGAGGGGGACAATGACCAGCAGAAGGTAAAGCATATCCATTCCTTCCTAGATAGCACTGCCCAGGAGATCATGACCCCCATTTGAAGGAGTGCAACACTTGGGAACAGGTCTGTACAGCCTTAATCCAAGAGTTCAGCAGCAATCAAACCCTGGCTACCCAAAGGCAAGTGTTCATGGGCATTTGACTGAACAAAGGAGAAAACCCTATGGAGTTTGCCAACTGGTTCTATGCCCAGGCACAACCCTTAGTCACTACAAAACATCTCACCCTAGTTGATGCTATTACCGCTGTCATTTCTGCATTGGGATACTACCCTGAGGTTCAAATGCATACGATTAGGCAGAAGAATGGGTTTACCTGTATATGGGAGATCAAGGAAGCACTTGATGAGATCCCTGAATCAACTCTACACTTTAAGGCTACATTTACAGGACCCACTAACCGTCCTAAAGTCCATGTGGTCAAAAACCAGAAGAATCCTTGACCTCAATGCACTTACTGTAATGGTTTCAGACATAGTGCCAACGCCTGCTGGAAACGACTTGCTGAGGTTTCAAGAAAAGGGCTGTCAGCATGAAGGACGAGGCACTCCATGCTGACATCCCTACCCAGTCTCAAGAATGTTCCATAACCTTGAATAAACTGGGAGCTATTGTACCTGGAGAATAAGCTGTGGTATCTAATGATATAAAGAAATTGATACTGCTTACTATTCTTTCAATGAATCTCCAAGGTTCCTCACGCTACCTCCCCAGTTTGTAAGTCTGGTTAACCATGTCGCAGTTCAAGTCATAAAATTCCTGTCCTTGCCATAGTCAACAGTGGTTCCTCTGTGAACGTCATATCATCTAAGTTAATGAAGCGCATTAAGATCACCCTGGATTTGTCACACTATATGGAGCATGGCACAGCTGGCCCACAATGCACCTGATCTATTGGGGCTTATTCCTCTCTACTGGTATAGTTTGGAAAGCTTGCTGTAAACACCCCCAATGTCACGCTAGATAACCCTAACTATGAACTGCTCCTTGGGACAGAGTTCCTTTGAGATTGTTCAGCAGTACTCCATTATGATGGTGGCTTTCTATCCCAACTAGGGTATTGATCCCTCCGATCTTCAAAACCTCTCATGATTCCAAAATGGAGGTCAAAGCCTGAGCCTGTTATTGGAGAGTGAAGGCCAAATCAATCAGCTCAAATATCACATTAGGGGCTCCCAAGTCCGATCGCCCCCTCCTACTGTTGATGGGAAAGAGGGCATGCCAATCTAAATACCTAGGGTGACTAAAATACTCCAAAGTCCCAAGTCATTGCTGACACCTGGGTATATGTCAACATCCCCTCAGATACCTATTGGAAATATGAGGCCTAGACAACCCATCCACAAAAGAGGTGCTAACCTGCCCAGGGATCCTAGATCCAGCCTATGCTGGATCTATATCAGTGTTGTTGGCCAACCTTACTGACAAACCCAAAATAGTAGGTCCATACAATCCTGACGCCTATGTTCTTCTTCAACTGGTGGACGTTATTTCTGATGTCCAAAGTTTTGGGGACTTAAGGGATTTCATCTTGGAGATACCTCCATTGGTCAGCCTGGTCAGCACCAGTATCAGAAAGGACCTCTCAGATGACCAACAACATAAGGCTCAAGAGTTGTTGGATGAGTATTTGGCCTATTTTTGACCTCAACCTATAACTTCAGAAGAATGAACGGAATCCTACATCATATGGAAACTGGGGATGCTCCCCCTTCTGTCCTGACCTTACCAAAAAGCAAGGTTGAAGAGGCCCAGGTGATGGTGGAACTCAAACAACTATTTGACGCTGGACTCCTGGTACCATCATGCAGCCTGTGGGCCTCTCCTCTTCTGCTGGTTTGGAAGAAGAATGGCAGCCACTGGGTGGTGATGGACTACCAGTGACTCAACTCCATCACCAAGAAGGACAGTTATTCTCTGCCACGAATTGATGATTTACTCCATCTGCTTGCCGGATCTCAGTACTTTTCTGCCATGGACCTTGCCAGTGGATATTGGCAAGTTGAGCTCACCCCTGAAGATCGAGACAAGTTCACTCTCATAGATAATAAAGGGCTATTCAGACCCACCAGGATACCCCAGAGTCTTTGTAACGCCCCAGCCACTTTCTAATGTGCCATGTATGGGATCCTTGGGGACTTTAAGCTTTCATGAATCCTCAGCTACCTAGATGACATTACTGTTTTTCCACAAACCTTTAATGGACACATCAAGCATCTCAGAGAAGACTTCAATTGGCTCTGAAAGGCTTCTATAAAGAGTAAACTTTCAAAGTGCTCCTTCTTCTAATCAGAACTGGAGTTTCTGGGACACAAAGTTTCCAAGTATAGCATCCAGTCTAAACTGGACAAAGTCTATGCCATAGAGAGAATTTCATGCCCCAAAGCTTAAGGGATATCCAGGTATCCCTAGGCATGATGAGCTATTATCATCAGTTTATCCAACAGTTTGCCGACCTAGCCAAGCCACTATTCTAACTCCTGCAAAAGAATGTGCCATTCAAATGACAGCCTAAAATAATAACAGGCTTTGAATGCCTTGAGGACTACTCTATGTACTAAACTAATTCTAGTCCACTCATTTTGACCAACCATTCTTGTTGTTTACAGATGCAAGTAATGTTGCTGTTGGGGCTATCCTACCCTAACACGATGAAACCAAGTCAACCATCCTGTAGCCTTTTTTAGTAAGGCACTGAGTAAAGCTGAATGGAACTACAGTGTTACCAAGAGGGAATACTTGGCTGTCTTGTTAGCCATCAAACATTTTTGGCCTTATCTCTATGGTACTCACTTTACCATTATTACAGACCACTCCTCACTCCGGTGGCTCCAGAAAATGAAGGCTCAGATGGCCGATTAGCCAGGTGGGGCTTATGACTACAGAGCTATGATTTCACCATTGTCTATCACACAGGCGCGATTCACCAAAATGCGATGACCTCTCCAAGATGCTGGTGCTAGCGGCGTTGACCCTCAAGGAGGACCAGCTGTACAATATAATAGGTCAACATGAGCAATGAGAGTTGGAAACTTTAAGGTCCAAGCTGAACTCCAAAGGATGACTTGAGATACTCAAATTAAGGATGGGCTGCTCTACAAGAAGGTCAATAAGAAGTGGCTCTCTTATGTCCACCCCTCTTCATGAACTGATGATATTTTAGAGGGCCATTCTACTTTGGGACATGGGGCAGTTAAGAAGACTCATGAATGGCTGAAGTCATGGTGTTACTGTGAATGAATGTTGGAAGCCATCCAAGAGGCCTTGGAGGCATGTATGACTTGCAAATCCCAAGACTGAGTCAATCCTAGCTTTCAAAACTCAGTTGTCACCCTGACTGGCCCTTCAATGTCATTAGCATTGATGTGGTGGGCCCTCTTCCCACTGGGTTGCATGGCCTTAAGTATATTCATCCTAGCCATGGACCACTTACCCAAGTGGGTTGAAGCGATTTTGGTCCCAGATGCCAGTGCCAAAGACACAGCTTTCTTCCTTTTTTTTAGTACTAGATGACACAGCTTTCTTCCTTGTTCAATCCTTTTTCACCCAGCATGGGTGCCCCAAACCTTACTTTTGAATAACAGGTTGAATTTCACTTCACAGGTAGTACAAGAACTTACCTTGCTATTTGGCACTACCCAGAGTTTTGCTGCCCCTTACCACCCATCAACTAATGGGGCATTAGAACTCACTAACAGAACTCTTATTTCCATTTTACAAAAGTTGGCCGCCTCAGATCCTGCTCATTGGAACCACTACCTACCCAGCGCTTTGCTTGCCTACATGGTAAGCTACCACCAAGTCATCAAGATGTCCCCATTTGAACCCCTATATGGGCGTGCACCTTGGCTACCAAGTAGCGTCCAGCCATTTCTCAAGACATCCACAAGCAAAAACTCTAAATTATCTATGAGGGCCTTAGCCAAAGCAATTATCCAGCTTCAAGCCCTAGCCATACAAGGCATTGTCACCACTACAAGAAGTGAGACATCCCAATTTAATCTCAGCTGACCCTCATTACCAACTTTCCAATCAGGTGACCTTGTTTTCTTCTATCATCATTGACCTGGAGGTCGATAGAATAAGTTAGACTTTCTTTGGTCTGACCTTATAAGGGCATTCATAAGGTGAATTCAGAATACTCCATTGCCAATGTTAACCAGGGTACTCTGGTTGGTAGGGTGCATGGCTGGTTCTTTTGGCCCTATACCCCCCTCTGATGGGATCTTGAAGGGGGCGTTGTCAGGATTTAGAGGAAAAACAAATTAAATTCCCCATTTCTAAATTGAACTGCAGGGAATTGACTATCAAGACTATCCAAATGGAGACAACTAAAAATTCTCATCCCCAATTCCTGAGTCATGTGGGGCAGAGTTTCCACCAATCCAGTCACAAGTGCGGCAAAATACAATGAGGGTGACAAATAGGTGGTCAATCTGGAAGGCCATAAAAGATTCTGAATGGATGGTGACATGAAGATCCTTGAGGCAACATGTCCCCACGCACCCTATAAATATTGATATCTTTTAATTTAATAAAATATTCGGTAATATCCATTCTTCCATTTCCTTTTTGAACCATTTTTTTTACAAATTTTCAGCTTTGAGCCACCTTTGGACCTTGGCAACAGTCTAAAGAACTGTAACGCTGACACTTGGCAAAAAATTTATTTGATTGATATAATTATTAGATTATATAGAATACTTAGTAATCAGAGTATATGAAGTAGGGCTTGATTTATAACAATTGATTGCTTCTTGTAAGGTAAATTTTATTTTTAACTTGGTATTAGGGCCAGCAGAAACCAACTCCTTGATCCTATGGGATCTTCTGGGATTTTTTCTTAGATTAAACTGTATTGATTTATCCTGTTTGTGATTAGGTGGCTGCTGCCATGAGATCAACGGTGGTTCCTGTTGTTCTTATGCCCCTTGTGGCTCTTGTGGCTGTATGGATACATTAGCCAATCAACCAATAGAGTTTTTTTAGTTATGTTGCTTCAAAATTGGATAATATTTTTATTACTAAGCTTTGGACAACTTGGGGAAACTCTCATCATATGGAACTTATAAATTCCTTCATCATTTGCAGGTTTACCCCAAAGTATATAGGGGTCCCTTTATGGCACCATCTATGACAATGTGCGCATAGTTATCTGGACCCATATCTATACTTGCACATCCTATGAAACCATGGTGACCCGCTGTCAGATTATTTTGGCAGTCATATAGTATTTAAAAGCCTCCATCTTTCGGAATTTTTGACCCTTCAATGCCTATAAAGTTAGGTTTAAAACCTTATAAAACCTTTTAATGGCCTGCAAAATTATCTGAGAATCAATCATGGCTTTAACAGCTTGATCATTGGTACCATTATTAGTAATCAAGAGATTGGGGTCTCTGGAAGGGTTTTCATAGGTTGTGAAGTTAACCACTACATGTAAGTTTTGATGTGACATCCCTACAATTGGATTGAAGGTTTTCCCTTTTTGAAAAAAGGGAAACTGGAAACCTCAGGCCTCCCGCTCTGCTCTTAGGTGGACCTGGCTTACATCGTCAATGAGCGCTGGGTCTGCACTCTCCCTAAAAAGGGGGCAAGGGTGCCATGCCCCACTGCAGCCCTGCTCCCAAGTCAAACTTATCTCAAAAAGACTTCTTACATGTATTGAGAGATTTCTTGACTTTGGGAGCAGGGATATAGGGCCCAAGCCACCCAACCCTCATGCAAACCCTGCCCTAAGTTGTCATCAGCCAAGGAGTCAGCTGCCACTAACCCCAACCTTACCAGTCCAGAGCGCCTCTTCCCCAAAATGGTCTCAAAATAAATTTGGTTGTTGAGGTGAGGGAAAACAAGTACAAGCCTTAACAGCACTCCCAGCCTCACCTCTCCCAACTGCCTAACTCCAAGCTGCAACCAACCAAACTGATTAGTTGCAGCTTGGGGTCCACCTCTGAGCTTGTCCTCAGCGCTGATCCTTGTTTTTTTGTAACTTGGCTCCATTTTGGGCCCAAACCCATTAAAAACAAGAAGTCAGGCCTCCACTCCAACCTGGTTTTGTTTTTTGGGCTTTCAACTTGAAACCAAAATTTAAGGTTGCTTGGCCCCAATTCCCAAAAATATTAAATTCTAAAATTAAAATCTGGAGTTAAAAACCATTGCGGCCTTATCAGAAGGCAGTTTACCCTAGTTTGAGTGCAGGGAATTACAATTTCACTGCCCCAAGCATACAAAAAGGGTTTGCCAGCAGGTGGGGCCAGTGATGGTTGATTTTTATAAATTTTTAAAATATACAAAATAATCTCCTTCCAAAAAAAAATTTTATTCTTTGCTTGCTCTCCCAAAAATATCGATTACAGTGGGCACCCCTAACTTTCCACCCTGTGGTGGCCTATAGGTCTCCTGGGCTCAAGCTCTACCCTCATCTGCAGCTCTGGTAGCAACCACCACTTGGGGTTATAAAGCCTTTCACGCCATGCAGACTACCCACCTTCTTAAAGTTTCTGCTCTCTGCTGACGCTGCCAAAAACCCACAACTGCTAGTACTATAGAGGTTGTCAACCTCTCAGCTCCCTTTTCACCCAAACTGCCCATGCTAGACCTGCTGTTGCTCTCACAAGCACTTTTAGTAGGTTTGTGGGGGCCTCTGGTATAGCTTTAAATGCGTATCTCCCTGACCTTTCATCTAGATCCTCAGATTATAGAGTCATTTATTAGCTGTGCTCTTGGCGTTCTAAGTGCTGCTGTGGTTCATCGAGAACCTGAGTCTGCAGCCAGGCCTAACTTTCCTTAGCCAATTTGCTGAACTATGATTGAGGATTTCTCAACCTGACCCTCCCCAAAAGGTGACCTCAGTAAAGTTCTCAAGCGCCATATGTGGATTTGGTTATAAGGGGATGTGGTTGGTCTCATCCCAGTTGGAATACTCAGCTTCTCTTCTCATGAAAAAGGTTGCAGGTCCCATCATGATAACCTGCAATTCTTGGGCTGTCCTCCACAAATATTGTGGAACATCCTATTCAGTCCCTTTTGTTATGGGCAACTTGGGGTCTTTGGCCACTCTCTTTGGAACTCTCCACAAGTGTCAGGGACTGGTGTACTACTGACCAGGTTAGGGTAGCTAACCATGAGCTAGCATAACCAAGGGGTGTGATCCAGTATGACAGGACTCTAAAGGTGTCCAGATATATTAAAATGGAGGGTAAGTTGGTATAAAGTTGACCAAATATATAATTTTAAAAAGGGAAAGTTGGAAGGGAGGTTTATGTTGTCTGGGGTGGTGGATTGGTATTAATAACGCTTTAGTAAATTAACTTAATAGTGTTTGCATGATAAAGATTATTTTTAATGGTCACAAAGATTAACCAAATGAATGGCTTGGTATTATAAACCATCCAACTTCCTGGACTTACCTAAGCTTAATTGATTTTAAAATGGCACTATTCTTCTATAAAGCTTATGAAATTACAACCTGCATACATATTTTTAAAGGCAGTGGGAATCATCTCAGTTTTATTGTAAATTCGTTTTGATGCTATTTATTGACTCAATATTATTCCAAAATTGAGGTAATATAAATAATTAATTAAACTTTTTCACCAGAATTATTCATTGGATAAGCAATTATTTGATCTAACTTTAACACATATCCTCTTAATCTGATAAAGAATATCTGTAATCTCAGGAATTCCACTAATGTCAGAATTTTGTAAGTCCTGAGGAACATCCCCTGTATGTCAATTGGACCCTCTTCCCATTTCCGAGTAAGAAGGTTCTGAAGAGGGTGGCTGTACCCCTCGTTACCCAGAGTGACCTTGCCCACGTGGTAGATGAGTGCTGGGTAACAACCCTCCCTCTTCAGATCCCTCCCCCGGTGCCCACACTCACCTCAGCAGAACTAGTACATCTGATCAGGAAAATTTGCGCTGAGATTTCTAAAATGAAATTGATTGGTCCAAATAAAAGTGGAAGCAAGCCTGAAGATTGGAATTTACATAGTCAAAAAGGGACAAAGATTGATTCATTGGCCAGAATCACTGACAATTTTGATTTAGCAAACACCACAATTGTTGAAATTAACCCCCTCTCAAAATTGTCAGGGATGATCCCCAACATGCAGGTAGTAGCATTGGACACTTTCAACGAGAGTTTAAAGCTCCATTTTAGCAAATCAGGCGTTGCAGCTGATGCAATGCTTTTGACCAAACAAATGGCCTAGCGACTGGGCACAGGTGGGTTGGGCATTCTGAACCCATTCCCAACCAATTGGGACCACCCCTACGTGGGGTGGCCCTTGAATTTCCTGTTGCTTGTTGGGCCAAACGCCATCATGCCAACTGTCAGAAATGCAGTCGAGCCTCAGTTCAGGTGAATGAGGTCAAACTGACAGTGACTCAGCCTGCCACCAAATTCTTCAATGTCAGTTCCCAGTGAGCTTATCTTCCCCCATTCCTGAATAATTTGCCAGTTAGGTCAAATTTAGTGTCTCAATCAAAGCTTGTTCCCACATCAATTGACCACAATTAATCAGTTGCATCATACTGAGAAAATTATTTATTTATTTTCTTCACTTTCCTTTACAATAAAATTTGCTTCAAAAACTATCAATTTTGATTTTATTGATATCCTTCTGGCCGCATTTCCAATGGCTTTTCTCTGGTGGCCTGTAAGTCCTTATACTGGATGGGCTTTACCAGTACTGATGGTCACTATAGCCCCTACCATCATCAACTGGATTCAGCGAGCGAGATACTTCTAGCAATTTAACCCTGTTATTACAAACATCCACCAACAATGTACTGGGATCTTGTGGCTTTACATCCACCATCTCCAAGCAAGGATTCTCCCCTTGTCTCCTCAGTTGAATTAAATCCACCCATCGGTGACCTGGTAGAAACTATACCTATGGTACCACCCACTGCAACAAGACCACCAGTGTCTGGGGCTGTCTCTATTTGGTCCATTTTTGAGCTGCTGTTCACTATTGCCCTGCACCAACGGGTTATTATTTCCCAATGCCTGACTCCATACAACATTGTATGTGCAGCAATGCCTCTAGCATTCTGGCTTGCTTTTTGGGTGCTTACGCACCCTGAATGGCAGGACAGTCTAAACTTCTATTGTCATTTTCGTGACAGAATCGACCAACCATTGTTTCTAGCAACTTCCGCCCTGCTCTTTAAGGTGGGCGTCACAGTGGTTATTATCTACCAAATGAATGTGAAATCAGTAGAATGCTCTTTGTTGTTTTTTTGGTCACTTGCAGATTTTGTGGGTAGTATCTGCTCTACCTTGGAGAAACTTCTTCAGGCTGGCAGAGCCTTGTGGAAAACTACTTCTCCCCCTCCTATTAGCCCAAATAAAAGTTCATGTGTTCCTTCCTGAGAGATTGTAAATCAGGTCCTCAACGCCCTCGCTGAAGTGCAAATGAAGTCAGTGATTGCTTTTAACAACGCTTCTGCATTATCTCATGACCAACAAGGGGTCCCTTTATTGGATGCTTTGGAAGGGGATGCCCATTGGTGGGTTTGAGGTCTTCTGCGCTCTTCCTCACAAGCGAGGGATCCCACTCCGCTGATTGCTGTCATATCAGCTGCCTTGAAACCCCCGGTGTCACGCTCAGACCACTTATTCAGATTGCTCTCTTCTATGGCTGAAGCCCCTAGCTTGGCTTCTTTGATCTCTACCTTCCATGAACAGGCTCCCATACTGGACCTCTCTAATGATATGCTTCAGGAAATCTTTAGATCAGGTTTGGATTCAGTTTCTGCTCACCATAAGGTTTGGTCCACCTTGAGAGGAATGATAGATCAAATATGTACCGCTGCAACTACTATTAATGCCTCCCCTCACCATACTTCCCGCCATCAAGGGGGAAATTTTATGATGGGATTACCCAACAACGACGCGGACACAGTTTTTACCATTGAACAAGTGATAGTTTCAGCTTCTGAGACTATAACCAATCCTGCGTTGGAGTTGGCTTATCCTGGTTCACCTATAAATGAATCAGTAAAAGCCCAAATGGAGGAAGCCAGTGCTCAAGCCCTCATACTTCCCAACTTTACTACAGAAAAAGCCCCCAACCTTCCCCCTGATTTGCCTGCCATTTCTTCAGTTGCAACAGAAACGCCCTTAATCTACCAATAAACAAAACTTCGCTTATTCTTATTACCTATGAAGATTAGTATCAGATCTCAACATGTCTATTTTGAGTCCCTGGTGGATACTAGACGCGGGTAATTTCATGAGCGTCAAGTTAGCCCAACAATTGGAACTGGACATGGACGTGGGTCCATTGGTGATGGTGGCTTCTTCAGCCTCCCAGACATAATATATTGTCCGCTGACCAGTACCTTTTTGGTACACCAGTTTAGCTTCTGCAATCAGTTTTACACTATGCCAAACTTGGTGTTTCCAGTGATCTTAGGGGTTGGATGGTGGCGTTGACAACATGTCATAATCCACCTGGAGTCTAACATATTGTCATCTGTTAATGATCAACTGGAGGGCGAATTCCCCTAGTCAACACTCTTAAGAAAACACAAGGTTGCAGTTCTATTACTTCCCTCATCTTGCCTGCTGGCCTTCCGTCCAATTTTCCCAAATATTTAATGCGCTATTGAAGCATCTTCAATTCCAAAAAGGCGGATTGTCTGCCTCCTCATACTTAATTGTCCTGGGATTTTGTACAAAAGTGAAGTTGGTGAATATCAACTGTCCATTGTATCCCCATACAGCGGAGGAGGAGGTTGCGCTTGTCAATTGGTTGGATGACATGCTAAAAAAGGGTGGTTGTTTAAGGAGACATCGCCAGTCGCGCCTTCCATTGTCTTCGCTAAAAAAGCTGATGGTTCCCTCCATCCTTGTGTGGATTATAGAAATTTAAACAAACTAAAGGTCATGATCCCTACCCCCTGCCTCTAGAGCAGACAATCATTCAGGCAATCGTCAAATATCATGTGTTCTCTAAGATGGATATCGTCAATGCCTTCAACCAAATTTGGGTAATGGAAGGGCAAGAATGGTTACAGCAATTCAGATGAAGCAAGCATTTTCCAATTCCACATAAACCCTTTGGGCTGAAGAATGCCTCCGCTACATTTCAACAAATGATTGAAAGTGTACTGGGTGACCTCCAGTTTACTTGCGCAGTCACATATATTGACGACATCCTGGTTCACTCCCCAAATCCCAAACAACATTCTATTGACTTGGAAGCAGTCGTGGCTGCTTTGCAAAAGGCGGAATTGTTTATCAAGCCTTCCAAATGCGAGTTCTACAAGGAGGAAGTTACCTTTCTTGGGAACCTTGTCCTAAAAGATGGTTATGCAATTCCTCCCAATGAGTTGGACCCTATCCAAGAATGGCCAACCCCAACAACCCATGAGCAATTACGGAGTTTCTTGAGAACCATAATTTTCTTAAAAGATTTTTCCCAGCTCTTTCCCAGTTAGCTGCCCCACTCCACCCCCTCACAGGCAAAAATGTACCATTTTGCTGGATGACCAAATGCCAGCAGGCGTTTGAATCAATTAAAGATGTTTCTTATCCCCTCCTGTCCTGAAACACGTGGATCCTGCCAAGACATATATTGTTGCATGCAATGCCTCCTCAGTGGCAGTGGGGGCAGTGTTGCTCTAAGAGCATGAGGGCTTGGAACATCTGGTCGCCTATTTTTCCTGAAAGTTTACCTCCACAGAGCAGCCTTGGGCCATCTATGAAAAGGAGTTGGAAGCTGTAGCATGGGCATTAACTCATTGGTGGTAACTGTTACAGGGTGCTCAATATGAGTTAACTGTTCGCATGGATCACCAGGCTCTCTTGTATTTATGAAAACCCTAAAATCAGTGCATTGGCAAGCATGTACCTATCAGGATTTGTGCAGTTTCAATTTCAAATACAAATTCATAAAAGGTGCGCTTAACGTACTTCCCAATTTTCTCAGCTGCAGCCCCACCCGCTGTCCCTCAGACCCAGAGGAAGTGGACCTCGTTATTTTGATTCCTGATGCTCAAATCTTGTTGTTTGTTCCCCTTGTCATCTCTTCTGCTGCCCTTTCTCCCGATGACCCACTATTAGCTCAGGTCTTATCCAGTCAAATGGCCTGCCCTGAGGGTGTGGAGTTTTTTGAGCAATTGTTCCTCCACAAACATAAACCCTCTCTATACTCCTTGGTGGAGGGCCTCATTATTTTAGGTCACAAATTTGGGTTCCCCCTCCCTTCAGAACTGAGATATTTTGCGAGCATCACAAATCCCCCATGGTCAGCCATCCGGGAAATAAAAAATGCATTGACTTGATCAAGAGGACCTATAATTGGGTGGGTACAACTAAGGAAGTTCCAGCATGGATCGCCAATTGCATTACTTAAGCTTGGGTAAAGTTGTATCACTCTGGTAGAAACGGGCTTCTACACCCCTTACAACAGGCGGAGGGTCCATGGACATCAATGTCCATATATTTTATTGTTGAACTCCCCTGCTCTTATGGTTTATGGCGGTGATGGTGGTGGTGGATCATTTTACTAAGTTTTCCCTTTTTATTACTTGCACTTCCACAATTACATCAGAGGAAAACGCTCGTCTCTTTGTGCACCATGTGTTCTTGATGTTTGGCCTCCCACAGGAGATCATCAGTGACCGTGGCTCACAGTTCACGGCGCAGTTCTGGAGAGAACTCTTATCTTTTTTAAAAATCTCCTCCTGTCACTCCACAGCATATCATCCCCAGTCGATGGACAGAATGAACGAGTTAACCAAGTCCTAGAACAGCACCTGCGTTGCTATGCTGCAGCTGCACAGGAAACCTGGGCTAAGAACCTTCCCCTCACTCAATTCGCCTATAACAATGGGACTCACGCTTCCACAAGATTTTCTCCCTATGAAACGACGTTGGGTTATAATCTTTCCTTTTCAGTTGGACCCTGTTTGCATCCAGAGGTCCAAGCTGCCATGGATCATGCTGAACATATTAGGTCTACTCAATCTTTAGTGCAGGAACACCTCACTAAAGCCATTGAAGACTACAAGCAGTTTGGAGATGATATACAACTCCCAGGTCATGACATAACAGTAGGCTCCTATGTTATGCTTGATAAGCGTCCTTTGAGAATGCAAGTGACCTCCCATAAGTTCACAAGTAAGCGTTTATTCTCCATATGGTATAGGAAGACTTGGGTAATGGTGCGTTCCAACTAAAACTTCCAGCTCACTGAAAACAGCACCCTTCTTCCATGTTTCCCAGTTGTCGCCCTTTAAGGGCACGGTCCCCATGGATCCTGAGCTGATTATTATCAAAAATGTGGAAGAGGCTGAAGTGGAAAATATCCTAGCATCCCACAAGTCCTGTCAGTCCATTCAATACCTCATGGCTTGGAAAGGGTACCTGGCTTATGAGAACAGTTGGGTTAAGGCTTGCAATTGTGCCAACTGCATGGAACTGGTTGAAGCATTTCACAAATCCCACCCCAACGCACCCCACCCCACCCCAAAAAACTGTGACTGTAATGGCGATCAGATTACCCAAGGCGCACAAAAATGTGGTCCTCATGAAGTTTCCCGGAGGTGGTGCCCTTCCTTTGGAAAAAAGAAAGGGTAATGTAAGTCTCATGGAACAACCCTGTGTGTCAATCAGGCCCCCTTCCCAATTCTGAGTAAGAAGGTTCCAAAGAGGGTGGCCGTACCCCTCATTACCCAGGGCGACCTCACCCATGTGGTAGATGAGCGCTGGGTAACAGCCCTCCCTCTTTGGATCCCTCCCCCAGTGCTCACATTCGCCTTGGCAGAACTAGTATGTCTGATCAGGGAAATTTGCACTGAGATCACCAAAATGAAGTCAATTGGTTTGAATACAAGTGGAAACAAGCCCAACAATCGGAATCCACATAGTCAAAAAGGGACAAAGATTGATTCATTGGCCAGAATCACTGACAATTTTGATTTAGCAAACACCACAATTGTTGAAATTAACCCCCTCTCAAAATTTTCAGGGATGATCCCCAACGTGCAGGTATTAGCATCAGACACCATCAATGAGAGTTCGAAGCTCCCTTCTGGCAAATTGGGCGTTGTGGCTGATGCAACGCTTTTGACTGAAAGAATGGCCTAGTGACTGGGCATGGGAAAGTTAGGCACCCTAAACCCATTCCCAACCAATTGGGACCACCTCTACGTGGGGTGGCCCTTGAATTTCCTGTTGCTTGTTGGGCCAGACATCATTGTGCCAACTGTCAGAAATGCAGTTGAGCCTAAGTTCAGGCGTTCAAGGTTAAACTAACAGTGACTCACTCTGCTGCCAAATTCTTTGATGTCAGTTCCCAGTGAGCTTATCTGCCCCATTCCCTAATAATTCGCCAGTTAGGTCAAATTGAGGACTCAATCCCGGCTTGCTCCCACATCAATTGACCACTATTTAATCAGTTGCATCATACTGAGAAAATTATTTATTTATTTTCTTCACTTTCCTTTACAATAAAATTTGCTTCAAAAACTATCAATTTTGATTTTATTGATATCCTTTTGGCCGCATTCCCAATGGCTTTTCTCTGGTGGCCTGTAAGTCCTTATACTTGATGGACTTTACCAGTACTGATGTCACTATGGCCCTACTATTGTCAACAGGATTCAGCGAGCGAGATACTTCTGGCAATTCAACCATGTTGTTACAAACATCCGCCAACAATATACTGGGATCTTATGGCTTTATATCCACCATATCCAAGTAAGGATCCGCTGCCTTGTCTCCCAGTTGAATTAAACCCACCCGTCAGTGACCTGGTAGAAACTATACCTGTGGTACCACCCACTGCAGCAAGACCACCAGTGTATGGGGCTTTTTCTATTTGGTTCGTTTTCAGGATGCTGTTCACTATTGCACTGCATTAACGGGTTATCATTTCCCAATGCCTGACTCCATACAACATTGTATGTGCAGCAATGGCTCTAGCATTCTGGCTTGCTTTTTGGGTGCTTACGCACCCTGAATGGCAGGACAGTCTAAACTTTTTCTGCAGTTTTCATGACAAATTTTCTCTGACAACAGGAAACTCTACATAATGCTACTGATGTTGAGATGAACCTTGACCAACTCTTTACTAACTCTCCTTGTTATCTACTAGAAATAGATTCTTCCTATATACATATATCACTAGAGCTAGACTTCTTTGTAATGCAGCTCTGCTTCCATATAGCGCCTTGAATGGTGCCATGCCAATAGTCCCATGGTAGCTCAATTAGTAGGCAAATGGGGCGGATGGCAACAAAACCACCCATCTTGTTTCATGGCTGAATGTGATCTTATTTTAGGATTTATGTAAGGGTTCGGTTACCCTTGCCACACTTTCTTTAGTAAAGGTTGTGGTTGATGTAATAAACTGGTAAATGACTCATACTAAGCCCATCAGATATATTGCAGTATGTAAGAATAAATTTTGTCCATTTTTTGGAAAGCAGTTTTGGAGGGTATCCATGGCAAGTGATTAAGTTGAAGTTCCATTTCAAGCTTAAATCAGACTTGACTAGGGCTGAGCTTAGCTTAAACTCTAGGATTGAGTGCCTCAATACATTTATATTTAGTTAGGTAAAACATATATGTAAGCTATAAGATCCCCAGCAGAGTACTATGATATAAATGGGTAACACATTTGGGCGATCAATAAGGCACCAAGCAAGCATAGACATGAATTAACTCAGCGGAGTAATTCTCGAGTTATGAGGAATTAACCAATGAGAACATGACGCGAGTTAAATAGCTATGTGGCCATTTTATCTTAAAACATTCAACTAATTTAAGAATTAATTTACTAATGAGAATTCAATCACATCAAATCTAAAGCTTAGGATGATGTGCCCATAACATTACAATCTGCTGAGGGATATAAACATGAACACCTTTTAGAGGAAGTGATCTTGTAACGATTCTGATATGACTGGATGATAATATTAGGACAGCTAGGGCGGATTGGGAAGAATCTTCTGAATATGATTTCAGTTACTATTATTTGAGTGCCTCAAGATGAGGCAATATTGAGATCTAACAGGTTTTATTGGATCGCCTCTAAATAAGGCAATAAGGTGATAAGGCGATGTCAACATTTGATGCATATGAATCAAATCGCCTACAATTAGGGTGATAGAGAGCTAGAGAATAACAAGCCAAAATTGAGGAAAATCGGCGTAATAGAATAGCCCAAGCTATGAGAGCAGTATCATATGAAGCCACTATATATAAGCGAGATGGGCGATTGAGAGAAGTATGTTGTTAATAGTAAGGAAAGAGCAAAACAGCAAGAGGTCGCTGTATTCATTATATATAGTTAAAAGAGTCATTAGAGTGATTGCTCCTATATAAATTATCATATTTTTAAGTGTGTCTGAAGGGCCAACAATCCCCACATTGTCCGTCCATTGTTCAGTGGGTTTGACCTGTATCAACAATATGGCAGATCCTAACAATCCCGTCCAAATTCATAACAATGGTGCTCACTACAGGGGGCCCATTGATCAACCACCAAGTACTACGAAACTCCAGTCGCCAGCCATGTATTAAACAGCCTTTGTTGCTGGGGAATCTTCATGAAACATTGCACCAGCCGGGTATGAGGAACTCAAACTTACCTTAGACGTGGTGCTCAAAAACAGGATACTTATTCAATAATAAAAATGATGTCATGCACCAGCTTGATAGCACGTTTAGCCAAATGCAAATTTTGTGACAACAAAACAAGGAAATAGCCAACTGGTTGGATGATACTACCAAATGGCTGCAGTGCGCAGAGTGGAAATTGACCAGTGACTCTTAGTCTTCTCACTGGAATGAGGATGACCATCAAGAGGGGGCATCATATGAGGAAGAATATGACGCTGGTCGTAGATACTACACCCAGGATGGTAGTACTGGATACAAATATGAGTCAGAGCGCCAATTCCCTCAAGTAATGACAGTGCTGCCCATGGCAGAAGGCCACGCTACCCCTGAAGCGGCGGACATCCCAACTTCCACTGGTCCAGTTACTCATTGGGAAAATGCTTTTGGATCTTGACCCATTCCTCAGTATGGGCCAGAAAGCTGTGAATGGGATGAGGAGGCTAACATTGAGAAACTACCTCTGTTTGATCAAAATGGGAATATCCATGGTTTCTTCAAACAGATTTGAATTTGCAGCAAAAGGTGCCTCTGATAGACAGAAGGTTAAACTGTTGTATCCGCCTTGGATGTTGAAAGTGCTGATCAAGTCACCTGTTACCTCCCAATTAGCTCTGTCACCTATAAAGAATTAAAAGAACTGTGCTTCATCTGTTTGGGGGTACCTCAAAGATGACACAGAAGAAAGCGGAATTCTTAACTATCAGATTCTGCTAAAAAAACTCTCCCAGAGTTTGCTAATAAATTTATAATGGAAGCTCATGTTCTGATTGGTGCAGGATACTTAGCAGAAGCCAACATGTGCATTATCATGACCTCCGTGTTGAAGCTATACTGAGAGCTTCACAATGTAATTTTGCCGCTCCTGGATAACGACGTTCTTATGCTCAAGATTGTACAGTTTTTTCGTCGCATATCCCCTAACTATCCGCCACCAAATATGGAACAAAAGACTACTGCCCCTACTGTACCCTCTTATTTAGGAGAATACTCTCGTCTGACTCACATTTCACTTAGCAACCCTTGACCCTACTATAACTCTGCGCCTCATCCTTGGCTGAATTATACTTAACAGTTTGATCAGCGCCCATGGGCTGATCACAAAAACTGTCAGCAACCTAGCTACCAACCAGGGCCTAGCTACGCCAAATGTCAACAATCATATTACCGACTTGGGCCTAGTTACACCAAACAACCCCAAACTTTCCAATTTGGACCCTCTTATGACAATCAAGGGATTGGCTCTTATGGGGTTAACTGCTATGAATGCGGTTGCCCTGGTAACTTGGCAAAATTCTGCCATAACCGCCATGTGAACTACGTACACCAAGATCTGTACTATCATGGAAAAGATGGAGCGGAGTAGAAACAGGACTCTCTACCTCCATGATTACAAACCAAAGCGTCCCTGAATCAATAGTAGTATATCCCGCAAAAATCCCTCAGTACAATGACGGAATTTTATACCAGCAGCCAGTTGGAGGAGTGAATGTATTAACGTGAGCTCAAGACAAGGCCGCGGTGGACAAAGAATTCCCAGAACAACTGAAGCCGTATGCCTGTCAAATGCTTGATCAAGGCAAGCTGGATACTACTGCATATGCGCCAACTCTGAAAGGAGTAAATGTATCCCTTCCAGTAGACGCCATTATAAATGAATATCCTAAAGTTGGCGAGGGGATAATGAGTTTTTTTTAAAAAGAGTTTCCATAAATGTTCAAGTATTAAACAGTCAATATTCTTTTTTATTCCGAGTGTACATACTGTGATATTTTTATAATGAAAATAGAATTTGTGTATAGCAGATACTGGTGCTCCAGTCAACATAGTTTTCACTATGTTGATGGTGAAGTTGACATTAAAACCTGATGTGGACCATCAAATGATGTATGGAACTGCTGGAGCAGTAAGCACCGTCTCTGAGGGAGCTTACAGTGTGCTACCTCTGCGCTTGGGTCCAATGTCATTGTAGCTCCAGCAATTGTGCTACCAAACAAAAACTATGATTTGCTAATTGGAACCACTTTCCTGCACCATTTCAGGGCTGTTGTTAGTATGACGGAGGAGACCCTCACCATTCTGAGACAGTGGATCCCAATTTACTTCACCTTTAGCGGAGTGCCGGAGGATCCAGTGCACATGAGCCATATCAATCTTGCATATAGTGATGGATTGATTCCAGTCCACTATCATCGACTAAAAAGCAAGACTTGGCACCTTCCCCAACAGATATATGAATATCAAGGGATACCTCTCCGAGCTGCAGGGCCCATATCTATTCCCTCTGGACATCAAGTTCTAATGAACATTAAGTTTGAGGTGGAAGTGCCTGTTGAGCTATATGGGAAGTCATTGGGTTCAATAATCAAACATGGTTTCAGTCTCATGTGGCTACAAGGGATTATACTTCTGGGCCATGGAGAAATTAAGGTTTTGTTAGCAAACCTCCAGAAAAAACCAATGCAAATCCGCTGACACCAAATAGTAGCATATTTACATTTGACTCCAATAGAAGAGGTCCTTCAGGTTCATAATTTTGGGTCGTTGGACGAATTTGGGCTACCAGTTGAGGAACCAGCTGGAGTACTGATGGTGGTACCGTGGAGTAATCTAATAGGACTATTAGAAGAGTAAAAAGACCAAGAAATAGCTTTATTTTAGAAGTAAAAGGGAATTTTTGCTGTCAACAATCAAGACTTAGCGTGTGCTTGGGGGGTGGTCCAATGAGTAGACACAGAAGATCATCCCCCTATAAGGTCTTGGCTGATCCGCCAATTGAGGGCAGTGGAAGACGTTGTCACTAATGTAATTGACAAGTTGCTGGAGCAAGGGATGCTCAAACCATCCAAGAGTCCGTGGGCTTCACCCATTCTAATTGTAAAAAATAATGATGGCACCAACCGTATAGTAATAGACTACCAGAAGCTCAACAGTACTACAAAAAGGACTTGTACCCTTCGCCAAGGATTGAAGATGCTTTGGATCAGTTAGGGGGAGTCCGTTATTTTTCAGCGATGGACTTGATATCCAGTTACTGGAAAATTGAGCTACCTGCGGCAGAACAGGAAAAATGTGCCATAATCACCTCCAAAGGCCTTTTTCAACCAACTCAGATGCCTCAAGGGCTGTGCAACGCCCCGGCTATGTTTCAGTGAGCCATGTACATTATTATTGGTGACCTGAAGCTGTCATGCATCCTTGTATACCTCGATGATATTAACGTTTTCTCTCAAACCTCTTTGGAGCAACTTTGTCGTGGGTGGGGATCCCAGACCCCATCTGTTTCATCCTGGAAATGCCCACGCGGCGGCATTCCAGGCGGGCAACCTAACCAGACAGACTTAAGCACAGGTGAGGTGAACCTTTTCTCATCGAATCTCAGAAATGCCCACACGGCAGCAAACAGAGTGATGAGGCCAGGCTGTCACTAATACAAGGTCCCCTATCACAAACCCAAACCCGAAAATATCAGGTAAGTGAGGTGTGACACCTCAAAAGAACTTTATTTTTATTTTAAAAATAATAAAAGACTGAACTGGAGGGGACCAAGGCCAAGACTTAGAATTCCAACTTGGAATTTGAGAAGGTTGGGTTTGACTTTTATAAAGTCGCTTCCAAGGAGCCTCTCTGATTCATTCCTTAAGCCTGCCGAGCTTAAGGAATGGTCAGAGCGGCTCAGCCCAGCCCTCCAAGTCTGACCACCCACTCCACCATACACAACAATTCTGATTGGTTCAGTTTGAATTAACTGAATGAACCAATCAGAATGTAATGTTCAGAAATTCATCCTTTCAGATGATTTCCATTCATTACATCACCCCCCACTAAAACGGCCCTCTGGGGGCAGAGAGCCACCATTTCAGGAGGAAATTGTCAGTGAGAGGACTTCCCGGGGCGAGTCACCTTGAGCCCCAAGAAGGATCCTCTTGAGGGGAAATGGGGGGAACGGAAACCAGAAACTGGGCTGTTGTAGTAAGCCCCAACAGGTAAGGACATTCGTACCCAACACCTGGCCAAATCACCACCTCCCGGAGGCTACCACTAGGAATGGCCTTCCCATCCTGACCGGGAAGGCGCTTTCCTCAGTCCTGCTGGCAGTGGGGTTGACCCCATGGCGCTGGTGCTGGGGAGAATATCCTCCCTTTTTGAGACTTTCCGGGGTTGAGGGAACCTGCTGGGAACAGGTGCCCTCGGACATGGCCGCTGGAATCAGCGGGAACCTGAAATTTGGCAGATCCTTGAATTTCACTGATGTCGCAGGGCTGGCCATTGGTCGCTGGGTTGGCCCAGCGCCAGTTTCCTCAACAGCTGGGACAAAACGGAAATCCTCTGAGAGACAGGACCACCTCCAACCAGAAGCAAAATTGAAGTTGGAATAATGTCATGGGTGGGGATCCCAGACCCCGTCCGTTTCATCCTGGAAATGCCCATGTGGCGGCATTCCAGGCGGGCAACCTAACCAGACAGACTTAGGCACAGGTGAGGTGAACCTTTTCTCATCGAATCTCAGAAATGCCCATGTGGCGGCAAATGGAGTGATGAGGCCAGAATGTCACTAATATGAGGTCTCCTATCACAAACCCAAACCTGAAAATATCAGGTAAGTGAGGCGCGACACCTCAAAAGAACTTTATTTTTATTTTAAAAATAATAAAAGACTGAACTGGAGGGGACCAAGGCCAAGACTTAGAATTCCAACTTGGAATTTGAGAAGGTTGGGTTTGACTTTTATAAAGTTGCTTCTGAGGAGCCTCTCCAATTCATTCCTTAAGCCTGCCGAGCTTAAGGAATGGTCAGAGCGGCTCAGCCCAGCCCTCCAAGTCCGACCACCCACTCCACCATACCCAACAATTCAGATTGGTTCAGTTTGAATTAACTGAATGAACCAATCGGAATGTAATGTTTGGAAATTCATCCTTTTGGATGATTTCCGTTTGTTAAACCTTGATCATTTAAAAGCAGTGTTCCTCCAGCTTGCTGAGGCGAAAATCAAAATCAAGCCTCAAAAATGTAACTTCTTCAAATATCAGTTGGAATACCTGGGGTTTGTGGTAGACTCTAAAGGGCTGAAACCACAGCCAGCTAAGGTGGAGGCCATCAGCAAAATGACTACACCTCATAGTAAATGTGATATACAAGTATTTTTGGGAATGGTCAGTTACTACCGGCGCTTCATCCTTAACTTTAGCTGTATTGGGGGCCACTATTCGAGTTGTTAAAAAGAATGCTATGTTCAAATGGACGGAATGTAATTAATATGCTTTCAATACACTTTGTATGGTGCTGACCAGTGCACCAGTGCTACGCTATCCAAACTTTGATAAAGAGTTTATTATTCAGATGGATGAGTCCCTTTCCGCCATTGGTGCAGTACTTTCTCAGAAAGATGATGAGGGAGAGGAGCATCCTGTAGTGTACTGTAGTCAAAGTCTGAACTGCTATGAGCGTAATTGTACTGTGACCAAGTGGGAGTGCTTAGCGGTGATCTACGCATATAAGCAATTTAGAGTCTACTTGCATGGGGTAAAGTTCAAAGTCATAACAGATCACACATAATTACGCTGGTTGCAGAACCTTAAAAAACCTGAAGGCCTTTTGGCCTGATGGGCTCTTAAGCTGCAGGCTTATGACTTTGAGATCCTTCATCGTCCAGGAGTAAAGCATCAGAACAATGACTGTTTATCTTAACTGCCAACTGTTGCCGTGATGGCAGACCTTAGTGACATGATGTACAATAAGATGCTCAGTGGAAAATATGACAACGAGCCACCCAAAATGATCAAAACATTAAATGAAATGCAAAAAGATACCTTCCAACGGAATGAGGAACATTACAAGAAGATCGGCGATTCTACAGTGAATTCACCACAGCCTTAGCACATCCAGGAATCATTATGAGAGCCCACAAAACTTTTGGACATGGTGGGGTGCGCAAAACAATGGAGTTGTTGTGCCCTTGGTACTATTGGGAAAGCATGAGCTTTGATGTGCTTGAAATTATTTCCTGTTGCCATCAGTACCAAGTGTAGAAGCCATTCCGCCATAAGACTTCATACTGGGTAGTGAAACCACATTTTGCTTGGCACAAAGTTTCCCTTGACAACGTTGATCCCTTGCCAACAGGAGCCAACTGGTGTAAGTAAATTCTTGTGGCTATTAGTCACTTGACTCAGTGGGTCAAAACAAGGGTGATACGGGATTTGGGGGCCGTTACAGTGGCCAAGTATGTAATAGAGTGCATTATTCAGCGACACAGCTGCCCTCAGTTCATTCTCACTGATAATGGAACCAACTTCACCTTGCACATCCTACCAAAACTGAATGAGCTTATGGGAATCCTCGCGGTTCTGATGACTCCATACACTCTGAATTCAATGGAATGGTCAAATGAGTGAATTGGACTTTGGTGAACATACTACAAAAGTATTAATGTATTGACCTTCTTAAAGGAGCTCCCTCCTTTCCACTGCCGTGTTTGCCTATAACATAGTTACCATTCCGCCACAGGAAAGAGCTCCTTCCAACTACTATAAGGCTGACACTCAGCTCTTCTGACATTACTTGATTCATGTGTAGAAGACACCGGTGGAATGGAACCCTATTGCTATTTGACTAACCTGGTGAACACTCTGATCAAATTGCAAACCGAAGCATATTCCTTCAGCTTAGCCAAGAAGATCAGGAATCAGGCTGCCAATCAGGTAAGTCATAGTGAGTTGAGGCAGTTCAAAGGAGGTGATATGGTTCTCTTCCATGACCAACATGGTTTTGGGCAGAAACATAAGCTGGCCAGTATTTGGATTAAAACATTCAAAGTTATAGAGAAAACTGGGGTCGACACATATGCCATCAAAGACCCTGCAAGTGGTCAAATCATTAACCAAGTACACGCGAAGTTCCTCTGACCATATAAGCAATAGGAGCCTTATCGTCCAGTCAAGGAGGAAGTAATGTCACAATTACAATATGACTGGACGATAATCTTGAGACAGTTAGGGCGGATTGGGAAGAATCTGCTGAACATGATATCAGTTATGATTATTTGAGTGCCTTGAGATGAGGTAATATTGGAATATAACAGGTTATTATTGGATCACCTCTAAATAAGGTGATAAGGCGATGTCAACATTTGATGAATATGAATCAAATTGCCTACAATCAGGGCGATAGAGAGCTAGAGAATAACAATCCAAAATTGAGGAAAATTGGCTGAATAGAATAGCCCAAGTCATGAGAGTGGTATCATCTGAAGCTGTTGTATATAAGCAAGGTGGGCGATTGAATGAAGTGGGTTGTTATTAGTAAGGAAAGAGAAGAACAGCAAGAGGTCACTATATTCATTAGATAAATTGAGAGAGTCATTGAAGCGATTGCTCCTATATTTTAGTATATTTTCAAGTGTGTCTGAAGGGCCAACAATCCCCACATTGTCTGTCCATTGTTGAATGGGTTCAACCTGTACAAACAACATAACAGATCCTAATGATACTGTCCAAATTTATAACATATCTTATTCATGTTAATTAGTATCTCATTATCTGGATAACGTTCTAAATCTATATTATTATATATATAGACGTACTGCTACCAAAATCATCCTCACATGTTTATCCAAATCATGAAATTGATGATGCATTGCTACCTTAATACACTACTGTGCCGCTGGAGCAAGCATTACTGTGGTTCCTCAAATTATGAATAAATGCCATATTATCAGTTTACTCAGGTTAATACCTCTAATTTTAACAGGCTACCTATAGACAGGGTTAATCCATTCTCAATAAAATAACCTCTGTTACTATATCTTACCTTATTGGCTAGGGCGCAACTACCAAAGCTGGCTTTCATTTATTTTGGAAAGGTTCCCCAGGGTTTAGGCATCCCTGTGTGATAACATTTAAGTAGTGGCCTGCCAAACCGCACATACAACTTCTGAGGTAAATAACCTATGTGAGAGTACAGATGTAACTTGGGCCCTCAGTTGGCGCAGGCCTGCTAGTGGATGAGGTAATGATGAGAACCAGCCCCTGATGAACTTGGGATCAGTTGAGGTAGATGCTGGGCTGCCCAGGCAGAGATGACCAGATGGATGTTGCAGCACTCAAGTTAAAATGGCTAGGTGGATGCCAGAGCACTCAGGCCAAGGTGGCAAGATGAGTTGAGGGTGACAAACTGGGAAATTTTAAATTCTGATGATCTCAAGCTTGAGAAATAAATCTAACATGTCTAATCAGAAAGAAGTTTGGCTGAAAGATCCTCAATTATAGCCAATGCTTTATGATATTTTGACCTTAGGAAATTCATTGAACTTAACTAAAATGATATGACTCTTCTGGTCAATTTTAGGTAATTTTTCCTTTCAAATTTGGGAACTTTTACTGAGGCAGGCAAAGATACAAGCTGGAGATTTCTTCTCTAACAGCTTTTCGACACTCTTTAAGAACAGAATCTGATAAAAACAAGGTAAAAGAAAATTAAGAATATGTATCTTGGAAAGCTAATTAGATTAAGATGAAACTTCCACGTGGCGCAACTGGGGATAGACTGTGGAAACATGGGTGAGTAGTTTACATCAGAACACAAAGAGGCAAGTTGGTCAGATCCTTTAGTGTACTGAAAAAAGTCTAGGATGGTAGTGATGACTGTGATGACCTGTTCTTGCGGGTGTCTACCACTCCCTGAGGAAAGAATATGGGCAGGAAGAGGGGGGTACAAATTGGTCAAGGTGCCTGTCAAACGGCCTCCCCTTGAGCTGGGGTTGCATGGGTGAAGACCCCAGGATAAGGGAGGGGCAATCCTAGTTAGCTGCGCTTTGTTCACCTGCCCAAAATAAATGCCGCAGTTTTCTGAGTTGACCTGAAACTTAGCTATCTTCTGGTTTGGTTGGCATGAGCCGGCTTGTGGTGAAACATATCATGCAAGAAAGTGATAGCAGATCTGAAAGGACTCAAAGGCTTCCTGGACAAAAATGGACCAGAGAGCATGTCTCGGCTAAAGACAGGTGGCAAAGGGGAGGGCTTCAGCTTATCCCTCCTCAGGGGCCTTAAACCTGGGGATCATAAGGTCTTGTCTTCCAAAAGGGGGATGAGAGGCATATCACCTGTCCTGGCTGGAGCAGATGAGCTGCCCAGTACTTAAACAGGGCGGGTATATGTCACTTTAGGGGGTAGTGTGACCTACTCTCATTTGCAGTCAGTCCCACATTTTTAAGTGGTGCTTAGTGTCATGGAAACGGCAGAAGAAGTTTAGACCAGCCTGCCAGTCAGGATGTGTGAGCATCCAGAAAGCAAGCCAGAATGCCAGAGGCATTGCCAACCGTACAACTTGAGATGGAGCCAGGAAATAGGATGCCACAAAATGGTGGCAGAATATCAGGGTTAGGATTAGCCTGACGGCAAACCATACTGAATAGACTTTTGATCCAGGGGTTCTAGTAACAGGGGGAAGCTACTGCAATAGTTTCTGCGAGCTTCTCACTTGTTAAGATCATTTCATCAGGGGTGGTGGGGAGGCGGATTTTCTCTTGCAGTTGACGGACACAAGACCACAAAGTCCCTACACATTGTTGCCATAAGGTCGAGAGAACTGGATTGTAGAGCCAAAAATTTCCAATTTGTTGGGCCCAACCAGTGATGGAAGGAACCATGATCACCAAGAGAAATGGTAAGGTCCACCCAGAGTGCTGAGCGGTGGACCACCAGTAAAATGCCATCTGGGATGTGATTTTTCTTTAGGAAAAGGGAGATAAAAATTTGGGTTTTTTTTGAAATTTTATTTGGGAAATAAAGTAGGAAAATCAACCAACAATTTTCTCAGTGCCATGCAACTGATTAAATAGTGATCAATTGGGTAGTGACAGTGACATGACAAGGTTCCACAAATTTGGCCTAACTGGTGAATTGGATGGTAATAGGGGGCTTATTATTTGGTAACTGACATTGAAAAATTTGGCAGTGGGCGAGTCTCATTGGTTTGACCTCAAAATGTCTGGACCAGGGGTCAATTATGTTTCTGATGGTTAGCATGACAGCGTTTGGCCCGACGAGTGATGGGAATCCCCCAAGGCCATCCAATATAGGGATGGGGCCATCTGGTTGGGAATGAGTTTGGGACAGCCAACCCGCCCACACTTGGTCAATTAACCATTCTTTTGGTCAATAGAAACCCATTGGGCGCAACACCTGAATTACTATTGGAGGGTTTCAAACTCTCACTGATGGCGCCCAATATTTGTTCTACTGATTTTGGGGTCAAATTGGAACCATCGGGCAATCTGGCCAATATTTCATTCTTCATGCTTTTACAGCCATTCAAATTTTGTCCATCAGCCCAATTGCCACCCGAATTAGATCTGACCAATTTCAGTTTGGTAATCTCAGCACAGATTTCACTGATTCCCCACAACAGTTCTGCCGAGGTGAGGGAGGGAATTGGGGGTAGGATCCAAAGCGGATGGGCTGTCCCCCATCGCTCATCAACTATGTGAGCGAGATCGCCCTGGATGATGAGGGGTACTGGCATCCTCTTTGGTGTTTTCTTATTTGGGAACAGAAAGATAGCTTGATTGAGAGCCAAAGGATGCTCCCCAAGACTTACACTTAGATTTGCACAGCCCTAGTGTGGTGGGGCAGTACCCCAGGCCTTCATCCCACAATAGTTGCCTAAACTAGGAGCCCCTTGGGGCTTTTAAAGCTCAAAGAAGCTATATCTTTGTTTAAGAGATATTATTTAATGATATTTTATAAGGCCAGGCGCCAGTATTTATAAATCTAGGGCATCTCCTGACCACATTCTGAGTAAGCAATTCCAGCAGGTATTATTTTCCACCTCAGTTCAGCCCTTAAACCTCTATGACCATGACCTATTAATAGGACAATTGGTGGCAACTTACTCTCAGTATTGGGATGTTCTAAGGTAAAAAATTCTAAAAATGTGTAAAAGTGTCTAAGGTCAGCTTGATTTGATATTTGTCATACAGCTGACAAAATATGATTTCTGGAAAATTTGGCACCAATTATAATAAGTGACATACCCCTAATTGGGATGTCAGCAGGTCTCTCTTGATAGCACTGGGGTCTCCCATTCAGGATGTCCATGTGCAAGTGCTATCATGCCAATTATTAGAATTGACATATGAAATTTGCCATAGGGTGACAAACTATTTGCAAAATTTAAGGGCCATTAAAAGCTGTTATCAGCCCATGAGCTTTTTAAATCAAACTAGAACCAATCCAGGATGATTTCTTGTAGATATAGTCAATATTATATATAAAAATTGGGACCAATTGCTGAGTTGTTGTAAATATAATTAGTCTGAGTTAATGTAAGGGTAATCGGCCTGAGTAGTTGAAGGGGTAATCACTCTGAGTTATTGTAAGGATAATAAGCCCAAGTTGTTGGTTTGTCAAAGGGTTTATTCTTGAGTCAATCACCAGAATCTGACATTTCCCTTAATTGGCTCAAACATTAGCCCCAAAATTCCCAATTAGCCTACATTAATTGTCATCATTCAGCTTTGGGTTCACCCAAATTGCTGATATATATAGGGACAGATCCCTAGTTTTAAAGTTACCCCTAATTGCCAATGGATATGGTATCAGATCCAATCTTCTCCTCAGAAGCAAACAATAGTATTAATTATATTATATATATATACATTTTATTTTTAATATATTTTATATCTATTTTTCATTTTTACCATTCTTCTTCATTCTAATTTGTTTTGCAATGCTAATATTATATATATGTTTTCTTAATTAGACAACTTACTAATCTTCTTAGAAAATTAGCATGGACATGGTTATATATAACTGGTCTTAACATCCTTGATTGTATATATGAATTGTATTGTATTTCATTTATATAAAATAAGCCAACCCAGATGCAATTTAACTTTTACAATAAACCTGATCCATGGGGTTGCAAAATAAAAGTTTACTTGCCTACTTTAAAATTGGACAATTTGTAGTGATTTTCCAAATCCTTTTTGTGTCAGGCCTTTCTCACAGCAAACCTATTGTCAAAATCTGGGTTTGTAATTTATATAGGGTATCTGAAAGTTTCTCAACATATTAAGGATAGTTGTTCTTGCCATGATCTTCTAGGACTAAATATAGTAGCAACGGTAGGGCTGGTTGTCTTACATATAATAACTGAAAAGGCGACATCATGGTAGATGAATGGTAGGAGAAGTTGTAGGCACCTACTGCCAAACTCTGTAGGTACTCATTCAGATGGTTTGGCCAAAGTTAATTTCTTGATGATATTTATTAACGTCTCATTTTCTTGATCAACCATACCACTGGTTTCAGGATGATAGGAAGCGGAAAGCACGCCTTGTACTCCCATCAACTGGTTGAGCTTGGCGAGGACATGGGCGGTGAAATTTGTTCCATTATACGTAAGGATAAGCTGGGGACATCCATGCATGTGGAGAATGTTTTCAGGGACGAACTTGACTGTAGTTGTTGCTTCTGCTTCCCAAATAGCCTTAGCTTTGACCACTTAGTCAAAAGGGCAATAACCACAATAATATACTTAATCTTTAAATTGCTTGTTTAAAGAGGGCCAACACGTCATTAGATATGGTATGCCAGGCAAACTTAGACTGAACAAGCTGATAAGATGTGCTTTTTTGGAATGAGTCTTCTCCTTGACACTCTGAACAGAACTCTAGCATTTCCTGGATGTCAAAATGCATTGACTCCAAGTAGAATTTCTTCAGATGCTCCTTTGTCTTCTTAAATCCACCATGTCCTATGGCCTTAAAGGAAGCCAGAATGAAGTCTGTTTGGGCCAATGGTATTGAAAATATATACTTTTTTTCTTTTGATAATATTGTAAAATGTCCCAATTTTAATAAGTTGTATCTTGTTGTAAGTCTGGTAATAATTTTTGGATGGATTCAGGCTCATCTTAGTACTTATTGGGACTTGGGGGAGCAACTCCAACCAGGCTTGTATTAAATGCAGGGCTCCAAAGCCCCCAGCGAGTTAATAGGCCATCAATGCCTTAATAAGCTAAATTAGGAAAAGAGATTGCAAGAAATGGTAGTTTTAATCAAATATTGTCTTGAGGTATTTATAGGACTTCAAGGCTAGAATTAAATTAAGTAGAAGAGGATTTAGGATAAAAAGTCTTGGTTTTGATTTCTGACAATAAGAGGAATATAAATAACTAATTAATACAAAAGGGAATTGGGATTATTTATGGCCTTAGTCACCAATATATCCCAAAAAAGGGTTACTTGATTGGGTGCAAGTGTTAAAATAGGATTCCACTGCAACCCAGTTGATGTTTTGACACCTTCAGCATTAGTTGCCAGTGTCAATTAAGAACTATAATTAAATACTTATTGGGGCCAGTACCCAATACTTCATATCAAGCTCAACCTAAGTTAATGGGGAGCCCAATCTAGCATTCACCCATAGATGAGTCCCAACCCCTATTCGGAGCTTCCCCCAATAAAGGAAGAATCCTGAAAGTACTCTCCACCGATCATCTTCTTGAACAACTCATCAGCAGCCAGATTAAGTGTTGCAATAGTGGGCAGTCAGGATAGGCAGCTGGCGTTTTGATGCTTTACCCCAATGTGATGCTCATTTGTGTAGACATAGGCTTAAAGCTTTAATGTCCAGAGGACTAATTGACCTCCAGGCTCCCTTAAGTTGTTCAGCCATCTTAGGGATGTATTAACAGCAACAACTTAAAGTGAGTGCCTTGTAGATAGACCCAAAATTACTTACAAGCATATATGACTGCCAAGAATTCCCATTATGTAACCATAAAATTTCTTTATTGAACACTTAAGGTCTGACCAGTAAAGGCAACTGGATGCTTTTCGTTGTCCTCCTCAACCTGAGATAATATGGCTCGAACTGCCATTAGTGATGCTTTAGTTTGTATGACAAATTCCTGATTAAAGTCTGGATATTAAAGGATATGTGCTACCAATAGTGCTTATCAGAGTTGATTAAATGCTTCTTGAAAAACTGAATTACAGTCATTTGGGACTTTATTCTTGATTAGATAGAAGGGAGGATTTCCAAATTGTGAGAGATTGGCAATAATTTGGCGATATCAACTGATCATGCCTAGAAACACTTGAATATTGCACTTCGATTTGGGCCATCTCATTTTGGAAAAACCATCTAGCTTAAGGGTTGGGGCCAAAGACTAAATTTGTCAATTAAAAAGCTAAGAATTTCAGCTGATCCTTGAGGACTGGCACTTTTTGGGCTTGATTTTTAAGTTTGCAGCTGATAGCCTTCTGAAAACCTCCTCTAAGTGTTCTAGGTAGTCATCAAAAGTGCAACTGAAAACATTAATATTGCCAATGTACACTTTTACTCATGACAACTTTAATATACCAAGATTGTGTCTATGACTCTCTGAAAGGTAGCTGGGGCATTGCAAAGCCTTTGAAGCATCCTTTTCAGCTAAAAGAGGCTTTCTTGGGTTATAATTTCACATTTTTTGATCTCCTCTTTGGACATATCTATTTGTTAATACCCACCGATAAGGTCCATCACTGAGAATAACTTCGCGCACCCTAGCCTATCCAAGGCGTCATCAATTTGTGTCAGTGGGTACAAGTCCTTCTTCATGATGTTTGATTTCTGGTAATCAATGACATCTCAATTGCTTTCATCCTTTTTTTCACTATTAAAATTGATGCAGCCCAAGGACTTTTTGAAGGCAATAACATGTCGTGATTGAGGAGTTCTTTAATCTCTTTGGAAACTTATTCTTTTGATAATTTTGAATGTCTAATTGGGCGTAAACAAATTTGTTTATGATTTCAAGTATCATTATTGTGGACAACACCTTTAGCATATCCAAGGTCAAAATTATCTTGTTCAATTATTTCTGATATTTAAAAAATAACTCATGAGCTTGGTCCTTCTCAGAGTTGGTCAAGTCGCTCAAATAAGCCATAGGGATAACACTGTTAATGATGATTAGGTACTTGTTGGGAATCCACAATTTGACAAAAGTTCCAAACTTGTGAAATGAGTTAATTTTCAAGGTAGGGAACAGATTCAGGAAAGTAATCAAATTATGTCTCTTGATGGTAATGGGCTGACTTTGTAGGTTTGCACAAAAGATGTGAATTTCTCCATGGCTGGGAATGATTATACCAGGTGCTATGTTTTTCTCAAATCACAATTTAGATTATGTGTCAGGAATCATGAGAATTGGACAGACCTGAGCAAGATTCAAACTTGACCCAAATAACAACTTGGCCATAGAAACTCCACTGAGTCAATGAGCATTAATATGAAGTGAACAATGAAATCTCAAATGGGTGAAAGGAAACTCATATTCTGGAAGGATCTTCAAAGTCTTCTAACAGAGGCACTGAGTCATCTGGTGAATATCTTGCCATTTGGAGGTCATCAGAATTGGCTTCCCTGGAAAAAGAGAGTAGTGTTTAAAGAAATCCTACGCCACCTGTCATATCATCAAAGAAGTTCCTTATCTTACTCATTCCCAATTATAACGCTAAGTTTCCCCTAGGCAAACCCAAAATATCTCAGCAGCCTTTAAATATCTCTAAATTTTGATTAATAAAGATACCTTAAGATTTCTTAGTATTTTTGACTAGTGTTATTTTTCCTGTTTTTATACAGAAGACTTTGACCGTTTGAAGCAAACAGAGTAGACTAAACAACGAATTTATACAAAGAGATTACCTTAGGTAACTCAGTCCCTAAAGATCTAATTGGAACTGCGTCAACTAATAAACAAACAGCCTTTGAAGGCCTTGACCTTCAGAGAGGATGACGATGTCCTACAAACTGGTCTCCCTGCCAGGTCCTTCCAAGGCTCCTGGTGAAGACTTACCTTCTGCATGAACAATCCATCAAAGAGAGCTCTTCCTAATATGGAGGAGAATGAGTTTCACCCAATGGGTCTCCATCATTTTTAAAGATGTGACACTACCTAACCGCAAGAACTTGATTTCTGCGCGACCATGACATTAACTATCTCAGTGCTCAATGAATTCATCTATCAAAATCAGGTTCCCAATGTTACCCAAACTATTGAGAGCTTATAGGCGGAGTTGTAACCAAGGTGTAAGAAAAGTCATAGCAGCTCTACCTGGACTATTCAAATGCGCCAATTTTATTCCTCTGAGGAACTTTCAAGCAATGATATAGGACTGGACCATATGGATCTGTACCATCAATGATTTGTGCATCCTGCCTTACACCAACACATGCAATTGCTTTAACTCACCACATGGAGATGCAGCGACAGTTAGGATTAATCCACCATATTACTCCCAGCTTATCGAGTTATATGATGCCACCTCAAATTTTAGTCCAGATAATTGGGAGGCCATTTTGAGTAAATTTTGGGAGAATAATGACATCCAACGCCACCTTGAACGAATTAACACTGAAGTCATCCAATACTTGCAGAATGAATTCTCCCAGCAGATGATCTAATTAACAACAGTCATGGACCAAAGAGTAAAACGTACTTTATCCACCCTCCTTGACTGAAATTTCCAAAGATCGCCAAGTGACTGATTCTTGACTAATCGATTCATTTGGCCATATCCAGCAGCTGAGTTAATGACTCACGATGATGCCGCCTCCAGAAGCTGCAGTGCAATATGATGCCCTCAGTGGAACAGGACCCAGTGGGAGAGAAGGAGATCAAGGACCCCCTGGTCCTAGAGGTCCCCAAGGTTCTCTAGGCGCCTCCTCACCTGCTGGATCCTTTTTCAATGATGACTATAAAGCCCTACTTAAGGCTCTCAAATGACAACTATTATTGTGGCCCAAGGAGCTGAGATAACTACATGGGGGAATATCTGGATGCTGATTTGCTCTTCCCCTCCTTGTACAACAACTATGCAAAGATTATTGGTACCTGCGCCAATCTAGTCGCCTCCCAATACCAAGAAATTTTCCATATTGAGTGTTTGATTCCCCAATTCTAAACAATTGAAGCTAAACAGGATGCTCTCTCCAAGCAATTGTCTTAACAAAATAATAAAGATCAATAGTATACGCCAATTTTTGGAGTCTAAGGCCCCCTTAAGAACGTTAATGAATGCTACGCCACCATTCAAGATGACATAGACAAGATAAACCATCAGTTTGATAGGGTTATACTGAATACTGATATAAGATCCACGGAGTACACTGACTCAGAACGCCCGCTCTCTCCTGCCATTCATGTCCTCTCTCAACCCGTCAGATAATTCAAACCTAACTTCAAAGAGAAGTACGTCCCTTGGGCTGAGACAATTCAATCATACTTCTTTTATATGAGGGGCACAATAGAGTCAACTACTGACTGACAAAAGTGCCAGCATATACAAACCTATTTGGATGGCAAGGCATGAGAAATTATGGTGCCTTGTTTCAAGACATGCTAACGTGGGCAGCCATTAGGAATCCCTTATCAAAGAATTTAGCAGTAACTTATCCCTCTATAACTGTAAGCAGGCTTTCATGCATATCTGCTCAAGACGAGGGGAGAATCATATTGATCTTGCAGAGCGCTTCTATCATGAAGCACAGGCGTTAGCATCCTGTGACTGGGTTACCCTGGATGATGCCATCTCAGCTGTTTTCTCCACTTTCCAACACAGTACTTACCTGGTACTCTATTTCAAGGACACCAAAAAGATGTTTAAATCCATCCTCTAAATTAAGGAGTCAATAATGGAATTGCCCAATCCCAAATTACGCCAAGCTCCAATTAAGGGGAATCAACCCAATCTTTATGATGCTGGTCACTTTCAGAGATCAAATCCACATCACGACCCATTCTCATATTGCGGAATCTTTGGCCACCAAGAAAGTTCCTTTTGGAAAAAGCCAATGAGTCAGGAAAAGCGGAGTCAGCTTAGGGTGTGAGGCACCCTCTGCTGATGACGCAACGCCTCAACCTCAACCTTTTCTCACTTCACGCAATGAATGTTATGTTCTGGAGAAAATTGACTAATTGGACGTCCCAGATTCCATGATTTAGAATAAAGACTTCTTTTATACTTCCTTTTCGGGATCACTCCCTCCAGGAAACTCAATTTTACTCAATTCCCTACTTTAGCACTGAAGTTACCCAAGTAGAGGGCATTGTTCACAAGGTGAAGTATTTGGCCATTGTCGACACTAGCTCACCTGTTGATGTCATTTCCTCTCATCTGATAAACGGATAAAGATTGCGCCAGACCAGAATTACTCACTCAACTATGGGATGGCCTGACCTCATTGTACCAGCTCCCTGGGAGCTTACTACTCCTTGCTTCTAATTTGGCTCTCTGGTTGTTACAGCTCCCACCATCATGTTGGTAAATGATTGTTACAACTTGTTATTGGCACCAAGTTCCTAGTTGAATTTGATACTATATTAAGCCACAAGGATTTGTACTTTTCTATTATAAGGTGACGCGTTCCTCTGGGTATGAAGGAAGTTACTAAGGAAAAAGGGAATAGGAAATCTCAATGTTGCTTATTTGAATACCTGGACTGCATTGAACAGCTAGAGTATCAGGTTATTGGACCAAAGACCAAGTTGCGACCTTCCCATGCAAAGGCTATGGAAGGAATGCCTGTATATGCGCCTGTCCGCGTAGTCATACCGCCTAAATAGCAGATCCTAGTGGAGACTGGTCTCCAAGTTACCATACCAATGAACACTTATTAGAAATTCAAAGAGCTAATAATTTGGCCATTCGTGAACCACCTTACTGTCCTGGGGTGCTGGATCCTGCTTACTGAGGTACATTGACTGTCCTAATGACCAACTTTATTGATTGAACAATGAAGATATCTCGGAACTGACCCATCACATATTACAGGTATTGCCTGTCAACCAGATTGAGTCTGTCTGAGGATTTGGAGACCTGTGAAACTTAGGAAGGGACAAAAATAATGCAATAGCCTGAGTTGAGGTGGAAATTGGTGACACGCTTACTTGTGAACAACAACAGGCTGATGCTCTGCTCAAATTAATATGCAATATATTTTCCACTGGTCCAGAGGATTATAGGATGATATAGGGGGCGCAACATCAAGTGCTGACTGGCGATGCCTTCCAAGATTGCGCCTGCCCCTATTGCGAGTCTAAAGTTGAGGAATCCCAGGTCACAAAAGAGTTTAAGCAATAATTGGATGTTGGGTTACTAAAACCATCCCATAGTCCCTGGTCCTCACCGTTATTACTTGTGCAGAAGATGGACAGAGGGCATCTTGTAGTGATGGACTACTGACGTCTGAATGCCATTACCTGGAAGGATAACTACCCCCCACCTAGGATTGAAGACTCCTTACGCCTCTTAGATGGGTCCCAATTTTTCTCTGCAATGGATCTTGCCAGTGGGTACTGAAAAATAGAGCTTGCGCCGGATGACCAAGAGAAATGCACGATCATAAAGATTGAGGGTTTATTCAGACCCACTTGCATTCCTCAGGGGCTGCGCGATGCCCCAGCCACTTTCCAGCGGGCCATGGAATGCCTGTTGGGAGACCTAAAATGTCATGTGTGCTGGTCTACATGGACGATGTAAAAGTATTTTTGCGCACATTTGACCAGCATTTGGCCCACTTAAAGGAAGTATTCAGATTGCTACGCTCTTCTGCATTGAAGTTAAAGGCCACCAAATGAAATTCTTTAAGACCAAGATGGATTTCTTGGTATTAAGGTCATTTTCAAAGAAATTTCGCCGTTGCCTGAAAAGGTGACCGCTATTGAGAAGATGACTCAACTTAGAAGTTTGCATACATTCAGGTCTTTATTGCATGGTCAGTTACTACCAACAATTTATACTGCACTTCACCAAGCTCGCCGAGCCACTAGCCTACCCCCTCTATAAAGAAGTTTCTTTCTGATGGAAGAATTCACAGCAGAAGTCCCTCTATGTCTTAAGAAAAGCCCTGACTACAGCCCCTCATATGGTCATCCTAAGTTGAAAACCCTTCATTTTATTTACTGATGCTAGCGATGTGCCTGTGGGGCCATTCTGGATCAACTGTACGCAAGACAAGTTGATCATCCCATAGCCTCCTTTAGTAAGACGTTGACTTAAGTAGAACGCAATTACAGCATAAGAAAACGTGAGTTTCTGGCTGTGTTATTGGTTATTAAACACTTCTGTCCTTTTCTATATGGGGTAAATTTCACCGTCGTGACAGACCATGCCTTACTACAGTGGTTACAGAAAATGTAAAACCCATATGGACGATTGGCCTAATGGGCCCTTAAGCTCCAGAAATAAGACTTTTCAATAGTCCACTGCGTGGGGTTTATACACCATATAATGTTGATGGGTTGTCCCAATTGCCTATCCTGACCCTTTATGCTTCTGAAGAGGACTAGATCTACAAGATCATTGTGAAACCAGAAGAGTGGAGCTGTGAGCCGTCAACAACACAACACAAAAGAAAATGGCTTCTCAGACATGAGTCAAAAACGGATTGTTATATAAGCAAGTTGGGACTTCTTGGCTACTGTATGTTCAGCCCTCTCTCAACAAATTCCACTTTGGAGGCTTATGTTGCCATGGGGCATGGTGCAGTGAAGAAAAAATATTGATAGATGAGAGACCACTGATTTGGAAAAAATGATTGAGACAGTGCAGGATGTTGTTATTTCGTATTTCACTTGTGCCAATCAAAAGCCACACAATTCTCTATAGCAGCATCATGTAGTAACAAGCATGCTCCCAAGTCCCTATTTGCAACCTTGGCATATGCAAGCCTATGTCAGAAAAGAGTCATCTCAATCTTCTGAGCATCAGGGTTGCACTGGCATGCAAATCCCTTCTTTTAAGCTAACGGAATGGAAGAATTTTGCTGCGTTTGGGGGTCCAGATATTGCTCATGGGGCGATATCAAATATACACAAAATATGCTGACCCCTGGTTAAGGTTTGGTGGATCTGAACTCGTCTCCTCTCACCTCTCAGCTTCAATTGGCTGCACTCTAATACAACCTTGTCACAACCCTGACCCTGACATGTTGCATGACCAACTTCCAAAGCTCATTGGACGTCAAATGGTCCTCCTAACCTTGGGCTATCATGACCAAGGTCCCTAAAGAATGAACTTAAATTACTAAATTTATATTGGTGCTAAATTTAAGTGAATGAGCTTTATTTCAGAAGGAGACCAAAATAATGTAGAATTGATAAGTTAGGTAAGGGAAATGCATCCTTACTTGTTACATAGTAGCCCTGCGTGAACTACACAGATTTATAATAATTTAGGCGTGTCCAAGGCTTAAGAAATTCTAGCATTCCTACTTTCATCTGCTGGAAGAATGAAGAATTTTAATTAATAAAATCCACCCTAAAAATTGATATTTAATTTTAAAACGATCCCAAAATGCATCAGATCATCAATTAAGTTGATGTTGGGATTTTTGCCCATATTCCCAGCCTGCTAGATTACCTGGTATCGCTAGGGGAAAAATTCCCTATAGCAGGGGGTGGAAGGCGAGTTGGTAGGGCGTACGGCTACCAACCTGAAGGTTGCGGGTTTGATTCCCATCCTTCTCACATCGATTGGGGTGCCAGCCAAAGGAAACTATTGGCGGTTAGTAGGTATAATAACACGAAAACCTTACCCATGACGTAACCAGAAAAATCCAAGTCCCAATCTGAAGGTGAAAAAACTTTCTACGACAGAGTTGACCCTGCTCAGGTTTCATGTCAATACTTTCTTTCTCTATTTCAGTAATGTCCATCCCCCGGTCAGCTTGCCTCAAATAAATAAAATAAAATTCCCTATAGCGAAGTGAATTGGAAATTGGTTGACCCAAATTTTGGAGGAACTACATTTGGGGGATTTTAAGATATTTGTCTAGTCGTATCCATTGGGGATTGATCCAGATGAATACCTAATATCTCATTGGGCAGAGCGGCTGACAAAATAAGGGCATCTGATAGTAATTAACTATCAGGTGTACCAATTGGGATAAGTCAGGTTTCATAACCAACTGATTGGGAATGTCTAATGAGTTGCAAGGCGAGTGATGCCGCCTGCAACTAGCAAATCAATCGGTTGGTGAAGTGACCTGCCATAATGGGTAAAAAGTCCCATTATCTAAGCAGGTCACTAGCCAATTATGGTTGATTTGCTTGGATCAAGAGGAAAACGTTAGGAATACGTTTCTGACTCTTTCCGTTAGAGGTCTTGAGGATGTCCAACATCAAAATCCTAGTTAGGATGGGGAAGACCATCACTGTTAAGATGAGGAAGGGTGATTCAATGGCAATGGCTGCCATTTCATCAAAGAGGTGTCAACCAAGGGATAGACAGCTGAATCCCCTAAAATCCCTAAAATTCACAGTAATAAAGACAGACATTTAAACAGATAAGTAAACATTGATAAAAAACACTATTAGTTTTATTGTAGATTAGGTGATAGTTAGACTATCAGTATCTAGCATGAAGATTCCATCTCAAGGATATTATTGCAGAAGGCAATAGTTGGTAGACTCTCAGAGAAGAGTAGAGATCTGAGCGGGGATCCAGAGATGAAGGGAACCACAGCTAAGGGATTGCTGCTGACTGTGTGTTGGGACAAAGGAGACTGTCATCAGAGGATCTTAACAAAGCTCAAGTGGACAGGATTACAGGGAATGAATCCCTATGAGTACAATATCAAGTATTAATCAGAAATACTGGCCGAAGCGTTGGCCTGAAAATAATTCTAACTCAACTATGGATAATAGTCATCATACTATTATCAGATTATATATATTCTTACAACGCGAGGTGCACGAGGAATTTGAACCTGTGCAGTAGAAAGATTACTAGGATTGACCTCTGATAATCAAACCAATGGAGTAAATTTTTACAAGTTGGTGCTCACTACAAAGTAGTTGAGTAAAAATTTATTCAGACTGTCGCACAAAGAAGAGACACGCAAAGTTGTGGACTGAGATTGCCACAGTGAACCAGAACGCCTTAAACTCAGCAGACCACCGGGAGTTTGTGGCCTTGGAAGAACGAGTAACCAAGGTGGAGGAAGGAGTTGATAACGTAGCCAACTTTGGGAATGAGCTACTTGGCAAAGTGAACTCATTAAAGAGGAAAGAAGGAGACCTCGTCCAAGAGGTCCTATTTCTGAAAATGGAATGTGAAGCGGATCGCATTCATTTGAGAAAATTTGGTGTGGACATTGAGAAGTTAATGAAAGAAATAGAGAAATTGAAAGCACACAGAAGTGCAAGTGAGTCTGACGTGGCCAATGATTCTGAAGAAGGAAGTCTTTATATGATACTTGGGAAGATGAATACCCCAAGAAATATGCCATTCGCATTCAGTGCTATCTTGGAGATGACGCCCAATGACACTCCACAAGTGAACTGAGTAGCCAAACTGAGAGAATCAGCCCAAAATGATTTGGAGGAATTCAGAGCAACCCCTAAATTGCCTACATTCCATCAGGATAACGCCCCAGCGTTTTTATGACTATTCAACATGACCATGAATAGATACGGGGATCGTCAGAAGGCGTTGATGGCCATTAACTGCATAAACACAAATTTCCAGAATCTGGTGTTACCCCACATGGAGGGGGACATCTGGTCTTATGCTGAGGCTAAAGCGGCAATAATGAAGAAATTTGGCAGTCCAACCCGCATGTCAAAATGCAAGCAAGACTTTATGGGAATTCAATTCTGTAAAGTGAGTCTCTTGCAAGCTTTGCAGATCAATTCTACCAAGAATCGCAGATCCTGGCTGGAGCAAAGGTGTTAGATGACTTTGATGCAAGAATTTCCTTGCAAGCAGCCCTTTGGCCCTATTGCGATTTGCATCAAATGATGTCTACTGTATTTGTGACTGAGATTTCTACCTCGCAAATGGTAGACAATTTAAAGATTTTGGGAGCAACGTTTGATGCTCCAAATAGAAGCTTCAAGTCAAATCTGATCCAAAGTTCGAATCCCATGAAGGGAGGTGAAGGAGCAAAGGAGACTTTTAACTGAACTGTGCCAGGGAATAAGCCCAAGGATCTCAAACGGTTAAACAAGAAAGAAAAGGTCTGCTTCCAGTGTGGCGGGAAAGGGCATTTCGCCGCACACTGCAAAAAACTGAAGGATCAAGTTAATGTGGTCCAGGCTAAAGAGACAGCATTAGCCAAGGATTCAGGAAAAGGTCCCGCTTTTAGACAAGGAACAGTCTAGAATGGCAGAGAAACCTGTTCCTCCTGATATTATGAATGTAGAAATAAATATTAGTGATCTGTTAATAGATGACAAGCAGGATCAGCTATACCAAGTGGTCAACATGGATGTGAATGCCGTGACCAGAGCTAGGGCAAAGAAGATCAACCCCAAGATAGTTCAGGAGGTTGCCTGGCCATATGCCCAACAACTGGCGGAGAAGATTTAGACTGCCAAGGATCCTGATGAGTTAACCAATGTTCACTTAGATAAGGCCAACCTGTCAATTCTCCTTGGTGCAATTAGGAAATTGTTTCCTGAATTATCGGCGCAGATAATTAATACCCTAGATTCAGCTGATAATGCCGCCATTCACTCAGTAAATACTCTATTACAATACTCCAAGTGTACGTATATAGATATTCAGGTGAATCAAGTAAGGGTACAGGCGATAGTCAACAGTGGAGCGACCATCAATATTGTGTCGACCAAGCTGATGAAGAGGATGAAGATCTTGCCAAACTTGGAACACAAGAGAGAATATGGAACAGCTGGGCCAAACACAACCATTTCCTGTGGAGCGTATAGTGTGCTGCCACTACAATTTGGGTCATTGGTGGTATCCGCGCCAGCGATAGTTTTAGAAAACCAAAACTATGATATCCCGATTGGAACGGAGTTTTTGTGGAAATATGGAGTTAAATGTAACTTTGAGGATAATACGTTGACCATTCTGGGTCAGATGTTACCATTAGTATATCAAAAGAATGGTGAAGTTCCATTGAACCAGAGAAATAACTTCATCAACTTGATATACAATGACAGCATTGTACCAATTCAGTACCAATTAGTTGGTAGGAAGTGACAAGAGATGCCAGCCGAAATCCTAGAAAACTGGGGAATTCCTTTGCGGATCAAGAAGGAGAAAACCATACTGGCTGGATTGCAGATGATAGTTGACACAGGGTTGACTCTAGAGATTCCAGAGTTGTTGTATGGAGAAGTAGGTAGCCCCTGGAAGAAGTCCAGAGTGGAGCCTTGGGTGGCTCCTGGGATAATTATTCCAGGCCATGGAGAAATACGAGTTCTCTTGGCAAATTTAAGCGAAAAATTGATGAAGATTAAGAGAAATCAGTCATTGTGTTTATTCATTTAATACCAACGGCAGAATTGAGACGATTGCATGATTTTGGGTCTCTTGAGGAAATATGATTACAGGCTGGAGTGGCCAAAAGCATCAACTTATTAGTTGATCAAGAGCAGCTCGCAGATCTGCCAGAAGGGCAGAAGGAGGAGGTGCTCAAATTATTTGAGAAATATCAGGAAATATTCGCTCAGGATGATCACAATTTGGGATGCGCGCAAGGTGTAATTTACAAAGTTGAAACTGGAGAAAATTTACTAATAAGAATGAGACTGATCTAAAGATCAAAAGCTGCCAAAGCGGTAGTGGAAGATGGGATCAGAAAACTAGTAAAGCATGGGCTTCTAGTTCTGTCGTCAAGTCCCTGGTAAAGCCTGATTTTGATCATAAAGAAGAAAGATGGATCAAACCAGGTAGTGATTGACTATTGGAGGCTGAATAAAATTATGAAGAAGGATTCATATCCCCTACTGAGGATTGACGATGCACTGGATCAATTAGGAGAAGCAAAGTATTTCTCCACAATGGACCTAATATTGGGATACTGACAGATCAACTTGCCAGCAGAAGACCAGAAAATTGTGCGATTATCACTGCACAGGGGTTATACCAGCCAACTAGGATGCCCCAGGGTCTTTGTAATGCACCCACGACGTTCCAGAGGGCCATGGACGCGATATTAAGCGACATGAAGTTATTGTGCATCCTGGTATATCTGGATGATATCAATGTGTTCAGTAGAACTTTTACTGATCACCTTCAGCACTTGGAGGAAGTGTTTAAGAGACTATCCGTGGCTAACCTGAAGATCAAGCCACGGAAGTGCCACTTCTTCAAGAAGGAGCTTGAATACCTGGGATTTGTGATCAATGCAAATGGATTGCAGCTGCAACCCCAGAATATAGCAGCTATTGAACAGATGGCTGTGCCAAAGAGTGTCCAAGACATCCAAGTATTCCTTGGGATGGTCAGATACTATTGAAGATTTATTTGGGACTTTGCAATTAGCTGAGCCTTTTTTTCATTTATTAAAGGATCCAAAAAAGGATTTGTATGGAATGAAGAGGCCCAGGACTCTTTTGATGAATTACGCTGGTACCTGATAAATTGGCTGATTCTGAAATATCCAAAATTTTGATTGGGAGTTTATCATTCAAACTGATGTTTTGTTGACAGCGATTGGCGCCATACTGAGCCAAGTAGATGAACTTGGGGATGAACATCCAGTGGCGTATGTGAGCTGGACACTCTCTGCCGCTGAGAGGAATTACACCGTAACTGAGTGTGAATGCCTTGCAGTCATTTACGCCTTTAAACAGTTTTGGGTGTATGTCCATGGAATGCACTTTAAGGTGGTGATGAACCACTCTTCATTGCGTTGGCTGCACAATCTGCAGGAACCTGAAGGATGACTGGCCCCATGGGCACTCAAGCTTCAGGCTTAAGATTATGAGATAATCCACCTGAGTAGGGGCTTCTCACCAAAACGCGGATGGCTTATCACGGTTACCAATGGTCCAGTTGGTATATCTGCAGGCGGATGAGCTATTCCAGAGAATGGTCGAATAAAGAATTGAAAATGAGCCTCAAGAAATCCAAGGTGCGCTTTGAAAAGTGATGGAAAACACTGAGACTATGGATGGACAAGTATTCAGAACAATAAACAGGAAATGGCTATCTTTCCAAAAACCGTCAGAGAGAGCAGCAATTGTTCAAGCCACTCATAAGTTTTCGGGCATGGAGGCCTGAGAAAAATGACTGACCATATTTGCCAGTATTATTACTAAAAACTTATTATTTTATGATGTCACAGACCATCTGGCTTGTTGCGTAGAATGCCAACTGCATAAACCACACAAGAATACAACTGGATACTGACTGGTCCAACCTGGATTTGCATGGCACATGGTTTCTAATGACATGATGGGACCATTGGCGATGAGTACAGGAGGAGTGAAATACATCATAGTAGCCATTGATCATCTGATGAGATGGGTCAAAATGAAAGCATTAACCCGAGTTGACGCTACCAGTACTGCAAGATTCATCCTGGATCAAGTAGTATACTGGCATGGGTGTCCACAAGTTATACTGAGTGATAATGGGACCAACTTCACGTCCCATGTGATCCTGAGGCTAAACAATTTAATGGGGATCCAGGGAATCATGTCAGTACCATACCAGCCAGAGACAAACGGACTGGTAGAATGGGTCAATGGGACGCTGAGGAAGCTAGTCGCAGGGAGAACTTCCACTTGAGGAACATACCTGAGTTCAGTGATGTTCGCCTACAACATCAGTCATCATACAGCAATGGGAAAGACACCGTTTGAATTACTTTATAAGAGAAAGGCTGCGTTACCACTAATATTATATTTGGTAGTAGAACCTAAATTGGGGATGAGTACCAAACAATACCTGAACTGACTGACATGTATCCTGATTGATATGCAATCACAAGCATTTTATACTACCTTAAAGAAAAGGATATGAGTGAAATTGACAGACAATAAGAATTGACCGCCATTAGAAGAATATTAAATAGGAGAAAGAGTCGCCTATTGTGATACGCATGGTTTCAGATGAAGAAACAAGTTGGATGCATTATGGTTGGGTCTGTTTGAAGTAATTGCCAAGACGGTGACTGATGCTTATTCCATCAAGAATCTCTTGGATGGAAGAGTAGTAAATCAAGTCCACGCTAAGTATTTAAAGTGGTGGATTGAAGAAAAAATAAAAAAGAGTTCCTGAAGGACTGATGAACCATTAAGTTGGTCATGTCCTAATGATTAGGTCAAGTCCAAAAAAGGGCTCTGAACCAATCTAGATGGGTAAATCTGAAAAAAACGACCTCTGAACCGTGGAAAACTGGTAGTTTTAAGTGCCCAGGATCCAGTTTGGGGGAAAGATGGACTTCTGAACTGAAACAAGGTCAAGTCCCATAGGAAAAAAGAAAAAAAAATAAAGATAAAATATTGATAAAAGGTATTAGAAAAAAATTTCAAATGCATAGATAAAAAAGCCAATATATTTTTATAAATTTTTATTTTTTATTGATTGTCCTCAGTGTGGGGATGATTCGCCTATGTCGCCTCTTGGGGGAGGGAGGATGGATTGCAGTAGAGAGAAATAGCCCATCAAAATTGATATGCGATCAGACACTTGCAAGGGTGAGTCCTACTCAAAACCACGTTCATTGAGCTGACGCTGAGCCCTGAGAGAACGCGACTAGGGGAAGGGAAATAGATATGTCAGAAGATGCCAATTGTGAAACCCTGGAGCAGGGTGGAAAACAGCAATAAAGGAAGAGGTAATCGGCAAATAACCCCAAGTAATCCCAATAAGGCACCGGTGGCAGAAGATTTGTCTTGAGTGCCTGCTGATGGGCCTCATCAAGAACACCAGACATGTGAGCTGGCAGCGAAGAAGGAATACTCGAGGAGGTTGTCAAATCATACCCCCAATTAGCACCATCAATGGAAGATAGCGATGGGAAGCTCCATAGAAGAGGTAGTTGTGCAAAGAACGGATTGCATCCTGTAAACAATGACTACAGGCTTCGCGGAAGCTGAAGCTGAACAACTAATGAAATTCAGGCGAGGCTGGAAGCTTCATTGACCAACTTTGAAGAACTTGGCAAGCAAAGTGGAGAGCATAAGCGGCAGTATCCCAATCTAGAAGGCTATCCAGATCCGAGGGATTCAGTGCTAATGACAACACCTCGGTGACTTGCACTCAAAGCTCAGCATAGGGGAGCTCAGAATGAATGCTGTTTCTGATTGTATCTTAGAAACCAGCACCACGGGTTGGTAAAATTGTCTGAGTTAGAAGAGGAACTTGGGGAGCAAATCTGACTCAGCCAGGAACAAGTGATCCAGAGCAGTCAGAATAACCTCTGGAGCATCAACAATGATGTTTATAGCCTCAGTGACAGGAGCCAAATCCAGAAGGGTTTGAAGTCCAACTTGGGGATTGACTGCATGGGAAGAGTTGGCCAAGAGTTATTTGAAATGATGTCATGCCTGGTTTCAGTGGGATTGGATACCATTTCTGGTAATTTGATGGAAGAACTAGCCCCTTGCACCAGGATAGGCATTTGAGTCCTGGAAGGACTATAGAAGAGGATCCGCCAAGCATCCCAACTCATCTGCTGGAAGAGGCGGAGGTCCAAATCTGACAGACTGTTTAGAAGTTGCTGATAACGAGATTCTGAGTTTGACATATGAGCAGGACTAGAGGGGGGATGTCAGACTGATATAGAAGTTGACACTATGTACCCTACACTCCATTAGGCTCCAATTTTGGGAAATTAATTTCATAAAATTAATAAAATAGGCTTTCCAAGGGAAGAATGACTTACAGCCAAGAGTTTATGAGCGAAATAATGAAGGCAAACATAAACAAGTATTCTTAATCAAGCCATGAAACGAACATCAACAGCAAGAGTCTCCTGTCTAAGATGAGGAGAGAATCAGGAATTCAAGGACGCCGGACCAAGAAACCTAATTATGACAGCGGGTCATATACCCTGATGGGGGGAAAACTGGATCCCAGGAATAAGATTGTTATGAGTAAATCGATCAGCCTGGCATGACAAGAGGTCGTGGGGACCATGCTCTGAGTAGGCAGTAGTGAGGAGGAAGAGGAGGAATGCCATATGCCAAAGGTCATCCTGAGCAGCGTTGAGTATTGATGAGTGTACTCCGCTTAAACCAATGAAGTATTTGACCAGGTGTCCAAAGCAGTGTTTCCATGCCCAGTCCTTTTCTCGCTGGAAATCTAGGCAAGAGGTGGGATGTGTTGGGATTTTTGCCCATATTCCCAGCCTGCTAGATTACTTGGTATCACTAGGGGAAAAATTCCCTAAAGCGAAGTGAATTGGAATTTGGTTGACCCAAATTTTGGAGGAACTATGTTTGGGAGATGTTAGGATATTTGTCTAGTTGTATCCATCGGGGATTGATCCAGATGAATACCTAATATCTCATTGGGCAGAGCGGCTGACAAAATAAGGGCATCTGATAGTAATTAACTATCGGGTGTACCAATTGGGATAAGTCAGGTTTCATAACCAACTGATTGGGAATGTCTAATGAGTTGCAAGGCGAGTGATGCCGCCTGAAACTAGCAAATAAATCGGTTGGTGAAGTGACCTGCCATAATGGGTAAAAAAGTCCCATTATCTAAGCAGGTCGCTAGCCAATTATGGTTGATTTGCTTGGATCGAGAGGAAAACGTTAGGAATACGTTTCTGACTCTTTCCGTTAGAGGTCTTGAGGATGTCCAACGTCAGAATCCTAGTCAGGATGGGGAAGACCGTCGCTGCTGAGATGAGGAAGGGTGATTCAATGGCAATGGCTGCCATTTTATCAAAGAGGTGTCAACCAAGGGTTAGACAGCTGAATCCCCTAAAATCCCTAAAATTCACTATAATAAAGACAGACATTTAAACAGATAAATAAACATTAATAAAAAACACTATTAGTTTTATTGTAGATTAGGTGATAGTTAGACTATCAGCATCTAGCGTGAAGATTCCATCTCAAGGATATTATTGCAGAAGGCAATAATTGGTAGACTCTCAGAGAAGAGTAGAGATCTGAGCGGGGATCCAGAGATGAAGGGAACCACAGCTAAGGGATTGCTGCTGACTGTGTGTTGGGCCAAAGAAGCTGTCATCAAAGGATCTTAATAAAGATCGAGTGGACAGGATTACAGGGAATGAATCCCTATGAGTACAATATCAAGTATTAATCAGAAATAATGGCCGAAGCATTGGGCCTGAAAAAAATTCCAACTCAACTATGGATAATAGTCATCATACTATTATCAGATTATATATATTCTTAAAACGCGAGGTGCACCAGGAATTTGAACCTGTGCAGTAGAAAGATTACTAGGGTTGACCTCCAATAATCAACCCAATGGAGTAAATTTTTACAGTTGAGTTTAGAAAATTAGGATCTGCAACCGTTGTCATAGCAGGTTTTATAAGTACCACGTTAAGAAATCCATGTACAATTACCAATCGTTACATTACCCCACTGAAAATAGAAAACCCAGCACACCACCATGCCAGGTGGGGAGATCAAAACCAGGTAATTTTTCCAACAAGTGGCTTTGTGAGAGTGAAAGCTCAAAGGGGTTGTCCAGAATTCCAGGGTTTTCAGAAAAAAGTTGACATTCCCCCTAGAGGTCCACTGACAGGAGCAAGAAGCCTCAACTGCCAGGGGTCCAATTTCCCACCTCCAAACTCACCAACCCTTTTCTGGAAAGCCAGCGCAATAATAAAGAGGATTCAAGGGCTCAGAGCAGTTCTTAGGACACTTAACTCTATGCCATCTTGCAAGATGTCTGGTGCACAGCTTGCCATGAAAGGGTGACATATAAATTATGTAACAAATGGGCTCCTAAGGCCCTATTTTTCACCTCGGCATATGCAAGCCTACGTTGGAAGAGAGTCACCTCAATCTTTTGAGCATCAGGGTTGCGCCAGCATACAAATCTACTCTTCAACATCAAATGTAATGGTCAATATTTGCTGCATTTGGGGGTCCAGATATTGATCATGGGGCGATATCAAAATACACAAAATATGCTGACCCCTGGTTGAGGTCTGGCAGATCTGAACTTGCCTTTACTCACCTCTCAGCTTCGCTTGGCTGCACTCTACTACAACCTTGTCACAACCCTGACCCTGGTGTGTTGCGTGACCACCTTTCACGTCTCACTGGACGTTGATTGCTCCCTCCTGTAATGCACAGGTTTGTGTTAATATGTGACAAACGAGTTGGGAAGCACCAGCCATGTCACTGACCACATGACAGATAATCCCGCAGAGGACCACCCCTGAACCGCGCGCCTTTGCCAGAGTTCATGACGTATTCATGGACCAAGGCTCCAGCGATGCTGCAGGTAAGCAGCAAGGCCTGGCCCCAAGATAGTGCCACAAATGAGGCCAATGCCTGGCCTAGCTCACTGGTAGTGCTCATCTCTCTGGTTATCCTGATTGATATGCTATTATAAGATAAATAAAATTTTTAAACAAGCAACCTGAAATCGTTATTGTGATTTTCCTTGTAAGAAAACGAAACTGTATCTACAGTTGCCATTTCCTCATCTTTAAAGCACCCGCAGTAGCTTAAATTTATGTTAACACTAGATGAGCCTTTTGTGACATCCAAATTGTTGCTTGTGAAAGTTTCATATCCCACATTATGTAAATTCAAGGGATTTGAGACACCAGTTGTTTGATACGCCAGATCAGCCCTCATTTTTTGAATCCCCTGAATCCATACTTATAAGTTTTTAATTCTAATGAAATTTCTGATTGGTCTGACACTTTAAATATGACCTCTGAATTTGTACATGAATTTGAACCCAATATTTACGAGGTCAATGTGAAGATCAGGCTGGCCCCAATCTGTCACATCACCCCCTTGTAAATCTAGAAACTCTTGGATCTTCTCAGAACAGCATGCACACTCCTCTGGTGTCTTCCAGGTCGCTTCTTCCACTAAATACCCCTTCCACTTTACTAGGAATTTCCGCTGGCCCCTCACTCAACGCTCCTACAGGATTTGCTTGACCTCATATTCCTGGTTATCCTCCCATGAGCTCAATGGCCCTGGCTTCTCTGGACCACACCCCTGGAATCCTTGAAGCTGTGAGCCATGGATAACTGGATGGGCCCTCGACCCTTCCAGGAAACCCAATTCAAATGCAATCTTGTCGATAACCTGAATCACCTTATATGGACCTAAGAACCTCAGTCCAAGATTTCAGCTCTTCACCGGCACTGCGTAAATCTTCATCGCCACCAATACCTAATCTCCTGGAGCAAATCATGGGTCTGGCGCTCTTTGTTGAGCTGCATACCATTTTGCTATGATGTGGCACGCTCAAGGTTATTCCATAATTTCCTTCCGATTTTTGTCATTCTTTGGGCTGATTTGTCCACCCCCTGGCATACTCCATCATTTGACCCCCCATCCAACGTTGGATTAGATCCATGATTTGCAAAGAATGGCATCATCCCTGTTGACGATTGCTGGTGGTTATTATAGGTACACTGAGCCAGTCTGATCCAGGTAACCCAACCATCCTGCCAATCTGAGACATAGCATAAAGGTGTTGTTCCAAATTTGGTTTATCCTCTCTGTCTGCCCATTGGACTGGGGATGATATGCCGAAGCCTTACTTGGCCAAATCTTCAAGATACTGAGAAAACTTGACCAGAATTTTGATATGAAGTGGGGACCACGATCTGAAATGATCTCTGCTGGTAAGCCATGACAGGCAAATATTAAGTCAATAAAAACCCTTGTAGTGTCTTTGGCTGAAGATTTTGAGGTACATGGGAAGAACTTGACATATTTTGTCAAAAAATTGACAATGACCATTATTGCATCCTTCCCCTGTATCTTAAATAACCATGTGATCTATTCACACTAACTGACTACCATGACCGACTTGGAATCTGGAGTGGGACTAACTTCCCTGGATGCTGCTTCTGCAAAGGCTTTGAATGTGCACAAATTAAGCACCCTGCCACATATTTTTTCATATCCTTTCGCGTTCCATCCCATTAGTACTTATGTTGCACCAATTTGATCATCTTTGCAACCCCAGGGTGTCCCACCAACAGGTGGTCATGTGATGCCTGCAGCACTTCCCACTGCAGTGATGGGTTAGGAACCCATATATGTGAATCATGATACATAATTCCCTTTTTCTTCTCATATACACAATGATGATTGTGCCGTTGGCCCTCTGCCATTTCTACTCATAACCACATCTTAAATGATATATTACTTTGCTTCCTTCGGATCTCCCCTTCCAGTTCATTCTCCTCACTCACCATCATGTCAAATAGGTCTTCCTGGAACATGGTTGGTGTATTATATTTTTTCACTCAGCCTTCTCATACACTAGCCCCCCATCCCAGCTCAGCCAATCTGCAATAGTGTTAACATCTCCTGGATAATATTCCACTTAAAAACCACTGAGTAAGCTCCACGTGCCACCAAGCTTGGCGCTGGTTCATTTTACTGGGGTCTTGTTATATCCCAGTGCCCAATGGTCTGTTCATACTACAAAGGGATGATGGGTGTACAACAAGTGGTGCTGCCACTCCTGCAGCGCCGCAACCACCACCTGTAGCTCCTTGTCATATATATTAGGTAATTTATTTCTGCAGAAATCATTTTTGGCTGAAATAACACACTGGGTGCTCTAAACCAACTTCCCCCTTCTGTAGGAGTACTGCTCTTACTGCAAAATTCGAGGCATCTGTTTCAACCACGCAAGGTTTTCCAGGATCTGGATGGGCAAGGACTGGCGACAAAATGAGCTTTTCTTTCATCAGGTTGAATGCCCGCTCCACTTCTTCCCCCCATATGAATGGCACATCTTGCATTAGTCGAGTAAGTGGTAAGGCTAACTTTGATAGTTTTTTGATGAACCTCCTGAGGAAATTTACCATCTAAGATAACTTTTTACTCTGTCTGATCCGTTGTTGCCTTCCATGCATGCACCACCTGAATCTTATCAGGACACACTCCCAGGCCTTTTTCAAATACCACATACTCTAGGAACTTGAATGACTTCTGGTTAAAACTCACATTTTAAAGGTTTCAGCCATAAAACAGCCCCAGTCAATACCTTCAGGACCTCCTGAACATCATGTACATGTGCCTCCTTGGAACGTGAAGTCACCAGGATGTTATACATATATGCGATACAGCACTGGCCAATCAACTGACTGAGTACTTGGCTAATCAAATTGTTGAAATACCGCTGGGCGTTGCGCAGCCCAAATAGCATAACTTAGTATTGGAACATTCCAAGGTGGCATCTGAATGCTGTGTACCGTTGGTGCTCCAGCCTTACGGGTACCTGATTGAATGTATCTTCCAGATTAAGCTTGGTGTAAATGTTGCATCCCGTGACCATTGGAAAGATGTCTTCCATTAACGGCATTGGGTAAGGATCCAGCTCTGTGACCACATTCAATCTTGGGTAGTCCACGCATGGCTGTAACTCTCTGCCTGCCTTGGGCACCAGAAACACATGAGATACCACAGCTGATTTCAATGGCTTAATCAAACCTTCGCTCAACATTAAATTTACATGATCCTCCAATGCGGCTTTGGCTTGTTCATTCAACGGATAGATTGGGCATCCTCTGGGAAGTTCTGACCCTCCTTTAAACTGAAAAGAGAATGCAAATGGCCCTTTGGGAAAAAATGTAGAGTCCTCTTTTTGGACCAAAGACCCCCACAAGATCTTGATATTAAGCTGATAAGACTTCTTAATGCATGTCCCCTAAGGGATGGTGCCCATCTAACTTCTGGTTTCCCACTAACATCCTACATTTCATTATTGACCCATCCTAAGATTCAAGGTTATGGTACCAGAAGGCACATTGATATGGGGTCTGAACTGATGCAACCACCGCATACCAAGAACTACTGAATAAACACAGTTTTCAATCACACTAAACCATGTCCAGAACCTGAATGGGGCCTGCTGTACCCCCACTGAAGGGCTTACATGCCATGATTGAGCCCTCCAGGAGGCATTGGTGTCAAATTCCGAGAATCAAACGCTTGAGAATTGTTATCCTGCACATCTATTTGGGCCAAAAGCCTGATGGTTGTTCCTTAATAGTGCCTGTAGTTTATGGTATTCAGACTGCTCAAACACTCACTAGGCCTATTAAATTTGCCTCAACTCTTTCAGCTGATTTCAGGCATAAATTTCCCTTCATATTTGGAAACTTCTTTCAATGCATACTTCAATACAAACGGGAATTTGGTCCTTCCAGTTTGTTGACACTTCTCCAAGGTTAGGATTCAGATAAAAACCAGGAAAAGGATAAATTAAATATTACTTTTACTAAAAGCTATTTAATAAGATAATGGTCATTAGGCCAGGCGCCGGTATTTATAGCTCTAGGGCATCTCCTGATCACATTCCAGCAAAAAATGTCAACAGATAACTTACCACTCCAGTTTGGCCCTTGAACTGATACGACTGAAACCTTTTATTAGGTTTATTGGTGGCAAAATACTCTCAAAATCGGGAAGATTTCAGGTACAAAAATTGCGATAAAAGCATGCAAAAGTGACCTAAGATCTTCTGGATTTCAGTTTCATCACGCTGATGATGAAATAAACCTTCTATGAAATTTTAGCATTAAATGGTTGAAATGATGCACCCTAATTGGGACGTTGGCAGGCCTCCTTTTTGATAGCACTAGGTAACCCCTTTCAGGAAGTCCACACAAGTGCTATTGTGCCAATTATGCAGATCAACATATGAATTTCGCCCTGAGGCAGGAAATTAATTATGTTTTTGGTTTGTCTGAAGTTCATGGGATTTTTAGACTTTAACTTCAGGTCTTTCCAAAATAAATTTGTATACAATTAAGTTGATTGTGTTTCTGATAATTGGGACCAATTGCTGAGATTTGATGCATAGGAAATTGGTCATAATATGCGAGTGTATTTGGGCCAAGTACTTTGATAATATGCTTAGCAAATTGTCATTGAGATGATTGGCCCAAATTGCAATAGGCTTTGAGGTGAGAATATATGTTAGCTCAAGCGTTGAAAGAGTAATTGGCCCAATCTGATGGTTGTCAAAGGTTTATTTTCAAGTCAACCACCAGAATCTGACATTTCCCCCTCTTGACTCGAACATAAGCCCTAAGATTTCAGATTAGCTTATGTTGGCCTTTTCTCATCAGCCCAAACGCCCAATGAGCATGGAGTTGGTTTTCTATTTGGTAACTTCAGCACAAATGGCTGATAAGTCTGAAGTATGATGGAACAAATGCCCATCAGGTCTGAAGTTGGATCTTCTCCCCAACCTCAAGAGCAAACTAAAATATTAATTAGAATAGAACAATTATATAAATATTTTGTTTTTGTTTTTGTTTTATTGGTTTTGTTTTTGTGTTTTTTAACTTTTTCTTTTCTTAATTGGCCCGCTTATTAAACCTTCTTAGGAATTTTTCATGGACTCGGTTGTATATATGGCCAGTTTAGTATCCTTGATGGTGTATATTAACTTAGATGTTTTCTCATTTACTTTGAATGGCTCAACCCTTTTGTAATCTAACTTTTGCAATTGGCCCAATATGTAGGTGTTGCAAAATAGAACTTCATCATTAACTTCAAGTTTGGCCAGTGGGTAGTGATTTTCTAAGTCCTTTTGATAGCAGGCCTTTTTATCAGCAAAACTGTTGTCAAAGGCTTGAGCTTGTAGTCTGACTAAAGCATATGCAATCTTCTTGACGTTTGAGGATAAGTGTTTTCACCAGGATCCTCTAGGGCCGAATATGGCAGCATTGGTAGGGCTGGGTGTCAACCATATAATACTTGAAATGGAGACATCCTGGTTGATGGCTCTCCTTGCCCTGAAACGAGTAGGCGCGCGGATCCACCATGCCTTCCCATACAGAAGGGAAGGCCCTGGCCTCAGCCCACGTCGCCATGCAATTGTGCACAATGGACAAGTTGTCACAACTCGCCTCAACCCCCAAGATCGTCCTCCCATCCGCCCAAGACTCCTTGAGCTCCTCCCTCCCTCCGTGAGATTTGACCTTAAGGAATTGTGGAAGGACGTCTATCACCCCATCCTGTCAGCAAAGGTGTCCAACACCTTATGGAGAGTGCTCCACTGTTCATACAGGACAGGGGACCAGACTGGCCCTACCTTCCAGCACCGAAGCTGCCCCCGCTGTGTGGAGCCTATTGACTCCCACCTCCATCGTTTTTTCACCTGTCCAGGTGTCGCCGCATTTTGGCCAAAGGCCCGCGCGCTCCTCCATGCTCAGCCCTGGTCTGGACACCCTGTGAAAGACCTCATGTTTGAGCAGACATTGCCTGGTTGCCACTGACCCCTCCGTGTCCTCGCCTATGCCACAGCCATCTGGACCATCCATAACTCCTTCCTTCGTGCTGCCTTTGACCAGCAGGTGTGGACCCTTCCACACATGATCACCCACTTTCAGGTACACTTTGAGATGGCCCTGAAGGTCTGCACTATGTCGCCAACCCTCCCCCGCTCAGTTGTCACTGCAGCACGGCTCTGGCGCGCAAACCCCCTCCCCTTCCCTCGCCTCAGGCTCTTAGGAGCCCAGGCGTAATTCAATAAACATCGATGAATCCCCCCTTGGGTTGGGACCATCTAGTACTAAAAAAAAGAGACATCCTGGTTGATGAATAGGAGGTATTGTAGGCGAAGACTGCTGAACTTAGATAACTACTCCATTTGGATGGTTTGGATGAGGTTAATTTCCAGATAATGTTCACTAACGTTCCATTTGCGCGCTCAACAGTCCCATTAGTTTTGGGGTGATAGGGAGCAGAAAGCACACCTTGTACTCCCATTAGTTGGTTGAGCATGGCAAGGGCATTGGCGTTAAAGTTGGCTCCAAAATTGGTCAGAATAACCTGGGGACATCCATTTTTGTGGATGATGTTTTCAAGTACAAGATTTTGAGTTGGTTGCTGCTCCAGCTTCCCAATGTCCTTGTCCTTGACCCATTTGTCAAGTGGTCGATTGCTACAATTATGTAATTGGCCTTTGTATTGCTTGTTGGAAGTGGGCCAACAACGTCAATAGATACAGTGTGCCAGGAAAAGTTGGGCCAAACAAGATGGTAAGATGTGCTTTTTTAGAACGGTTTTTCACCCTGGCACTCTGCACAGCATTCTATAATTTCTTGGATGTCAAAATGCATTGACTCCCAGTAGTAGCATTGCTTCAAATGCTCTTTCATTTTCTTGAATCCAACATGCCCTATGGCCTTATGTGCTGCCATTATTAGGTATGTTCAGGCTGACGGTCTTGGTAAAAGAAATTTTTTTCCTGACGATTTTGTAAAGTGTCCCGATTTTGATAATTGTATTTTTTGTAGATCCAATAATATTTTTTGGATGGATTCAGGATCATCCTGATACTCTCCGCAGATCATTTTCATAAACAACTCAATTGGCGGACCAACTAAGTGTTGCAATGGTGGGTAGTTGGGATAGACAGTCAGCGTTTTGGTGTTTTGCCCCAACTCAATGCTTGATGGTGTAATTATAGTCTTGAAGCTTTAATGACCAGCAGGCTAATTGGCCCTCAGGTTCTCTTAAGTTATTCAACCATCTTAGGGAAGCACGATTGGTAACAACTTTGAAATGAGTACCATGAAGGTAGACCCAAAATTGTTTGCAAGCATATATGATGGCTAAGCATTCTTGTTCTGTCACCATGTAGTTCCTTTCATTAACTTTTAAGGCCCAACTAGCAAAGGCAATTGGATGTTCTTCACCATCTTCTCCAACTTGGGATAACACGGCCCCACTGCTGTTTGGGATGCATCAGTTTGGATGATAAATTCGCAACCAAAGTATTGGTATCAAAGAACAGGTGCACGTAATAGGGCTAATTGGAGTTGGTCAAACGCATCATGGCAAGCTGGAGTCCAGTCAAATGGGACCTTATATTTAATCAGATAGAGAAGCAGCTCTCCAAGTTGTGCAAAGTTGGCAATAAATTGGCGATAGTACCTGATCATGCCTAGGAATACTTAAATCACGCTTGAATTTGGGACATTTCATTTTGGAGATGGCATCCAAGCTAGAGAGTTGGAGCCAAAGACCCACTTTATCAATCACAAATATGAGGCATTCCAGTTGGTCTTTGTAAAACTGACATTTTTGGGCTTAATTTTCAAGTTTGCAGCAACTAGCCTTTTGAAAACCTCCTCTAAGTTTTTCAAATGGTCGTCAAAAGTGTGGCTGAAAACGTTGATATCATCAAGGTACACCAGTATGCATGACAGTTTTTAAATCTCCCAAAATTGTGTCCATTGTCCGTTGGAATGTTGCTGGGGCGTTGCAGAGCCCTTGAGGCATTCTCATCAGCCGGAGTAGGCCCTCTTGGGTTTATAATTGCACATTTCTCGCGCTCCTCTTAGGGAAGATCTATTTGCCAATATAAGCTGATAAGATCCATTGCTGAGAAGAACTTCGTGCCCAATAGCCTATCCAAAGCGTCATCAATTCGTGGCAGTGGATACAAGTCCTTCTTTGAAATGTTGTTTAAATTCTGATAGGCAATGACTACTCAGTTGCTTCCATCCTTCTTCTTCACTATTAAAACTGGTGCTGCCCATGGAATTTTTAAAGACTAGTATGCCACAATCGAGGTGTGCCTTAATCTCCTTGGATACTGCTTCTTTTGATAATTTTGAGCATCTAATTAGGTGTAATCGAATAGGTTTATGATCTCCATTATCAATTTTGTGGGTGACACCATTAGCACAATTTAAGTCAAAATCATTTTGTGAAAATATTTCCCAATATTTAGAGAATAACTCCTGAGATTGCCTATCTCAGAGTTGGTCAGGTTGCTTAAAGTGGCCATAGGGACAACATTATTTATGCTAAGTTGGTCCTTATTGAGGAGCCCTAATTCAACGAAAGTTTCAAACTCATGGAATGAGTGAATTTCTATGGTAGGGAACAGATGCAGAAAAGCGATTGTTTGATGTCGCCTGATGGAGATGGGCCAATTTTGCAAATTTGCACATAAGATATGTATTTCTCCGTGGCCTGGAATGATAATACCAGGGGCAATGTTTGGTTCAAATAGAGATTTAGACCATGGTTGATATACTTTACCATAAAGTTCTTCTAGGACATTAATTGTTAGTCCCATTGGGATGATTACTTGTTCTCCAGATAATATAGTGATGGTCTGATTTTATCAAAGTGGAATGCCATTTGACTCATCAATCTGAGTGGGAAGTGGTTTTATCTTTGCCCGAGCTTTGGAATACTCAATTAGGATGACTCCATCTTTGTATGCCAGGTTTATGATTATGCTGGGTTTCTTTTTCTTAAAAGCCTTATCACGGTTATAGTAAAGTGGAATAGTCTGGAAATAATGGTGAGAGTATCGTCCTTATGATTGGTAACAACTCCATATCTTCTTAGGAAATCAGTCCCAATTAATATATCATAGTTTGTATTTAGCAACACTATGGCAGGTGCTGTTACTACCATGGATCCAAATATGAGTGATAGGGTACTGTAGGCGCCCAGAGATTTAGTTGTATGTGCTCCAGCAGTTCAATATTCCTGACAGTAGGCAACATTGGGTGTGATTTTTGGTTTTCTAACTAACTTTGTACTGACTATATTGATAGGAGCGCCACTATCAACAATGGCCCAAACTTGCACCTTGTTCACTACTATGTCCACATAAGTACATTCAGAGTAGTTTTCAGAGGGATTCATTGTGTAAATGCTGTAACTGTTGCCTGATTCCAGGTGTGCTTTCAGGCTTGAGCAAATATCTGGGAAGTTATCCGCTAAGGTCTTCATGGGAATAGCTACTTGAACGTTGTTAGCCTAGGTAAATTGGTTGAGCATCTGGGTTGTAGGTCCAAAACCTGATCAATAATTTGCTTCGCATAAGGTTTTAATACCTCTGCTCAGGCTTCTTAGGTTATTTTAAAGGGTTTACTTGTTTTTTCTGTGGACCGAGTAGTGACCATCATGGCATTATTAGCCCTGATATGGGTGAGGTTATTTTCAGCAACATCTTCGTCCCTAAAAAGCTCATCAGGGTCAGGTGGAATGGTTTGAAAATCGGTGTAGTTAGAGCATTCTTCCTCTACTCCACCTATTCTTTTCCCGCCTCACTGTAGCTGATAATTTCTAGAGCAAGTTTGACCCCAGGCTTTTTTGGACCATCTGTAGCATTGACTAGCAAAGTGCCCTATTTGACCACATTTGTGACATGTAATCGGTCCTGTTTGCTGTTTTTGCTCGAATTTTTGGTTCATATTTTGGAATTTTTTCGCCTGGTTTGACAAAGTGTTGTATCTTGGGCCCAAAAATTGGGATTTTTGCTGATCTTTGGCCTGATTAAGGGTAATGAAATTACGACAACAGCTTCTTAAGTAATTGGTAAGCTCTTGGTTTTCCAAGCTTCCATTAAATGCAGGCAGCATGACATTGTGCAGTTCATGTAAGGTCATAATCAAATGCTCCATTGCAATTTTGGCATTAAACTTATCTATTGCATTGCACCCACGCAGAACTTATGCCTCATGGAAGAATCTATCTGCAAAGTCCTTGATAGTCTCATTCTGTTTTAATTTGATATTAAGAAGCTCTCTTTTTTGAGTTTCTAGTTTCTTAGGCCCTCAACTGTCTTGTTATTGCATTTTTGGCATCCATATAGGACCAATTGTCGCCCATATAGGGCATAACGTGGTCACAGCTATGGGCATCAAGTGAGTTAATTAGTGCTGATCCTTTTGCATGGTCTGATGCTCATCTCATTTCTTTTTCAAGTAACTTGAGAAAAGAATAACCATTTCTATCCTTATCAAACTTTGGTAAATTCAATGGTTTGAAGTCATCTCGCCCTGTTTCAGGCACAGGGTTTGTACTTCTTCTTGAACGTCTTGGTGTGTCGTCGCCCATAATCAGCCCTCTTTCCTGTTGTGAAGTATCTGGAGTCAGGATTGCTGCGAGTACTCTAGGCATAGAACGGTTGTTCAAAATATCAGTTTCTGCATTGACGTCAATTTCCAAAGATTTGGTTTCATAATAATGCTCTGAACTACTAGATTCTGATGCCTGAATTTGGCCCTTAGTTTTTTAAAACTTTTTTTATGGCTGAATGGACAGAGCTTTTTCCTACTTTTCTTTTGTCAAAGCTGGGTGAGCATTAGCTGCTTTGTTTTTTAAAATTTTCAGGCTTTTCTTCGAATAAAGCTTTATTAGATGCTATGATTTTAATGTCTTTGCCCATACTATCTACTCAAGAATCTGCAGTTGATATTTGCATTCTGAGTTCCCAATTTTCCCAAGTAATTTCAGTGTTTCTGGCCTGCAATCTTGACACAACTGTCCAAATTTTTGAAAATTTCTCATTGTTCAAGGCATCATACTCATTCCTATTCAGAACGACTGGCTTTACTGCATGAGCTCCCCCTATCTTGACAAGATTTTTGGCGTAGGAGGTATCAGCTGCAGAGCCTTGGTGACTGGGAAAATAATTTCGAGATAACCTTGCCTTTAGCATCCATCCCAATGTCACTGTTTTGTCTGGCTTAATATGCCAGAAATTGGTTACTAGAATCCATTTTGAAGAGTGTCATCAGTTTTTAGTGAGCACCAGCTGTCAAAATCCAAGGATTGATCTCTTGAAGATTGTTATCCTGCACATCTATTTGGGCCAAAGTTCTGATGGTTGATCCTCAATAATGCCTGTAGTTTACAGTATTTGGACCGTTCAAAAACTCACTAGGCCTATTAAATTCACCTCAACTCTTCCAGCTGATTTCAGGCATAATATTCCATTTGTGTTCAGGAACTTCTTCCAAGGCAGGCTTCAATAAAAATGGGAATTTGGTCCTTCCAGTTTGTTGACACTTCTCCAAGGTTAGGATTCAGATAAAAACCAGGAAAAGGATAAAATGAATATTACTTTTACTAGAAGCTATTTATTAGATAATGGTCAATAGGCCAGGCGCCGGTATTTATAGCTCTAGGGCATCTCCTGGTCACATTCCAGCACAAAATGTCAACAGATATTTTACCACCTCAGTTCAGCCCTTGAACTGATACAACTGAAACCTTTTCTTAGGTTTATTGGTGGAAAAATACTCTCAAAATCTTGAGGATTTCAGGTATAAAAATTGCAATAAAGCATGCAAAAGTGACCTAAGATCTTCTGGATTTCAGTTTCATCACGCTGCTGATGAAATACACCTTCTATGAAAATTTAGCATTAATTGGAGTCAATGATGCACCCTAATTGGGACGTTGGCAGGCCTCCTTTTTGATAGCACTAGGTAACCCCTTTCAGGAAGTCCACACAAGTGCTATTGTGCCAATTATGCAGATCAACATATAAATTTCGCCCTGAGGCAGGAAATTGATTATATTTTTCGTTTGTCTGAAGTTCATGGGATTTTTAGACTTTAACTTCAGGTCTTTCCAAAATAAATTTGTATACAATTAAGTTGATTGTGTTCCTGATAATTGGGACCAATTGCTGAGATTTGATGCATAGGAAATTGGTCATAATATGCGAGTGTATTTGGGCCAAGTACTTTGATAATATGCTTAGCAAATTGTCATTGAGATGATTGGCCCAAATTGCAATAGGCTTTGAGGTGAGAATATAAGTGTTAGCTCAAGCGTTGAAAGGGTAATTGGCCGATCTGATGTTTGTTGAAGGTTCTTTTTTGATTCAACTACCAGAATCTGACAATCAGCAGATACCTTCTCCGGTCCCCTCTGCACCTGTAGCTTCAAGCGCTCTGCCTTTGAAAGTTCCACATAACTTTCTTCTGCCCCATATATATAAGGGCCATTGACCTTTCTTCCACCATCCATACTCAACTCTATGGGGTAAACAATCAATAATAAAGTGAAGAAGGCGATTTCTTTTGAATAAGTCTTTCACTTGCAAGTTACCTGATGAAATTATTGGCATATTTCATGGGCGCCCTCCCCTTGAACATTTCCCATGTTTCTTGGGGCTGGGCGCCACCCCCCTTGACTGGAACGGCCACTTACTGGGGACTGTCCCTTTCCTTGTGACATTGATCCCTCACGCAGGTCTTGTGCCAGTGCTAATTGTTTTTCAACTTGAACTCCTAAGGCCACTTCCTCCCTTAACGTAGCCTGGACTTTTGCCGCTTCCAGGGCTGTCAGAAAATCTGCCTGCAATCCCTGTCGGAACATTCATGAGGATTGGGAATCTGTAACCTGGGCTGCTTTTGCCAGTGGATGGAAGACCCGCACATATTCCTATATGGAGCTGTGACCCTGGATGACTGTTAGTAGTGTAAACCAGGACTCACCTTCTTCCTCATCTGGACATGCTGCCTGGTTGATCAACTCCACACACTCCTCCATGGAATTAGGAAAACTCTCCTGTTCCTCAATGAGTTCCTGTAACCATCCCACCAATACTGGTGGTAATGCATCACCACCTGGGCTAGTTGGAGTGCAAGAGGGGATACCCCCTGTTGCTTGTGCCAACTATGCCTGTAAGTGGATCTGCACAATGACTTGGTGAAGTTTTTTCAACGCCTTTATGGACAACGCCAACCAACCGTTGTGTGATTTAAGTTTTTTCTGGACTGCTATGGTTTGCTGAGTTGACACCCCCATAATTGCCCACTTCACGTAGCAAAAATGCCAATGAGAATCCTACCATAACCATGGCCAAGAAATTTCAGTTCCATTCCCCTCTTCTTGGTAACCACCACTTCTTTCAGGGGCCCCCACAAGACAAAGAGGAAGATATTTGAGTTTTATTTTATGTAATGCACAGGTCATGCCAATATGCGGCAAATGAGTTGTGAAGCACTAGCCTTGTCACCAATTACATAACAAATAATCCCATGGAGAACCACCCCCAAACCTGCGCTCCATTTCCAGAGGTCATCACATATTCAAAGACCAAGGTTCCAGCGATGCTGCAGGCAAGCAGCAAGTCCTGACCCAAGATAGTGCCAAAAAATGAGACCAATGCCTGGCCTAGCTCACTGGTAGCGCTCATCTCTCTGGTTATCCTGAATGATATTCTTTTCTGAGTATACTAAATTTTTAAGCAAGCAACCTGAAATCGTTATTGTGATTTTCTTTGTAAGAAAACAAACCTGTATTTACAGTTGCCGTTTCCTCATTTTTAAAGCACCTGCAGTAGCTTAGATTATTATTAAATCTTAGATTAGGCTTCCAAGTGACATCCAAATTGTTGCTTGTGAAAGTTTAATATCCCACATTACGAAAATTTGGAAGATTTAAGACACTGGTTGTTTGATATGCCAGATCAGACCTAATTCTTGAATCCCCAAAATCTTGCATACAATTTCCAATTTCTAATGGTATTTATGATTGGTTCAACACTTTAAATCTGGCCTCCAAATTTGTATGTGAATTTGACCCATATTCATGAAGGTACTGTGCAGATCAGGCTGGCCCCAATCTGTCACACCTCCTAACCATGGTTAATCGCAATAAAGATCTCCAAAGAATAAACTTAAATTAATAAATTTATAATGAAACTAAATATAAGCAAATGGGCTTTATTTTGGAAGGAGACCAAAATAATGTAGAATTCACAAGTGAGATAAAGAAACACATCCTCACTTGTTAATTAGTAGCCCTGCATGAGCCACGCAAATTAGCAAAATTTAGTTTTGTCTGAGGCTTTACAAATGCTGGCGTTCCAACTTTCATCTGCTGGTAGATTGAGGGAACCTAATTTGACTAAAATCAGCCCTAAAAATCTATATTGAATTTTAAAAAGATCCTAAAATGCATCAGCTTGTCAATTAAGTTGAGTTCAGAAACTGGGATCTGAAACCATTGTCATATTGGATTTTCTAAGTCCCAACCTTGGAAAATCCATGTACAATCACCAATTGTTACACATATCATGGGCCCATGGCCCCATTTGCCATGGTTAGCATTGATGTTATTAGATCCATACCTATGGCGATGTACGGTCACCATTTTATCATTATTGCAGTTGATCACTTTAGAAAATGGGTCAAGGCTATCTCAGTTGTCTCCCCAACTTCCAAAGAAACTGCATCCATCTTGCTGAAGCAGGTCTTCAGTCGCCTGGCAGCACCAAAGTGATGCTATCTAACAATAGTACCAACTTTATTTCCAGTGTGGTTGCTAATATTAACTCTCTAATGGGCACTTATCACTCTTTCATGACACCTTATCATCTGGCTGCCAACGGAGCTGTCAAACGAGTGAAAAGCTCTTTAGTTGCCATACCTTTGTAAGATGAATTCCTCCAATCCTTCAAGATGGAATGAATACTTACCAAAGGCTTTATTAGCATACCATGAGAGCTATCATAAAATCATTCAAATATCACCTTTCTAAGCCCTTTATGGCTAAGGACACATTTTGCCCTCTAGTGTGAACCTATACTCAAAACTTCCACACAAGAAACCATTGCCTTAGCCATGCAAAAATTGGCTGACATGCTATTTAGGTTACAAGTGTTGGCCTCTAGATCCATCATACTATTTGACAAAGAGAAACTGATCAACGGAATACCTGGCGGCCAGTCCTGCCTGAGTTCCAATTAGGGGGCCTTGTCTTATTTTATTATCACTGTCCTGGGGGACAAATACATAAGATTGATACTCTGTGGTCAAGTCCTTACCAGGTAATCTACCATTGGGGTACTAATTAATTAATTGCTTCTGTGAAGTCGTGTGCCAATGTAAATTGGGTACATGCTTAATTCCTCCAAAATTATGTCCCTCCTCAGTAAGGTTTTGAGGGGGGCATTGTATTTAAACATGAGAATCAGAAGTACCTGAGTGGTATTTGAACTCAACCCAAATAACAACTTGTGCATAGAAGCTCTACCAATTTTAATGAGCTTGAGAATGACATGAACAATGAAATCCCAAAAGAGTGAAAGGAAACTCAAATTCTGGAAGGATCTGATGATTCTTCTAACAAAGGAACTGAGTCAGCTGGTGAAGATCTTGACATTTGGAGTCCCCAGAATTGGTCACCCTAGCAAAAGAGAGTCAGATTTAAAGAAAGCCTACATCACCTGCCATATCATCATAAAGGTCTCCTTATCCTACTCGTCCCAATTACTACGCCAAGTTTCACCTAGGTGAACTGTTTATCTCAGAAGCCTATAAATATCTCCGAATTTTAATTAATAAAGATACCTTCAGATTTCCTAGTATTTTTGACTAGTGATTATTTTTCATTTAGTTTATACATTAGACCTTACCTGTTCAAAGCAAACAGAGTAGCCTCAACAATGAAGTTCCATCAAGAGGTTGCCTTAGGGAACTCAGTCTCTTAAAGATCCCACTGTATTTCCATTTGATTAATAATCAAACAGCCTTTGAAGGTCCTGACCTTCAGAAAGGATGACGAAGTGCTTCACCATGGTTGATATAATTCACTATATAGTCCTTCCAGGATTTTAATTGTCAGTACAGTCAGTATTACTTGGACTCCCAATGATTTAGTAATGGACTTATTTGAATAAAGCGGGATGCCCTTTGACTCATTAATCTGGGTGGGTAATTGTTCTATCTTTGATAGCACTTTGACATACACAATTAGGACTACTCCATCTTTGTGTAATGGATTAGGCTGCACGTGATTCACACATTTAATTGGATCAGGCGGCACTCAATCTGCACATTGCTTTGATAGGAAGGGCCTAAATTTAGAGAGAAGTGTCAGAGGATAATTCAAGGAAGTTGGAGTTGGTGGTGAGTCAGATAGGGAGTTATACGGTTGAGGGTGAGAAACTCAATGTTCCAAGAATGAGATGAATCTAAGAAATATGAAGTCAGGGTTACAAACGTCTTGATTGATGATCTGGTGGGATGTGAAGTCTTTGTGAGTGATGTGTTAGATGGTGTTTGAGAGAGCCTAGCATAGGAGGGAGCTTATTACAAGACTAGCAGAGTGCTATTTATTAGCGGAATGTTGGGGCATGAATTTCCAGTTGTGTCTTTTAAGAATAAAATCAGGAAATTCAAAAAAATCGCGTGCTAATATAAATCTTCGTTTATTTATCAAAATGTTATCAGATCAAAGTGATAAGCTCAACTAGTGAGCTTGGCATGGCGTTGGCGTCATTCTCAGCCCTCTCATGGAGCCAGACCCTGCTGTTGATGTGAAGCGTTGTGGGAACAGTGGTGCGGGAATACATAGAAATTATGAGGCATGGCAGTAGGGTTTGGGGATGGGTTTTGTGGGCCTGTCCTTAGTATGGTCAGCAACATGGCTCTTACTACCCAATTCCTTCGTGGCATATTGGCGTGAGCCCACCCATTACATTAGATAAAACTCAAATACATTTTTGTCAGCCTTGTAAGGGCCCTGAGAAGAGGTAGTGGACCCAGGAAGGGAGGAATGGTATTGCCATGTTTGACAGTGGTGATGGTGAGTTTCTCATTAACATTAGTGATAAGAGAGGTGGTTTGAGTATGTGGTGCAAGTACCATGAAGGTGGAGGAGAGCCATGGAGTATCTAAATCTCTAAATGTTAGGGCATCATTGTTTATAGAAGCTTTGGATAAAATTTATCAGGTGGTGTCATGAGTTTGATTTCAGGCACAGTTGGCTCAAGTGACAGGAGGAGAGACCCCTTTTTCGCTGCAGATTGCACAAATTGTGGAGGCGTTACCATCAGACCTGGTGGGGTTGGTGCAAGAACTGATTAAGGAGCAAGATCGCCTTCCAGGTTCCATGTATGAGTGTGTCAATTGGACTGACTGGGCCACCTGTCCGGATGAGGTGCAGTATGAGGCGTGATCAGCTTAGTTGACGGTGAGTCAGGGGCGAGGATTGGTTAAAGAATATGTTCAGATTTTTTTGACCTCTAGCAAAAGCAGCACAAGTATCAGATTTTAAATCATCGCAAATGTTTTGACAGGGGCTGCTAGCAGATATGTTGGCAGTTATGGCGGCTGCCAAAGTTCAGAATAAATTGGCTGAGGAAATTGCATTGGCGGCTCAGGTTGAAAAAAATTGGCCTTGGCACAAAACCGTCAGGAGTATTCTATGTATCCAGGAAAAGGCCAGTCGCCTGCAGTGGCTCTTAGAGGTCAAAGAGGTTGGCAGGAATCACCTAGAAATTTTGGAAATATCCATGGAGGGTTCTTATAGTAAAATGTTGAGGAGTCAAGGAGAACATGAGGTCAGGGACACGGGAAGAATAATGGTCCCAAATTCTACCTAACCGGCAGATTTGCAATCTTGGAATGCTTTAAACATTAAATCTACTTCTTTGCTTTATCCTCAATTATTTATTTTGGTGGAGTTATATTTTCAAGGTCAGACGGAGAGGATATAGGCCCTGGTGGATACAGGGGCCAAAAAGCTGATTGGTCTTCGCCCTGGAAGAAATTTTGAAGTGGAAAATACAGAAGGGTCCTGAGTTGGTGTTCGACAAAGTGTCAAGGAGAGCTCCCTCATGGCGTTTGGTGCCTTAGGTAGTTGTTTGGCAGAACCCATTTTTTGGTTCAAAGTGAGATTCTGTGCAATCAGGAATCTAGCCCATCTAGTGGTATTGGAGAGGTGGTGGCATCGGTTCTAACCTCAGGTTGATCTGCCATTTAATACAATTACTTTGAATCCTCAGATGGGGCCTCAGATGAGGTGGAAGATGGAGGTTGGAAGTGATGTTCTGAGTAGACTCAGAAATATGGGTGGAATGCAGGAGGGAGAGTTATTGGCTGAATATAGCAACTTTGTGGGTGTATTTGGTTCTATCAGGAACTCGCTTTTTTCCCCTACTGGTTCTTTTGCATTTTCATTCTGGTTTAAGGAAGAGTCGGAGCTTCCCAGGGGATTTCCGGTATACCCTCTTAACCAACGAGCAAAAGGAGCATTGGAAAGCCATGTGAAATCAATGTTGGACAAATGATTGATTGAGCCTTCTAAGTCGCTGGTTGTGTCTCCTGTATGACTAGTCTAAAAGTAAGTGGCGAACTATGCCCTTGCATGGATTTCCAACATCTGAACACAGTCACAGAGCCTGATCCATATCTGATGCCTTTGTTGAAGGATGTTCTCCCAATGGTTACCAATTGCACCATTTTTACAAATCTTGATCTCATGGATGCATTTAATCAGGTACTGGTGAGACCGGAACATAAAAAATACACTGTGTTTAAGTGTCACTTGGGGGTGTATCAATATTGCATGATGCCGTTTGGTCTTAGAAATTCCCCAGCGGTGTTTCAACGGATGATTGATCATGTTATTGAAGGGATGATCAGTCGATGCTGTGCTTCCTATATGGATGATATCCGGTGTTTTCACAGTCCCAAGAGGATCATGTCCAAGATGTCTGAGAAGTTCTGGGGGCAATTGTCTGGATGGGTCTGAGATTAAACCCTTCCAAGTGTGAATTTAATAAAAGTTTGGTGATGTTACTAGGCAACGTACTGTTACAGAATGGATAGGAGTATGTCTGGATAAACTGCATGCAGTACGAGCATGGAAGGCCCCTACTGATAAAATAAGAGTGCAGAGTTTTTTGGGATATTTTTGAACTTCATACGACGGTTTGTGATAAATCTATCCCAAATGTCCTTACCTCTCATGCATTAACACAGGATGTTCCATTCGTGTGGGGAATAAAAAGAGGAGTAGGAATTTGAATTATTAAAGGATAAGTTACTTATAGCGCCTGTCTTGGACCATCCAGGTCCCAGGAAGCCATTTGTGGTAGAAACTGATGCTTTGAATTATGCTGTAGGTGCAGTGTTATTGCAGGAGGGGGAAGACGTGCTCAAACACTCCGTGTTTTATTTTAGCCGCAAGATGATCCCCGCTAAAATTAATTATCTGATATATGATAAGGAACTGCTGGCGGTGATGGCGGCCTTGCAGGAATGGCAGCACCACCTGATCTATGCCTGACACCCTTTTGTTGTTTGAACAGACCATAGAGCGTTAAAATATTATTATGAACCAAGGAATATGAACCAGAGGCAAGCCAGATGGCATGTGGAGCTATTCCAATAAAGCTTATGGGTAGAATACAGGCCAGGTTTGACAAATGTTCATGCAGACTGGTTGAGTTGGGATTAAGGCTTAGCATATAAGAAGGATGAAATGGAGGAAATTTAATACAGCCACAATGTTCCGACTAGATCAATTTGTAATGATTGAGGGTGGTGGAGTGAGTTGGGGGAGGAAGTCCGCCAGAGGCAAAAATGTCAGAATTTAGATGGTGATTGAAGGCTGAGATGAAGGAAGGGCAGCCACATGGGCGCCATAGATCCTACATGAAGAGGCGTGGAGTGGTATACCACAATTATCATGTATGGATGCCTAATCCATCACTACAACGGGAGGTAATTTGGGTCTCTTATGATCATCTGTTGGTGGGTCATCTGGGAGCAGAGAAGATGGTGGAGTTGGTGCAATGGGACTATTTGTGGCCAGGCTTGCGGAAGGATGTCAAGAAGTATTTGAGGGAGTGTTTGGTATGTGAGAAATCGAAACCCTCAAGGGAACCTCCATTGGGTAAGTTAAATCCACTTCAGAAACCATGTGCGCCATAAAGTTTAATTAGCGCTGATTTTATAATGGGTCTTCCAAATGTGCATGGGAAGGATGTTGTTATGGTGGTCATGGATAGACTGACCAAATATGCCAAGTTTTCCCCATGTACAGATAGTTTTTTGGAAAATGATGCAGTTAGAATTTTCATTGATAAAGTATTCAAAGCATGGATTACCTGAGAAAATTATTTCAGACTGTGGTCCGCAATTTGTATCAAAATTCTGGTCGAGTTTGCTGAAAAATCTAGAAATTAGGCCTAATTGGTCCTTGGCGTACCATCCCCAATCTGACGGACAGACAGATATGATGAATAAGATACTTGAGCAGTATCTCCGATGTTACATCTTTAATTGTCAGGATGCCTGAGTTCCATGGGTTCAGATAGCTTAGTTCATTTATAACAATCATTGTCAATTGTCAATGGGAATGACTACGTTCTTTGCAAATCATGGTCTAATCTCAGATCAAATGGGGGATCCGCGGGTGGAGTGTGTCAGGGGGCGGATGAGATGGTGCATAACATGGCGGATATTGGGAAGAAGCTATGAGGAAATTTGGAGCAAGCAGTAGCTCAGCAGAAGCATCAGGAAGATTGACAAAGAGCGCTGGATCCAGAGTTTAAGCCTGGGGACTGGGTATTGGTGGCAGCTAAGAACTATGCTGTTTCAGTTAAAAGTCATAAGCAGGGACTGAATTTTTGGGCCTATACCAGATCATTTGAGCCTTAATAGGGTTGCTTTCGAATTGAGATTGTCAGAAGGTTCTAAGGCCCATCTGGTAATTAATGCTTTTCAGTTATGGGCGTTCAAAGGAAAAGGTTCATATTGACCAGGACCGTTAAACCCTAGGGAAGGGGATCTCCCAGAATATGAGGTGGAATGGATATTGGATGTGAGATGGGTGAAAGGCCAGCAGCAATTGCTGGTGAAGTGGAAAGATTACCCAGTGGAGGAGGCAATTTAGCAGATGAAGGAAAACAGCGCGTGATGCCCAGGGAAGGTCCAGGAGTTTTGGGCCTCAAAGGGGGTGATGTAACAGATCAGGCTGTACCTGATCCGCACATTGCTTTTGATCAGGTGGCACTCAATCCGCACATTGCTGTGATAGGAAAGGCCTCAAATAGGAAAGAAATGTCAGAGGATAATTCAAGGAAGTTGGAGTTGGTGGTGAGTCAGATGGGGAGTTGTACAGTCAAGGGTGAGAGATTCGATGTTCTGAGACCAAGATGCATCTGAGAAAATATGACGTCAGGGTTACAAACGGTGTGGATGATGATCTGGTGGGATGTGAAGTCTTTGTGAGTGAAGTGTTGGATGGTGTTTGAGAGAGCTTAATGTAGGAGGGAGCTTATTACAATACTAGAAGAGTGCTATTTATTAGGGGATGGTTGGGGCCTGAAAGGTCAGTTGCATCTTATAAGATAAATCAGGAAGTTTTAATAAAATTGTGTGCTATTATAAAGTTTATTTTTTAAAAGAATCTTATTAGATCGAAGTGATGTGCTCAATTAGTGAGCTTGGCATGGCGTTGGCAACATTCTCAGACCTCTCATGGAGCCAGACCCTGCTGTTGATGTGCAGCGTTATGGGAACAGTGGTGCGGGAATACATGGCAATGATGAGGCATGTTAGTAGGGTTTGGTGATGGGCTTCTGTGGGCCTGTCCTTAGTATGGTCAGCAATGTGGCTCTTACTACCCAAATCCTTCGTGGCATTTTGGCGCAAGCCCCCCATTACACTTTGTAGGCCAGATTTATGAATAGGCTGGGCTTCTTTTTACAACTGCATCATCCTTATTATAACAAAGTTGAATAGCCTAGCTGATAATGATGAGAGTATCATCCTTAAGATTTGTAACAACTCCAACTTCTCTCAGGAATTCAGTCCCAATTAAGATATCATAGTTTATGTTTGGCAATACTATGGTGGGTGCTGTTACTATAATATATCTGATTCTTTGAGGAATGTATTGTATGCACCAAGCGATTTAGTTGTATGTTCTCCTGCATGCAATGTTCCTGATAGTGGGCAACATTGGGCAAAATTTTCAATTTTTAACAAATCTTGTTCTGACTATATTGTTAGGTGCTCTACTATCAATGATGGCCCAAACTTGGAACTTGTTTACTGCTATATACAAATATGTACATTCAGAGTAGTTTTCAGAGGTATTTATTGTGTGTGTATGTAATTGCTGCCCAAATCCAGATGTAATTTTAGAGTTGAGCAGGTATAAAGTTATCTGCTAAGGTCATTATTGTAATGGCTACTTGTACATTGTTAAGTGAAGGGAAGTCAGTTGAACATCCAGGTTGGAGGCCCAAACCCTGATTAATAATCTGTTTTGCGTAAAGTTTGACACCTCTTCTTAGGCTTCTTTGGTAAAATTTTAAAGGTTTAGTTGCTTTTTGCTTTAGCCCAAGTAGTGGCCATAAAGACATCATTAGCCATAAAGTGGTGGAGGTTATCTTCAGCAACGTCATCAGCCTTAAATAGCTATAGGGTCAGGTGGAATAATTTGGTGAACATTAATAGAGTTAGAGCATGTACCTCTACTCCGTCTTCTCTTTTCCTGCTCATTGTTTCTATTGATTTCTAGAGCAACATTAACCCCAAGCTTTTTGTCTGACCTTTTTTATCATTGGCTAGCAATATGTCCCTTTTGGCTACAAAAGTGGCATGTAATTGCACTGGCTGCTGTTTTTGCTCAAATTTTTGGTTTGTGGTTCAGGAATTTTTTCCCTTGGTCAGGCATAGTGTTATTTTTTGGGCTAAAATTCAAACTTTTTGCTGGTCTTTGGGCCGATTAGGAGCATCAGAACTGCAGGAAAAAACTTTCATGTAATTTATAAGATCTTGGGCTTCAATTTTATTGAATTCTGGTATCATGACATGGTGCAAGTCACAATATAGCATGGCCATGTGCTCTATTGCAATCTTAGCATCAAACTCAGTCATTGCGTTACACCCAATCAAGACTTTTTCCTCAAGGAAAAATCTGTCAGCAAAGCATTGATAGTCTCATTCTTCTTGAATTCAATATTTAGGAGATTGGGGATTCAGGACGATAATTTTCCAGGCTCTCCAAATTATTTATCACTGCATTATTGGCATCCATATAGGAACAATTGTCGCTCAAATAGGGCATAACAAGGTCCTAGCTTTGGGCATTGAATGAGCTGATTAAAGCTGATTCTTTTGCATGCTCTGATGCTCCCTGTGTTTCTTTTTCACATAACTTGAGAAAAAAGTGAAAGTTTCCGTCCTATTAAACTTTGCCAGGTTTATAGTTTTAAATTCATCTCGCCCTGTTTCAGGTCCTTAGGCGAGACACTTCTAGTACTTGAGCATCTTCATGAATCATCAGATAAAATCGTCCCTCTTTCCTTTAGGGGAGTATCTGGAGTCTGGATTGAGGCCAGAACTTTAGGCATAGGACGGATGTTTGAAATATCAGTTTTTGCATTGGTATTAAATCCCAATGACTCAATTTCATAATATTGGTCTGAACTTCTAGATTCTGATACATGAATTCAGCCCTTCTTTTCCAAGACCTTTTTTGCCAAATGGACAGAGCTTTTTGATTTCTCCATCAAGGTTGGGTGAGAACTGGAACTTTTTTTGAGGGATTCAACTTCACATTAAGGTTGTCATGTTCCTTTTATGAATAAAACTTGATTTTGAAATTACGCATTTAGTATCTTTGGGCATACTATATACTCAGGAGTTTGCAGTTTTTGATTGCATTTTGTGTTTCTAATTATACTGAGTAATTTCAGCATTTCTGATTTAGAATCTTGACACAACAGTCAAATTTTCGAAAATTCCTCCTTGATCTGAGCATCATCTTCATCCCTATTTGGGACTGCTGGTAATGCCCTAAGTCTCCAATGTTCTTATTGAAATACTCAACTCAGTCTGAACATATTCCTCAATTTAAACGTGCTTTGAATTTAAGTCCAAGTGCTCACTTTGACATGAAGTAGCCTGTGTGGTGAGTTGTTCTGTCTGAGATAATAGGAAATCAGAATGAGTTTCCAGCTTTTGACAGCGGGTATCTATGTTTTGTACCCATTTGTGCAATAGCCCAATGTGATCAAAACTTCCACGGCTATCTTTAGGACACCTATATCTATAGCTCCTTAAGGGTGTTTAATATATGTTGAGCTTCATTGGCAAGTCCTGTATTATACACAATTGATTTCCAAATTTCAGTAAAACTGATTTTTAATTTATCCAGTAGAGAATTTTGGGAAGTATTTTCTTCCCATTATACATAATAAATTCCGTGAGTTCCAGATTTTGTATAAGCAAGAATTCGCTGGGTACCATCTAGTACTAAAAAAAAGAATTCGCTGGGTATGCTTGATTGAGGGTGAACAAAGTTAACCAAGAATTTATTAGTTGCTTGACTGTTTGTGAGACGTCTGGAGAGAGATGCCATGGTTGCATCACAAGACTTTATGTACATCTCCATCCTGAGTACCTGATTCTTAAGATAGTAGAACAGGTACATCGATGAATCCCCCTTGGGTTGGGACCATCTAGTACTAAAAAGATAGTAGAACAGGCTAAGTGAGGGATAAATTTGCAATGCACCAATCCTAAATCCATAATATAGAGTTTCAAGCATGGCCTTAACGCTTTCAGATGTAAAATCAATTGGGCTTATTATATCTACATGACCTCCCCACTGTGATAAGATCCAGGGAGTAAGAGTGTTGAGTAGTTGACTTGACCTATTTGTCAACTATTCAATAGGGACATAATAATGTAACATGCTTAATTTATTATGGATCATACAGATATCAGTGATTATGGATCAGAAATATTCTAAGCTTATGCGAAGCTTGAGATCTGCGGCCTAACAATTTCACCTAATAATATTTGACTATGATGACATGGGCTTGAGGGCTTTGTTGGTTAAGTCAGACTTAACATAAAGTGTTGACTTAATGACTCAGGAATGTGGGCTTTATTAGTCTATGTCAAAATTAGTTTTTAATGTTATTTATTTGGGGAAGGTCGACCAGTGGACAAGCACTTCTGATATAGTGAAAAAACGAATAAATATGACAAATAAAGACACCCCAGAGGGTTCAAGGCCCCTCTTGTTGTCTCCAGGATCACCAAGATTAGGACGGTAGGGAAGGGGAGTTATGCTGGCTTATTCTTGAATGCAGCATGTGTGAAGGAAAGGATCTACTTTTAGGAACCATATGGGAACCATGTGTTAATTGTCCTTCTGTTATGGGGGGTCGTATGTCCAAACAGCCATGCTTGGAAATGTTCTAATATATGGCTGTGGAAGCGATGAATGGCTTCTTGGATTGTTGGCACTGCTCCTGTGAAAGATTCCAGTACCATTGTATGTATCGTCCATAATGCTATTGCTACTATTAACGCCCTGAGAGATGGGTGGATAGGAGAGTCCATGTTTATAGCGAACATGTTCTTTGCTAGGCTGAATGGTTGTCCGTTTTCTTGGCGGAATAGGCGCATGGCCTCTTTCCATACAGCCACTGATGTTGGTCATTGTTATAAACTGTGGGCTAGGCTTCCATACTGACCACATATTGTACATGAGGTGTGAGCGGCATTTGACCGTTCAGTTGTTTGGTATACTCTCCTCATGCACCTCCATACATGTGCTCTTATCCTGGGTTGGAGTAGAGGGTGATGTGTGTATCTCCATACTCTTCTTTGGGTCTCCAGGTTGTAGGTTATGTCCATATGGTCCAGGTAATCTATCCTGGCTATGGTATTCGGTTATTGGGCTTTTGCTTATTATATTGTCTGTGACTATTTGATCATTGATCTCCTGTCTGAGTTAGCCTTGGGCGTCCTTAGTGACTGTTTTGTTCATTTATGTGAATCCGCCATGTCGCTCTTCTCATGGCTAGGTATTCATTTGAAATGTGCAGGAGTGCCATGTGGTCCTGAAGCTGTAGGACAGGATGCCAGATACTTGATTAATGTGTTCAGGTGATCTGGGTTTCTTAATTGTAGTGCACGTGTGAGGTTATATCTTGCTGTTCTGGCCCAGTGTTTATCTGGAAGATCTGGGCTAGTCACCTGAGCTATCCAGGATCCCAGTATATGGGTTGCTTGCTCTACGTAATTAGTAAGCCCCATGCCTCCATTCCTTCTAGGTCCAAATAGGGTTTTGAGGCGTACAGGGGGGTTGTGGTTGGACCATAGCCATCCTTATAATAGGGCGTGGACTGTGTTAAAGAAGGATGGTGAGAAAGTGATTGCATGGGCCGTGAACCATATGATTGATAGAATCTTAGAGTTGGCTACCGTGACCCTTCCTGTTAGACCTGATTGGTGTCCATGTAAGGAGGCAATGCGTTTTGTTATTTTGTCTAATAATTGATTTTCCATCATGGAGTTAGCGTAACCTCCTGCTTCCAACCATACTCCCAAGTGACGAACATGGCAGCTGTTGGCTTGGTAATTAATGTAAGTTTCAGTGAGGTCGTTGCTAATTTTCGCCTCCTATGTCTGGTCAAGAGTCTTGATGTTGTACTAGCTTGTTGGCCCTGTGTAGATGGCATCCACTGGGTTTGATAATTCCCCAGGAGTATAATTTCCGTTTTCTCAGTGTTAAGTGATGTGATACTTATGGTTGAATAGTATTGTATTATCTTCTCAATTCTGCAAGCGTCCTGATTGTTGGATATGCCCACCACACAATCATCAGCGAAGGCCATCATTTTGACTGGTGGTTGGCCCTTGACGTTGATTCCTTTGAGCATGTATGTTTGTATTTCAGATTAGGGGGTCTAGGCTAAAGTTGTATATTAGAGGGCTCAAGGGGTCTCCTTGTTTTAGTCCTCTCTGTGAAATAACTGGGTTGTTTAAGAAGCCTGCTCCCCGAACAGCCATGGTTGCAGACTCTGTAAACAACATTACCCAGGTTATAAATCTTTTTGGAAGCTTAAATTTTGAAGGCAGGCCCTAAGATAGGTCCAGTTCACCCTGTCGTATGCCTTTTGTTGGTCTAAAAAGACAAGTGCACAAGAGTGTTTTGGACTGGCAGACATTAGCAACTGTGTGGATGTTATCCCATGTGGATCTTTTTGGGACAAGTCCATATTGTGATGGGGATATCGCCTCAGTTGCAATTTCTCCTAGTTGTTTAGCAATAATTTTTGTGAAAATTTTTGTATCTGTGTTGGTTAGGGAAATTGGACGCCAGTTGGATAGGTCTAATCTGCCTCCTTTCTTGAATAAAGTGACCATGTAGGCTTCTTTGCCTCCAGGTAAGAGGCATGTTTCCATAATACACTTGTTCATTGAAGCTAGAAGAATGTTAGAGATGTTAGTAATATATTTTATATAAAATTCATAGGGAATCCCATCAGGTCCAGGGCATTTCCCTCTTGGTGCACCGCGTACTACTTCCCATAATTCTTCACGTGATATTAGGTTAATTAAAAAGTTATCTTGAACCGCAGTGTCAATATGTGCGCTTATAAGGAATTTTTCAATTTTTTCTGGTTCAACTTGCTCAGATTTATACAATTTTATATAAAACCTGCGCATTTTGGCCATGACTTCTTCGGGTGTTTCTGCTAAGGATGTGTCTGGTTGACAGACATGTGTACAAGCTATCATATTTTCCTGGCATGGAATTAGTGGAAAAAGTAGCTCAAGTAAGTTTCTCCATCTCTTATGTTTTTGCCTATATGTTTGACTCCAACTCAGTGTTGGTGTTTGCGGATCAGGGTGTTTAGCCAAGCAGAAACCTCCACCATTTGTGACCCCATCCATGGCTGTATCCCATTCTTGGAACGTTGTTTTCTAGATGGTCAATTTCAGCCAATGTGTTTTTGATAATGGCTGAAACTGCCCTGTGTCTTCTAGACAAAGTATGTTTATTTTGTTGGGTTGTTGATTTTTTAAAGTTTTCCCAGATGGTTATTGGGTTTGAGCAAAAGGGTGTTTGTAAATCCTGAGTTGAGGATATTTCTCCATCCAGGATTAAAATTCTGAGTCAGCTAAACTTTCTTGGCGTATTCTGCACCATCTGGGTGCTTGGGTACTTGGTTCCGCCAGTTTGTAAGACACCAAAACAAGCCGATAGTCAGAGAATTCAATTTTTGCAGTTTTAAATTTTTGAATTTGGTGATGGAAAGTTTTTGTGCAAGTATTAAGCCTACCCTTGACATAGAGACAAGTGTACCATTGTGTACATGTGGGCGTTTCATGTTTTGTAGCAGGGGTTGTCTTTTTGGAAGTGGATCATATAGTCCCAGGGTGGCTTTTAGTACTCAGAGTTCCACTTTCTCTTGTGGTATCTCTGTTGTGTATGTCCATCATTCCATCTCTGGGTTAATCCGGCAGTTCATGTCTCCCTATTATGAAAGTATTTGCTGGTAGATTTAGTTGTATTAGGGCTTTGAGAAATTCTCTTTGGTCATGTGAACCATTAGGGCGTACACACTGGCTATTGTGTGTACTTCAGTGTGCCATGAGAAGGTTACAGCGAGAACACGGCCATCCAGGAACAACTTTTTTATTAATAAACTTAAAGTTTTGGTTTGCGCGTACTATTACCCCACAGTTGAGTGACCAAAATGATATTGTTGGGAGGAGCCTTTTCCATGCCTCCTCCTATCCCTGTGGACAGTGGGTTTCCTGCACCGCCAGGATATCCACAGCTGGGTTTCATAGCAGACTCAACTTCTTGGCCTGGGACATTAAGGCCTTGAGTCCCACATGTTCAGCATCCCTATCTCTACTGAGACACCCGATGCACCTCAGGAGCGGTTAGCAGGGCCCCCAGCCCTACTCCCTCGCTCACATTGCTCTCCACTGCACCTCTGCTGCGGAGAGCATAACTATGAGTAGGAGTTGGGGTGTATTATGCCCCTTTCAATGCCGCAGTTTTTGCTCCTCTCTTGGCTTTTTTGGTTTCAATATATTATTACAGTGCACTTGTGTGATTTTATTGGCCACATTATTTTCTTGCGCATTCCATTGTTGATTTTCCTTCCAATTGGTTTAGATTCTGCAATTTTTGGGGGTGCACTGAACCCCAATTTTGCTGTATCCACTTCCAAATCAGGTTCTACAAAATTCAAACTGGTCAGATTGGGTGTATGGTTTTCTGTGGGTTCTGAATGGTTCTTGGACTCAGATTCCTCCATGTCTTCCTGGATCTGTTCCAGCGATATGGCTGATTCTGCTGAGGCCTTTGCCTTGGCGTGGCCAGCTTGCGAGCTTGTTTGGCCATTTTTCATTCTTTCATGGAAATAGGGTCAATAATTTTATATTGCCTGTGTTCTCCCCAGTTGAAAGCTTGTGTGGTATCTGTGATTTTGGCGTATTCTAAGTCATCTTCGCCCATTTCCTCCTCACAGAATTCCATTTCTCTCAGGCCTTCTTTTATGGGGCAAGAATAAATCTTGTGCCCAAAGGCCTGGCAGTAGTTGCAAATGGGAGGTGCGCTTTCCATTGTTGCGCAGAACAGCTGGGATTTCCCCTCATCAATTGTGAAGGATGCAATGTGGGGGATTTTTTAATATCCTCTACTAAATCCTGTTTTGGTGAAATTATTGCTATTGCCTTCCCCATGCTAAGGGTCAGCATCAGCTGGAACTGTTGCATTTTGAATTGTTTAATTTCTCTGTAGGCTTCCAAGCCTTCTCAGAGATGTCTTTCAACTACTGTGCGCTCCAGTGTGGTCGGAAGATAATCAAAAATTATGAAAATGTCCTTGGATTCAGTCCAATGGGTGAATTTAGTTGGGATCAATTGCCGTCTGTCAGGAAGGTCAAGTACCACTCTGACCTTTGCTTCTTCGTTGCTTCTTCTGCGGTTTTGAACCCAAGATCTACCCAACCTCTGCGGATAGTATGGGTTGTTAAGTACACCGCATGTGGGAAAATTTTTTTGTTGGGCTTCACCAAACTTTTTTCACATTGTCAGTGTTTCTATGCCCAGTAAAACTCATATGCCATGTTCCACCAATGACAATGGTTGCTATTGGGATACTTCCAAATAGCTACAATATTTTATCAAAAAATTGATGAAACCCACAGGAGGCACCACCTCAGGTTTTTTAACTTTGCTGAGATTTTCATTTGTACCTGTGCGCTTGGTACCTTTGAGCGGTGCAGGTCCAGGTCCGCTGCACTTTACTGCGTTTGCCCAGATCTTTACCTTATTATTCATACTTATCTCGCCTGGTGTTGATTATCAAATTACGCTGTTTGAATCGAGCCATATTACTAAAAGTGATAGTAATCAGAAAGAAAAACTTTTTTAATGTTGATCAAGTTTCTGATCAGATCAATTTCTAATTAGTGGTATGAATCACCTTGGTATGTGCTTCCAATTGCTTGAAAAAGAAAAATGGCTCAGTTATTTGCAGATGCATTTAAAACGCTGTCTTGATAATATTGATGAAATCTACACTGACCCTGAGGCTGTCAAGATGCCCTGAGTTGAAGGATTGTAGACCCTCAAACAAACATTTTACATGTTCCTCTGGCCAAGTGTCACTAAATTTGAGACATCATGGGCAAGATGTGGTGAACATCAAACCCTATAAATTATCTCCAAGTTAATACTAATAGAGAAAAATAAACTATTAACACTAGTTTGTAGTTTAACTTAAAAGCTTTTGTGTTTAATACTTTAGGTTGTATTAAGTTAAGAATTTACTTGGGATTAGTAAGATCAGAGCAGCGTGCCCTCATCCAAGTAATGACAGGAAAATATGACTTTCAAGTGCTATTACTAAGGAGTTATATCTTAAACTATAGTCACCATCTGGTATATTGTCATCATACAATAGATGTTCAAAAATACACCATACAGCAGAAGAAGAACCAGCCATCTGAAGTAGACCAAAAGTTCAACAAGTGGTGCTCATGGCTGGGAGCTTTGTTAGTGTATTGCTAATTTCTGAAGGTACAATATCAGTTTATTAGGAGGTGGTTTAAGTACACTGGTTTTTTTGTGCTGAATGCTGACAGTTCCCTTATGCTCCACCATTGATTTTGTCAATGACATGTGTCGTCTAATTTAATGAACTGTCTGCAATTAGTTGGCTATGAATTCTGCCAATTATTTTCATTTGACATTATTGGAGCATAATTAATTTCAACACTGATGAATTCCACCACACTTATGTACAACTCCTTTTGGAGAAGTTTGCAACAAAGAACTGCTCTGTTGTGTTGTCAATGTCACTCTGCAAATTTTAGTTTCCAGCGCAGGAGTTATTTAAAAAACATAATCTGGTTAAGATGGGGGAAGTATTGTGATTGTTAACCAGATTATGGCTCTTTTTGATATCGGCTATTATGATTTATTAATCAGGCATCGATGCCAATTAATTCATCTAATCTAAGGGTTTTGACCTTGCTTAATCTACTGAAAAAATGGATCACCTTATGTTGTGCACATTATCAACTAAAATAGTTGGTCTGACTTTCAAGTTTAGTGGATCCCAGTGGTTTGAGTTAATTATGTCATGCAACATTGACTATTTAACCTTTTCAGCTTTTAAGAGTTCAGTGGATATCAGTGGTTAATTACAACAGGCAATCAATTCACCTGATTTGCTCAATTGAACCTGATTTTACTTTTAGTTGTTTCAGTCTCAATTTAGCTCATCAAAAATGAGTTCTCAATATCTAACGATTCCCAAAACATCTGGATAAATTGCCAATAGATATTTAAGGATAATTTAATGGTGCAGCTTCACGTCATGCTCCTCAACCAATTGGGTTGAGCTATTTCAATATAACATTTTGGAATTCATAGGATTTACCAGTGACTAATGCTGAGGATCAATCTTCAACTAATTTGATTTAATAGGATTTACCAGCGACTAATGCTGAGGATAAATCTACAACTAACATTTTATTAAGGATTCAGTGAACAATGCTATGTACTTATATTTATGATTGCCAGCTGACGTTGCTGAGGATTTTCATGTTAGAGAACTTGCAGATAATGCTGAGGATTTCTGGAATAGATTTTTAATTTCTGGTGAGTTACACCGATGACATTTTATGAGTTTCTGGCGTGTTATGGCAAAGATGGTTAAGGTTGGAGCCTTACCAATGTATTATGCCCTGTGCTACCTCAGAATCCAATCTAATCCCAGATCATATGAAAGTTAGTTGGGTGGGCTGATCATCTATAAAAGCCTACCTTTTTAACTAAATAAAAATCTACATTTGCCTATTCTTCTCTTTTTCAAGTGATTCGTTACTAGAAATCCTGGATAGCAGGAGATCCCCAAGGATTAGATGCTGGGTCAAGCATCTAGGGAGTGGTTGGCAATGCCACTCCCCTGGTGCCAATGAGGGCAGCGTAGCAAGGGGGCAACAGTCCTCATACCGTTGATCCTGGCACACTAGTTAAGTTCCTGAACCGCTAATAAAAATGGTGAATTTTCCAACAAGTGGCACTCATGGCTGGGATCACAAATGGTGATCACTCCAGCCAGGGGAGTAATCCCAATCAATTATTCAGAACCATTACTGCACTCAATGGGAATATTGAAATGACTTTGTCTTGGATTAATTGGGATGGTGTACCCATTATTTACTACTATGAGAACCCATTTCGCCTGAAGGGCTGGAACGTCTTAAACAGCAGTTGTCAAGAGGGTATCAAATAGGACAAGGGCCCAAGGACAATAGTAGTAATCCTTTTTATCACCAACGACAGCAAAATGTGTTGTGGATGAGATATCTAGCTTATTGTCAATTGAGTGTAGCTCAAATCCAAAACAATCTAATTTGGATAGAAAAATTGTATAATACTTAATTGCATTTGTACATCCACATCCAGAAATTTTCAAATGACAATTGCCCGCCATCATGTGGCCATTACTGAGTTGTTAAACTTCTCACGCAACTCAAGCCAGATGGGCTAAATTTTAAATGAGCACTTGGGAGCCAACTTCACTTAGGTCCGTTCTAGTTTGGATTCAAATTATAATTTAACCACTTGGGCTAATGATTGGATAGCAGAATTAACACAAGAGCTAAATGACAGATTGCATCTCATCTTTGACAATTTCTTAGAGGAAAGAGGAGTTACCAAATCTTGGGTTAGCAAAATCACTCAGACTTCTATTAATGCTTCAGAGTTCATGAGGCTTAATAACAAAGCTTATGAGGTGCATTTAAACCATAATGATGAATTTTGTGACCAGTATCGATGACTGAGTTCCCAAATTTTGCAGATGAAGGATGAATACACCAGAAAAATCAACTATTGGCAAACACAATTTGAAGGCAATGGGCGATGAATGAAAATCACAAGACCCTATTTAAAATCTTAATCTACAGATCAATAATCTCAATGAGGATGTTACTGCTATTTATGAGTCAAACAATATTCTTCATGGAGAAGTAAACCAGTGAAAGAAGAAATTAAAGAAAAGGACCAAGTGATTTCCACCCTTCAACTACATACTACTAGCTTGAATGAGGAAATTGCGAAATTAAAGTTAAAAAATCGAAATTGTGTCAATTAAGAAAATAAAATCAACGATCAAATCTGAGCTCTGGATGATAGGCGTTGTCAGTGTGCCACAAACCACTTGACTGGAAACTCTTCCAAATATTATGAGGACGAAGTTTCAGAAATAGCTACTGAAACAGATGCTGGGCCATGAAAACAAATGCCTAGCAATATGGTTGCTTTGGCCAACCTTAACACCTAAACCCAGGATACAATGCCTCAGCGCCCTAGTACGCCTGGCTCAAGCCAACAAATAAGTAATCGTGATAACAATGAACAGGAAAGTGATAATTATAACCCAGCAATTTGCCTGCTTTTGGCAAGAATGGAAGCATAACCACATTCGTCAAATGCTTTGATATGGTCATGTATGGGGCCAGTGACCATAACAAAGCAGGCACTATGATCAACTGCTTGGTTCAGTGGAGCATTGAGTTGATTATGCCTCACATTAACAAAAATCTAACCTATGCTGAAGTCAAAGAGGCTGGTCTTCATGAATTTGGAGGTCCAAAATGGATGTCAACCAGAAAATCTAAGTTTATGAACATTTGCTAAAATAAAGATGAAGAAATTGACAAATTTGTGGATTGATTCTATCACAAATCTCAAGTTCTCCTAGGCATAAAGGCTATGGTCAATTTATATGCTAAGATTGCACTAGAACATGCAGTAGAAACTTACCCAAATTTGTCAACCACTTTATTGCCTGTTCTTGTGAAAAACATTGCAACGTATACATTGGTTAATTATTTGCACAGATATTCCAAAAAATTATGGTTCTCCTAATACCAGGTACATATCAGGACCTGCTGCCTCTGCTGGAGAGCCCTTCGAAACTAAAAAGAAGATTGACATTAATCCGCCTGTAAAAAATGAGCAAAGCTCAAATGCAAGAGCCCCACGCCTAATGAGTGAGATTACTTGCTTTATTTGCAATCATAAAGGTCACTTTGCTTCCCAATGTCATCAGCGAAATGTCAATGTAGTCCTTCCCAATACCATGCAGGAGGAGGGAAAAGAACAAGCACAATAGATGTGGGACGCTCTATTGTGCCTAAGATACCAGTCCCACCTGATCAATAAGAAAATGCTGGCCACGGGGCCTCAGTTAAATTTGAAATAAGTTCTATTTTAATATCAAATTAAGATTCTACAAACGCACATGTGGTAACTCGCTCCCATAGTAAGGCTGTCATACCTGAAACCTATGAAGTAGTCACTAAACCCTATGTGCAAAAAATACTTGAGAATATTTCAGCTGAAGGGCTGAGAAATGCAGCAGATTCCCCAAGCTTGAAAGGAGTGAATATAGCCATGCCAATCGACACATTAATCAATGAATGTCCTAGTATTGAACACTATGAAGCACACTCTTAACTCCTTGGATTCTTTCCATATTCACTTAGTAAACTCTATTGATTCTTACTACTCTGAGTGCACTTATGTAAATATTCTGGTCAACAAGATCAGAGTTGTAGCTATTGTTGATAGCGGAGCACCTGTAAACATCATTTCCACAAAGTTGGTAGATAAATTGAAAATAGCTCTGGACATTGACCATCATTGGGAATATGGGACCACAAGCCTTTTATCATACAAACTGACGCCTCCTTGACTGCGATTGGTGGTGTGCTATCTCAGATTAAGAATGATGGCGAAGAGCATCCGGTATCTTATTGCAGCAGGATGCAGAATAAGCATGATGTGTAATTATACGGTGACTGAAAGATAAAATTTGGCTGTCATCTATGCTTGTAAGTAATTTTGGTTTAACTAATGGCACCAAGTCTCAAGTAGTGATGGATCACAGCTCATTACAATGGCTCCACGATCACAAGGAACCTGAGGGATGAATAGCCAGCAGGGCCCTGAAATTACAAGTGTATAATTATGAAATTATTCATAGAGCTGGAGCGGCCCATCAAAATGCGGATGGACTATCATGACTTCCTATTGTAGCTGTCCTGAGCAGTTTGGCTGATGAGCTTCATGAAAAAATGATTACCTGAAAGTATAAAGATGAGCTACCTGAAGTAAAAAAAGAAATCAAAAAAGCATTAACTGACACCAGATATCAAAATGGAGTTTTATACAAGCTTAAGCCCAAAGGGCAACGTCAAATTTTCCCAAAACTTTCCAACCAAATGGATAATATTACACAAGCACACAAGGCCGTCAGAAATGGGGATTGACCAAGGTGATAGAATTAATTTGATCAAGTTACTATTGGGATTTCATGCAATTTGATATAAGATGTGCTCAATAAGTGTCATTCATTCCAGATTGCAAAAGCTATGAAGCCAGATGTGAAATATCATCTGATCAAACCTGACTGGGCCTGGCATACCATGTCAATTGATGTAGTTGGCCCTTTGCCCGTGAGTAGCCTAGGCAACAAATACATAATTGTTGCTATTGACCATCTGACAAAATGGGTGGAAGCAAAAGCAATTTGAGACATTAGGGCTCTAACTACTGCTAAGTTCATTATGGATAATATTATTTATAAGCACGGATACCCTCAGAAGATCTTGATGGACAATGGCACAAATTTTACTGCCCAAATGGTACAACGGTTAAATAGTTTAATGTCTATCAAAGGAGTGTTGTCAATACCATACCAACCTGAGACTAATGATATGGTAAAGCGAGTGAAAGGCGCTTTAGTCGGCATTTTATGCAAAAATGCAGCCTTGGTGCCTTCACAATGGGCAACTTCAATTAGTGCTACCATGTTTGCATACAATATTGGACACCACAGCAGCACAGGCCACTCTCCATTTTGACTTCTGTATGTTAGACAGCCCTCTATGCCTCCATTATTATATTCAGTACTCAGTTCAACTAAAGCAGTTAACCAAAATAATTATGTTGATCAAATAGAGAAGAACCTAATCAAGTTGCAATCTGAAGCCTATCAAAATTTAATTAGTCAAAAACTATTCAGAAGAACTACAATGACAATAAATGAGCTATAGTGACTAAGTTCAAGGAAGGAGACTTAGTAGTATATTGCAACACTCATTGCGCAGGCTGTGCGCACAAGCTGGCCTTGCTTTGGAAAGGTCCATTTATTATATTGGAGAAATTGTCTGAAGATGTATATACAAGTAAGGATCAAGGCGTATGGGTTGTAAATTGAGTACACGCTAAGTTCCTTATCCATATCAAAAAAGAATAATACAAAAAATAAAAAACATATAATGAAGAAATAAAATAAATATAAATATTTAATAATAAAAAATAATAAAAAGACAAAAATAATTGAAAACTTAAATTTTGATTCAGAGATTTGATGCCTCGCTGGCATTGGAACCAGGCCTCCTCTTTGGTAGGGGAGGAGAGTGTGTTTGAACCAGAGAAGCCTGTAGAAGAATCGGAGAGATGCAAATCATATATAAGTCCCAACTATCCAGACCCTGTTGGAGATGTGCTAAACCCAAAAAAGCTCGGCACCAGGCACTTTGGCCCTGTCAGCTTAAGAAAGGCAATCAAAATAAAGGGAAAGACCATTGAAAGGGACTTTGGAATAGGCAAGAAAGTTTTGATCTGGGATTAAATGCCACAGAAAGGAAGATACAGTCAGCAAGAAGGCTCTCAAGGCAGGGGTAAACTGGGGGAGGAACACTTTTGTGTGAAACATTTGTGATTGGGCCTCATCTAATACCCTGCGCATGTTGGGCATGGTATAGGTGGGGAGCAAGGAAGGAGGGATGCGAACACATGCTCCCAGGAGAGCCATCAGTAGGACATACTTTTCAGGAAGCCCTTTCACAAAGCTTTTGCAAAGAGCTCAGTATATACCTGGATGCGCCGATCTTTTTATATCTGATTCTTGAGACCCAACGAGACATAAAAATTGGTATGTACAGAAGCAGTTTTGCACCAAAGCCTAGCAACCAAGTTAGCAAATATAAGATCCGGGTTGGCCTCAATATTTTATGTGGCAACCTTAGGACCAGTAGCAAGTGCAGATTGAAAGTAGGCATTTACAAGCTCCAAAATCATATTTTGAGCTCAAGACCCAATGAAGCCACACTGCCCATGCATAAAGAGGAAGCAATATTCTTAGAAGTGAAGATGCAAAAAAAGGGAAACAAAAAGTCAGGAAGAAAATCCCCATCCAAAGCAAATTGATGCGGATAAGGGTTCTTGGGACTGAACGGCTTCAGAAGCCCAAAGAGATAAAGAATAAGTTAAAAGGGGATCCCGCTTGACCCATTGGGATGTTTGACAGACAGTACTCAAAGCCGAGGGGGCTTGTTTGGGTTCATCAATTGGTGAAGTCGCAGCGGGACAAAAAGTTGAACTCTCTAGTACTGTGAAAGTATAAATGGTCAATCCAAATTGAGAAATCATTGGCAACACGCCCAAGTTGACCATGGCGCACTGCATGGACTTGCTTTTTCTTAGGAAGACTTTTCTGTCCGAGGCAGAAAGGCTATTGATATAACATTCATATTTTGATGAGCACAAAAAGTTAGACATTGTGACCCAGGAAGAAGGGTACCCACCGCATATATCCAGTCATGGCGGGGGAAGTGTTGAGTAATTGACTGGACCTAACCTTCAGCTATTCAATAGGGACATAATAATGTTAACTTGCTTAATTTATTATGAATCATATCAGATATCAGTGATTATGGATCAGGAATGTCCTAAGCTTATGAAAAGCTTGGTATCTGCGGCCTAGCAATTTCACTTTATATTATTTGACTATGATGACATGGGCTTGAAGGCTTTGTTAATTAGGTCAGATTTAACATTAAGTGTCAACTAAATGACTCAAGCACGTGGGCTTTGTTGGTCTATGTCAAAATTAGTTTTTGATGTTGATTGAGTTTTTGATTAATTAATTTCTAATTAGTGGTATGAATCACCTTGGTATGTGCTTCCAATTGCTTGAGAAAGAAAATTGGCTCAGTTATATGCAGACGCATCTAAAACGCTGGCTTGAGAATATTGATGAAATTTACACTAACCCTGAGGCCATGCAAGATGCCATGAGTTGAAAGATTGTAGACCCTCAAACAAACAATTATGTGTTCCTCTGGCCAAGTGACATTAAAGATGAGACGTCATGGGTAAGATGTGGTGAACATCAAACCATATAAATTATCTCCAACTTGATACTAATAAAGTACAATCAACTATTACCACTAGTTTATAGTTTTACTGATAGGCTTTTTGTGAATAATACTTTAAGTTGTATTAAGTCAAGAATTTACTTGAGATTAGTAAGATTAGAGCAGCGTTCTTTATCCAAGTAATGACAGGAAAATACGACTTTCAAGTGCTATTACCAAGGAGTTATATCTTGAGCTATAGTCAACATCTGGTCTATTGTCATCATACAATAGACGTTCAAAACTCCACCATACTGCAGAAGAAGAACCAGCCATCTGAAGTAGACCAAAAATTCAACAACAATGAGGTACCCAGATTGGAGTCTTGGTGGCTGATACTAATATAATCAGAGATACTTGTCAGAATTTTACATCTAGTTGTTGCATTATCTTCTGGCTGAAATTTGCCAGAAATTGTCTTGTGGGTCCATTTCTGAGAGTGTCACTGATTTTGAGTAATCACAAGTTATAAAATCTGAGGATCGCTCACTTGATAAAATAAATCCTGAATGTCTAATTGGGAAGAGTTTGGCTAAAAAATCCTTAATTTTAGCCAGTGTCTTACAGTATATTGACCGTTTGGAAGCTCACTAGGCTTATCTAAATTAATCTGACTCTTCTGGTTGATCTTGAGCTAAATCTTTCTTTAAATCTAGGAACTTTTACTGAGGCAGGAAAAGATACAAGCTAAAGTTTTCTGTATAAAAGCTTTTTAACACTCTTCAAGAAAAGACTCCAATAAAAACAAGTTAAAATAGAATTAAGAAAATATATCATTAAGAGATATTGATGCAAGATCATTTCATATGACCAGGCGCTGGTATTTATACCTCTAGGGCATCTCCTGGTCACAATTTAAGCACACAATTCCCACAGTTATTACATTCCACCTCAGTTTAGCCCTTGAACTGATACGACCATGACCTATTACTAGAACTTTTGGTGGCAAAATACTCTCAGAGTTGGGAAAGTTTCAGGTACATATTGCAAAACTAATATGCAAAATGATTTAAGGTCAACCTGACCTGGGTTTCACCATACAGCTGACAAAATACGACTTCTGGGAAAAGTTTCCATTGATTTGAAGTAAATGATGTTCCCCTAATTGGGACGTCAGCTGGGTTATTAATAGCACTAAGTACTTTCATTTGTGTGGCCCATGTGCAAGTAGCATCATGCCAATTTTGAGGATCAACATACAAAATTCGCCATAGGGTGGAAACTGATTGCAATAATTTGAGGGCAAATTTTCTACTATCATTGGTCAATGTGGGTTTTAGAGCTATTTTTAGGGATTGATTTCAGTATGATTTCTTAAAGATGTAGCAATATTATTCCCAATTAATCAGGTCAGTTATCAAAATGCCATAAACAAAATCAACCTAAGTAGATGTGAGGCTTTTATCCTGATCCGTTATGAGAGTAATCAGCCTAAGGTGAATGTTAGGGTAATCAGCCCAAGTTAGTGAAAGGGTAATCGCATGAGTTGATGGTTTTTAAAGAAGTTATTTTGAGTCAACCACCAGTATTGACAGCCACTATCACATGAATCTTTCTTTCTTGTAGCTTATTTTAATTGGGAGCTGATCTCATGTCCTAGTAAAATTACCTGATTTTTTGAAAACTTACATTTTTGCCACTTTAAAATTTAAATTGGATTTTTGGAGTCAATTAAACTCTCTGCATAAGTTTGGAGGTCCTCCTGGAATTTCTGTCTCAATATGGTGATATCATCCGAGTATAAAAACACACTTGATAACTTCAGATCTCCAAAGATTCAATCATTGCTCTTTTGATCGTTGCAGAGCATTTATGAGCCCCAGAGGCATCCTTGTTGGTTTGAGCGAACCCTGACCACTGCTTAGGAACATTTTCTTAAAATTTGGGCTATAGTTTCATCTTTCTTTAGCCACTGTTCAGGTCCATGGCAGTAAAGTACTTTAATACTTTCTAAACACTTCAAAAATCATAAATTCAAAGGAGCAGGTACAAAACTTTATGAAATTTTTTAACTAAAGTTGTCCATAACCACGCGGTGTGTCTCAACTTTCTTGCATACTGACAAAAGCAGCGAAGCTCAAAGGCTCTTTGCTGGTCTGATCAGACCTGCTTTAAATAGTTGAGATTTTAAATTTTAGATTTCATTCAAATTTTTGTTTCAAGGCGGGCCAACCTGGGGACAATACCGCACCAATTAAGGGGAAATTAAATAGATGGGAAAGGAGGATAAATTCTGGAAAACCTTTGTGCGCAGCATTTGATAGGCCAGTAACTCCATGGACCGCCTTTGCTATTTGCTATCTCAGTTCAGGGCATTGGTGCGCAACGCCAACACAGTCATAGTCATCCCCTACTCAAAGTTCCTGTACTGGAATCAAACTCAGGGAGCAGTGGTAGAGGTCCCTATTCTACCACTGGGGTATCCTCCCTAATTAGTTGATTTTTTTTTATTTAACTGAGGTAAGCTGACCAGGGGATGGACATTACCGAATATACGTGAAACTAAGAGAATAACCAACAAATATAAAATTGGGCACCTCAGGGTACTCAAGTTACCCCTGTTGCCAGCGGGACTGCCAGGTATGGGGGGTTGGTGCGCTACTCTGAGGGGGTTTCCCCTACTATGGAGCAGGTGTGAAGGAAAGGGTCTGTGTGGAGGAACCAGAGTGGGAACCATGATTCTATGAGCGCTTTTTGCCCTGGTCTCATATATCCATAGAGCCAGGCTTAGAAGTGCTCTAGTAAGTGGACATGAAATCTGTTAATAATTTCATGAATGGTTGGGACCGTGCCCTTGAATGCATCTAATGCAATCGTGTGTATTGTCCACATTGCAATGGGTATTATTAGGGAATGGAGTGTGGATGGGATTGGTGACTCGATCTGGAGCGCGAAGATGCTCTTTGTTATCGAGAATTCTTGTTCGTTTTGGATCATGAGCAGGCGTGCAACTTCTTGCCATATAGCTTTGGTTGGGGCATGTTTCTAGGCGGTGATGTAGGGATTCCTCCCCTCCACATACTGCACATGTTTTGTGGAGGGAGTTGAAGTGGTCCGCCATCCTATAGGTCCTTCTCAAACAGCGCCAGGCGTTTGCTCTTATCCTCAGCTGTAGGAGTGGGTGGTGAGTCATTTTACACATTGCCTTCTGTGTGGTTAAATCATAGGGATTGTTCAACATATCTAGGTATTCTATCCTAGCTATGTTTGGGGTTGTTGCGAGTATATCTTTCTGGGGGTGGTTTTCTGGGTTTCTTAATTTGAATTGGAGGCTGGGTTGTCCCCTTCCCTGTATAGTACCCATGTTCTCTATGGTCCATCCCATATGGCGGATAATTCAAAGGATATGTTTGAAATGAGGAGAGGTTCCAAGCGGTCCCGTTGCAGTAGGGTGCTTGGCAAGGTATGAAAGTAGTCTGGGTGGACTATGTGGGTTTGTTAATTTGAGCGCCTGTGCAAAGTTAGTCCTTGCTGCTCTGGACCAATGTTGTTGTGGGAGGTCTGGAGAAAGGACTTCCTTTATCCATGTACCTAGGATGTGATTGGCATGGCTTTCAAAATTAGTCCCATGCCTCCGCTTGAGCGTGGGCCAAATAGTATTTCCATCCGTATAGGAGGGTGTGAGCCAGGCCACAGCCAGCCCTGGATAAGCGCGCGGATTGAGGTTATAAAGGTAGTTGAGAAGGCGATCGCGTGGGCCTGGTACCACAGTATTGGGAGGATGAGCGAGTTAGCAACTGTAACTCGTCCTGTTAATCATGGGATTCTTCCCTTGAGGGAGGCGACACGTTTGGATACCCGTTGTAACAGGTTACTTTCCATTGTCTCATTAGCATATCCCCCTGATTCTAGCCAGATTCCAAGGTGTCGGACAGAAGTGGTGGGAGGTTTTGCAAAGGGTAAAATGATAGGGTTTTTCTTCGTGTGTTGGTATGAGGTTCTGATGTTGTGGCCCAATTGTTTGTGTATTTGCCTAAGAGAATGATTTCTGTCTTCCTTTTGTTGAGCGATGCATTGCTCACCTTGGAGTATTCCTCTAGAGTGCGTTTCAGCTGTCAGGCATCTTCATTGTTTGCTATACCTGCTATACAGTCATCTGCAAAGGCCAGTATCTTGACTGTTGGTTGTCCTTTTGCGGTTATCCCCATGAGACGTAAGTCATTTACTTGGAGGAGTGGGTCAAAGCTGAAATTGTATAGCAGTGGGCTGAGGGGATCCCCTTGTTTGAGCCCTTTGTGTGGTTTAATCTTGTTTGTTAGGAATCCAGGGCCGCATACAGCCATGGTTGCAGATTCTGTTAGGAGCATCGCCCATTTTATGAATCTTGGTGGGAGTTTGAAGGCATGTAGACATTCTTTTAGGTATGGCCAGCTAACGCGGTCATACGCCTTTTCCTGATCCAAGAAGACCAGGGCACCAGTTGCTTTGGATTGGCAAATATTTGCAACAGGGTGAATGTTGTTCCAGATTGAACGCCCTGGTATAAACCCAAACTGGTTGGGTGATAGGACGTCAGATGCAATTGCACCTAATCTGGCTGCTAAAATTTTTGTTAGAATTTTTGTGTCAGTGTTGGAGAGTGCAATTAGGCGCCAGTTGGCCAGTTAAACTTGTCACCCTTTTTATACAAGGTTATAACGTAGGATTCATGGCCTCCTGGTAAAAGGTGTTTCCAACAAGCTCTGGTTCATAGACGCCAATAGGAGGGGGGCGATTTGTTGAAAATATTTTTTGTAAAATTTGTATGGTATCCCATCAGGCCCTGGGCATTTCCTACGTGGTGCACCGCGATTTGTCTCCTAAAGCTCCTCCCTTGTAATAAGGGATAGTATATTGTAATTTGGTGGTGTACTTTGTATCTTGGCAGTTTGAATAAATTCTTTAATTTTTTCTGAATCTGTTGGCGTTTCATAATATAATTTGGTGTAATAACAGTGTACTAAGGCTTTACCTCCTCAGGATCAGTTGCCACGGTGCCATTGGTCTTGCAGACCTGTGTGCATGTGGGCTGATTTCCGCGGGAGTGGAATTGGTGGAAAAAGTATGTTAAACAGGTTTCGCCTTCCTTTATGAACTTACCTTTGTTTGATACTTTGATTCTGTGTTGTGTTCAAAGAAGAGATTGTTAAGTTGGGCAGAAATTTCTGCCCATTTGTGTCCCCAGTTAGGGCTATAGCCAGATCTTGGAGTATTTATTTCCAGGTGGTCTAGTTCCGCCAAGGTACGCTTGATTGTGGCTGTGTCCGCAGTGTACTTGCATGATGCAATATGTCAGGTTTTGATAATTAAGTCCTTTTTGAAATTTTCCCATGTTCCAATAGGATCCAAAGTGAATGGGGCTGTGAATTCTGGGTTCGTAGCCTTGTTTCAACCCAGTTGGATATCTCAGGCAATTTTATATTTTCTGGGTGAAGCTTTCTCCAAGGCAACACTTGTGTGTGGGATTGGGTTGGCGCTAACTGCACTGTAACTAATTGGTGGTCAGAAAAATTGATCTTTTTTTTATAAATTTGGAGATTTTGAGTGGTGGGATTGTGGGATGAGGATGTGGTCAATGTGACTCATCGATATGAGCGCTCCTCACATATGTTAGGCTGCATCATGTGGGGAAGGAGTGGTAAACTGGGGGGAAGAGCATCCTGTAGGCCAAGAGATGCCTTCATTGTGCGATATTCAATGTGTCCAGGTGAGTATCCCCTGGGATTAGGCCATCGATCTGTATTGGGGATATTTCACCAGTTGAAATCGCCTAACAAAATGGTATCTGGTGGGAGGGTGAGAATAGAAATGTTTGAAAAAATTGTTTTCTCTCTGTTGCAGTGCACAGTGCATAGATACATGATATCAAAATTATTTCCTCTTGGCATGTGATTATTGCTACCAGGACTCAACTGTGCAAGTGTGATGATGAATTTGTAATTTTAAATTTTTTATTGTTTTGGACGATCACCCACAGTGAGACGTCCATACTGATTGTGATGGTGCGACCCTGGTTGACCAGGATTCTTATTCCCCTTGTAGACAGTGGGTTTCTTGGATGGCCAAGATATCTACAAGAGATTTTTGCAGGAATTCCAGCTTTTTGGCTTGGGACTTATGAGCCCTGGCTCCCGCGATGTTTAGCATCCCTATTGACACTGAAGTGCCCACGGCGCCTCAGGAGCGGTTGGGAGGGCCCTCTGGCCCTATCCCACCGCAGCTCATTTCAGCCATGCTCCGCGTCTGTACTCCAACTCTTTCACTGCCATTGTTGGTTCCCTTGATCTGACCCAATGATTCAAGGGAATTGCAGTTTTGCATTTGCATCAACTTTTCCCGCACAGTTCTCATGTTGATTTGATTTGATGCGGATTGTTGATTGGATTTTATGTTTTTGAGGTTTGACTTTGTTGAAGTGTGCACCGCATTTTCACCCAAATTGCGGTTGCATTGCTCCTCAGTATGTGCATGACTGATGTCGCTTTGTGACTCAGTCTGGTTACTGTGAAATTTTTAACCTGGGCATATTGTTCTGATTGGTTGGTTCAGTGTATATCCAAAATATACTCCTGAATTTGTCTAGGGTTAATGGCAGACTCTGCATGTGCCGCCGCTTTGGCCGCTGCTTGCTTGCAGGCTTTTTGTGCTGCTTTACGTTGTTTACTTGTAACTGGGTCCACAATGGAGTATAGTCCATTTTCACCCCAGCGGAATGGGTGGTGACTGTCAGTCATTTTGGCGAAGTTTTCATTATCTTCGTCCATTGCTTCCTCACAAAAATCATTTTCTATTAAGCCCTCTTTCACAGGGCATGCATTTTCCTTGTTGTCCAGTGAGCCACAGTGGTTGCAAATGGGCGGTGCACGTTCCAGTGTAACTTGGAATGCAGCCAACTGGCCCCCATCTGCAAAGCGAAATTCTGCTGTGTGGGGAATTCTGGATAAGTCCTCTTCCACTTCTGGGAAGGGGTTGATTATGGCAATAGCTTTGCCTGTGCACAGGTCAGGCATCAAGTGAAATCGCTGTAATTCAAGTTGTTGAATTTCTCTGTAGGCCATGAGACCTTTGTGGAGCTCCTCCTCGATTACCTTACAAGGAAGGTTGGTGGGGAGTGAGTCAAAAGAGATGAACAAAAAATTTGCTTTGTTCCATCTGGGGCACGCGGTGCGCACAATTTTTTTGCCCTCAGGGAGGGCAATTTCCACACAGATATTTGCTACAGCATCAGCTTCATCAGCTGTTTTGAAACCAATATCAATCCAGCTGTGGCCCATGTTGTTAGTGGCTACATATACTGCATGAGGGAAAAGTGAGGGCTGTGCCTTACATGTTTTCTCCCACAGGGTCAGTGACTCATCCCCAAGGAAGAGTCTGATCCCGTGCTCCACCTTTGACAAAGGTTGGTTGAATTGAATGTACATATATTGCACGTGCTTTACAGTAAATAACATAAACCAGATGGTGTCTGAGTTTGCGATTTTTTTACAGATTGGGTTCCTGGTCCCCTCTAGGGCGTTTCTTGCCCTTAGTTGCACCATTAAGCACACTGCTCACCGCGACGCTCGCCCATGTTGTATTATTTTTGTTGATAAAGTCGCCCATCTTTCCTGTGTGTGATCATTCAAATTTGCTGTTCAAATCAAATCATTATAACTAAAGTGGTTGTTACGAGAAAGAAAAGCTAATTAGTTGATTTCTTCTTTGAAATAATTTCATCTAAAGCATTTGACTGGCATGAAAGTTTAGACTTAAAAGGGATAGATGAGCATTATTTATTCTATGAACCTCTTTTTTTAAATAATTGTCATTTAATCCAATGCTGAAGATGTTTTTTAAACGATCTAAGAGCACGTCCAACTCCATAATCCCTTTTCCAGTACTTCACAAAGTCCGATTTTAGAAAATATCTAACTTAACATAGTGACCCAATTACATTGCATCTTGATAGCCTTTTTGGACAATAACTTTTCCTTTTTCTACTTAGACAGATAGTGGCGATAATTAATTGTTATAATAATCAACTCCTAAATGCATTTGCTTTTGAAAACCCAGGTAAAGCCCTTGTCTCCTTCTCTCTTATACCATTATGGCTGTAGATTTCAGGTATTGTATTTGGGTGTATCTTTAAACTGGCTAAAAGTGACAACTTCTGTTGCTCCCAAGTCATCTTTTATGGCATCACTTGGACTTTATATAAATCCTTATACTTATCTTAGTAACGGGTAATTGTTTAACAATCTTCTCCTTAAGAGTGTAGTGGATTGGATAGATTTATTGTTCCATTTCTTTCAGGCATGTCCTCTGTTTGAGCGGCTTAGCATTTATGATTTTAAAACAAAAAAGTTATTGAAAACTAAGTATACTAATGGTTCCAATAAGTTAAGCTGATCTTAGCGCCAATCTTAATAGGAACTGTGTACTAATTAAAAAGTCTTAATGGTGCTGTTCAGAACCACTGCCTTACCTATCAAAACCAATATCTTAAACATAAAGGTAAAGTTATGTATGCTACTAAGGTGCATTTGATGTTGTGTCTGTCTGTTCTGTTCTTGACACATAGTCAATGTCCAGCATAAATTTAATTTCTTTCATCATCTAAAAGGACCATGTTTAGCTCCCATGTCAAGGATGGTCAAGGTGAAAATTTTCTATATAACAACTTTGACTTTTTTACACTCTTCCCAAATGGGTTTCCAGTAGTCAAAAATCAATGGCAGTCTCCTTAAAATTCTTCAGCTTCTGAATTTGGTGTAGCCAAGTTGGTGGTATCCTTAGTAACTTGTTTTATTTTCTTAGAACAATCATTAAAAGCTATCTTACATATTTAGAGTGTTGATTTTCCTTATAGTTTGAGCAGGTTGCGCCAGGTAAGTGTCATTTGATATAGTCTTATGGTTCCTTGTACTCGTAGTAAAACAAGCACAAACACAGCATCAGTTGCCCTACATATGGTAACCTTTACTAAACTAATCCTCTTCTTTGTAATCATTTTATCCTTCTGTATGAAAATCCACTCAGTTCACAGCGTCAGTAGTATCTTAATTATTCAATTTGTTTATTTCAGGCAAAAGCGCATTACATTGTCCCCAAATTGGGAAGAAATTAGTGGAGATTACAGAAGCATAAATCTGAGATTAATACATACTTTTATTTAAAGAAAAAGAACTCGCGCAAAGCAATAAAAAAGCTGTTAGATAATGAAGATGATGGTTCTCATAGTTATCCAAGAAGTTTAGTTACCAGTCATCAGGGAAATTGTATGCATGATGGGAAGAAACCCTTAGAGGGCAGCAAAATTTTTAATTTTCATAATATATTAAAGAACATTTATATATGAGGTACTATTTATCATAAACAAAAGGTCCAACACTAACACAGAAAGGAATAACACAGGGCTCCAAAAGTTGGGTGCTCAAGTTTAAGTTACTTTTTATAATGCAAATGCTATGTTTTAGTTGTCTTTCCATATTATCACCCCCTTGTAAGATTGAGATACTGGCGGGCAGCAGCAGAGGTCATGGGAGAGGGGAATGGATGGATGTATGGGTACAGGTGCACGGGACCATTTTCATGGTTTCTACAATCCTAAGTGGACAGGGGTCTTGGCACAGAGGTCCAGTTAAGGGCATATATTATAAGCTTGACAGGCATTAATGAGGCAGACAAAATTGGATGCACATAACATAAAGGCACGCTTTGTGAGAGATTTTATGGAGGAACAGTGTTATGGGAGCATGTGGCATTATTAAGGGCATAGATGGAGTTAGTAGCGAAATGGATGCTTTAGAGGCGTGCAAGACTATGGACATGGTGCTTGAGCAGGGCTTAAAACACTATGATCTTAGTTAAAATGTAATTGGATAAAGCCCACCACATCATCCTTAAACTAATATAGGTTTGGTGGAGCCGTCATAAGCAATAACCTGTGATTAAGTTGACAAAAAAATACTAAAAAAACGCTAAGAAAAGTAAATTTTTATTAGATAACTAAGATGTAGGTTCACTCATTATTGCAACGCTTAACTACTATTTTTTGTGAAATTAAATACACAGTGGTGTGAAACCCCCAAAGGGCTATCTAACTAATCTGCACAATCAGTCAAAAAACTTTTTAGATATGATAAATTATGCAGTTTAAATAAGAGGTCCAAAACTATACTCCGATGGGAGTTATGCCAGACTCAAAAAGGGAAGTGCTTGAGACGAGTCTCATCCAATACATAAATTCCACAATGGATGTTAATAAATTTGTGACAGTATCCTTTTTTTATTAGTATATGTCATTTACACTAATATAATTGTGGGAATGGATTGAAAAACAAGCTGAGCTCATCAGGGTCAAATGAATCAAGTTAGCCGCCCTACCTGACCTAATAATACTCTAAAACAACGATGGGTAAAGGCCAGGTATGCCCAGGTTGGATCTATGGGCTCACGTGATTGGCCGCTATAATTAAATCAACAGCACTAGATTTTAGTTTATATAAGTAAAAAGAAGGGTTGTTGTTAAATTTATTCAGAAAATGGGAGTTTGAGTCCCATACTGTTATATTAATTCCCAATTCAGCAATATTACAACTAAAATCTAGATCTTGAGTTCTAGCTTAATCATGGTATAGCAAAACTCATGATGACAATGTGTTCTTACTGGCATGATTTGGCTCAGTCTCTCATTAAACTGATGATAGCCCATCATATCCAATTTTCTAATAGTCATTATCACTTAACCAACATCTTTGTTAGTCATCTCACTAATAAGCCCTTTACTATATTTTAATTTATCAAGATTTATTCTCCATGGGAAATTTCTAAAGACTTCCCCAAAGAAGTCCTAAATTGTATAGGTATCACCACCTCTGATTTCCTGTTTTTATGTGGTACTGATTTGTTCCCAGAGTGTTTGGGTGAGTATTCCTTAATCCTCTCTGGGAAAATGAGAGTTAAAGACACTCTCCTGACATTAGATAGCAACCATTTTATGTAGTTTGTAGTCACCTTTTACACGTAGGACTCTATTAGCGGTAATAAAGTGTAGTGGCTGTTTGTCACGGTCATCGTGAACCTAACCACTAAATTATTATCTATTAAGGTTTTTACACAGCTTGGAGTTTCTTTTATTAATGCACATGGGGGACTCTTTCCCTTCCTCCATGTACCTGATAATTTTAGACCCTTCTAGGACCTGCTGTAATTTTTTAAAACCTATCCATAAACTATTGTTGAGATTAAGCAGATGCTAGCTTCTTTTTCTTCTGAAACTCCTATCAGTTTATATATAAACAGTTCTCATTTGACCCCTTGCAGTACTGACTTTCTGCTTCATCCTTCACACAGTGCATCTAACTTGGTATTTAAAGTTTTTAGAAATCATCCAAAGATTAAAAAAGTTAAAAAAGAGTTTGAAATGCCTTCTGGAAGCTTAATAACCCTCTTCATCTTCCTTCAAACATTGAATGAGTCCCTTGAACACGGTCAAACAAGACTCCATGGGTGTCCTACCTATATAGTATTGTAGACAAGTACATGCCCCAGCTTGGTCTGACGTCATTAAACGTCATTTCCTTAATAAAGCGTAAAAAGTTTAATGAGCACCCATATATAGCTGGTTCTACCTGCCGCTTCTGTTCATGCAATTGGTGCTCTTCTTTTTTAGTTTTTGCTTAAAATGAATGAGGAACCAGTAATTTAGTTAATGTTTCACAAGCAGAGACCGCTATATATGCCGCTATTAGAATCAGCCATTCATTTTAGACCTGGAGGAGTATTTTTTTGTTTTACCTTCATTATTTAGAGACTTTGAGGGTTAACAGGGGTCCAGCTCAAGTTATTCTAAATTGTTTAGGTATTTTAGCTTAAGACAGTTTAACCCTAGGATCTCCTATAAATATTGCAATTAAAAAGACACTTCTTTTAATAATTAGGCGTCTTATATTGCCACGCCTTTATTCTTGGGGAATTCAAGGGTATGCAAGGGTGTAGCCCTAAGTTGATAATTAGAAAATTCACCTGAAAATATTTCCATTTTGGAACTTTTTTTCCTTAAAATGGTGAAAACTCTCATAAGAATGGAGTCTTTTTATAATGGTAATGGATAGAGATGTCTAGCCATCTAAAGAACTAGTATGGTGCTTTTAAAGTGATAAAAATTGCATAAAATTTTTTTAATACAAATATGCCTTTTATAGGCTCTTATGGGTCTATCCCCAAAATTTGATCTACATATACCATAACATTCTTGAAAAACCTCATCTAGCCCCCAATATGTTTCGCCGCACTCAGGAGGCGAGAATTTTTATTAAACTAATATGGCAGTTTTATGCTACTGTAGAAAATTTTTCTGAGTATGTCTTATAAGTCATAGGAGTGGAGAAGTATCCTACTTCCCTTTCTGATTTTAGAATACATCCTGATGGCATTATTATGCCTCAATCTGATCTTGTTAATGATTTGTTTGCTTTGTCTTTATTAGAAAGCATATTCTGGCCACGTTTGCTTTCTGCTATTTTTACTTTCTGAAGGAATAGTAGGACAACTACCTTTAGTGGACATCGGTGCCTCTGAGAACTTCAATGGTCAAGACCTAGCTGAATACCTTAGGTTACGCTAATTTTCAGGTGGTATAATTAGGCAGGTGCTTCCCAGGGTAAACCCACACACTGAAAGTTCAGGGGCTAGTTGATTATCAAGTTAACAAGTACCACTGGGCTGACCACTTTTTGGAAGTTAAAGCCTTCTGCACCTAATTATCTCAGAAGTGGTTTGGTGGCGAAAATTTGAAAATTAACCAAATTGAAGGTTATTACCTTAACTTTGTCCTTGAAGAGTGGAAAGGAGCTTATAATTTTTTTTTCTGAAGTTGACACTCTGAAAAATTGCCCCAAAAGCCTTGTACATGAGCTCAGTTTTGCGCCTCTGCTTAATCCCACTTTAGAAGTACTGTTAAGTTTCTGTTTGGAAGGGCTAGAGTCTTCATTTGATGTGGATTTAGCAAATTACTTACCTAGTTATTTTAAGCTTATTTGCGATTTTAAACTCATATGTGACCTGGTTTGCATATCTTCCTCAGTTTGCCTTTGTTTGTGTGGTAAGAGGCAGAATTAGATGTCTGGGTTACATTTCAACTTTTTTAAAGGTTTCAATTCTTAGCGTACATCTCTAGTATGCTTACCACTTTTCTTTTAGAAAAAGCAGATGGTACTCTTCACCCTTGTGTAGATTATTTTCAAGATTTCACCAAATTCTCTTGGTTCTGAAAATTCTACTCCATCAATTCCCCTGGAACTATCAGGAGGAGAGCGTAATCTATCTAAATTTAAAAAGGTTAATAAGAATGATCAGTCTCATCCTGATCAAGGGATTGAAGAGTTGATCGCTCAACAATTAATTATATCATACAGATCCCAAGCTATTACAAAAACTTACAAATATTCCCTCCTTCTGATAATGAAAATTAGGTCAATTTATAACCTGTTTTTACTTTTTTAGTACTAGATGGTCCTACCTGTTTTTACTTTAATTTATCGCTTTTTGGAAAACCACTTATATAACTTTGAGAGAAAACCTGCCCCATTGGAAGTGTAATTCAAAACTTCCAGAATTATGATAACTTAAATAATTTCGCCATACTAATTTTAACCTCATTCCTATGGAGGTGCTATTACCCCATTATGTGGAGAAAACTAAGGTTTTAACCAATATGTATTTTTTGAACGCCTATAATCAAATTCGCTTAAAAAGGGGAAGGAATGGCTTACTGCTTCTGTACTAGATATGGGTTTTTTACAATGCTTGGTCATGTCTTTTATTCTTAAACTAGCCGATTTTACCCAGTGTTGCTTGGGTTGATAATTTATTATACCCTAAACCATCCCTGATATGGTATGTGAAGTTCAACAATCAAATTTCATACAGGTCCTTTAGAACTGAACAATCTCAATTATTTGTTTTTAGCCTTTATACTAAGAATATACTAAGATATTAAGAAAGTGGAGGTACCCGGCGTTGCTTGGGTTTATGAGCTCCATTGAAATATCCTAAAGGCTGTGCCAGTACTATGCTTGAGCCAATCATACTAACAGCTTTGCTGTTGCCCTTGTGGCTTCTGAGCTGGTTATCCTAAATTTACTTAATCCACTTAAGACTCTGACTGATTTTTGTTTAGTTTTGGGTGTGCAATATATTAAATTATTCAATAATATTCGCCAATACTCACCCACTACCCAAATATATTAACCTATCAAACTTAATTAGTTCAGATGTGCAATTTGGTAAATTATTAGCTAATATTTGACAATTTTCATCCAAATAGATTGAACCCATCAGAAACATTAGCTTCAGATTTTTTAAATGGCAATTCTCACCCACTCGCCCAAGTAGTCTGAACCTATCAGACTTAAAGGTTTCAGATGTCATTCAGTCAGTCAATAGGTACGTCAGTCAGTGAATGTGTTTTATTAAGTAGATATGTGCCTGCAATTTTAACGTTATAGATGCATTATAATAGAGTTATTAGGTGTGCGTGATGTGGCCTATATGAACGACATTTTGGCTTTCTCTCCTGATCAAGTATTTCATGAGATCCATATGAATCAAGTGGTTAAACATTTGAGAGCAGCGAACTTGAAGCTGAAAAACATTAAATGCTATTATTCACACCATGTCTCCTTCTTGGACAACATCATTTTTAAAAAAAAGTCATAAGTCACTCCAGAGAAAGAGAAGGCATTTGTGATTGACCTGCGCCAATCTCTGTTAAAAAATTTATAAGCTTTTTAGAAACGTGCAACTTCATAAAGAGGTTCACTCCAAATCTTTCAAGTATCTGTACACATGTATAAAGCCATTGGACCAATTATCATTTGGTGGTAGTCTGCACTGGGGGATGCCTTTCAAGCTTTGAAATGCACTTTGCTCTCCGCGTCAGTCCTTCATCACATGGACCCAGATATGGAGTTTATAGTGGCTATCAATGCTTCTAACTTTCTTATTTCTGCTTCTCTGTTACAACCGGGAAAAGATGGAGTTGAGCATCCCATAGGATATTATCCTGAAAGATGTCCTTATCTGAGGTAATATATGTTGATTATGCTATGACCATCTAGTTAAAAAAAAGACAAACAGCTATTGTCTGTAGTAGTAAGCATCAATCTATGGGCGCCATCATCTTCATATTTATTCATAGCCATTCTACATTCATTTGACCATCAAGCTTACTGTACTAATAGACCCCTCATGTGCTGACTATACAGAAAACCCACTGCCATAAGACCCTTGAACAGTTTGTGTTCTCTTATGAGTTCACAAAAGGAAAGAAGAATGTTTTAGCTGACGCTTTTTGATGTAACCCTGCTTTAGCTCCAGATATCAAAGAAGTGGAGCTGTATAACACTCACCTAGTAATTTTCTAGGTAATATTATCTCTCTAATCAATCTACCACTACTGCATGCAAAACAATTCTTGCTTCTCTTTAGAGTTAAGTAAAGTATAGTAAATTTTAGAAAGGTCATCCTTCCTTATTCCTTGTCCATTGTTTCACCTTAATTCTTGCCAAATACAACTTGAATCAGGAGGTTTTTACAAAGAAGTATCTTATAAAGGACGATATGTTATGATTCCAGGGTAGCTTATGGGTTCCCACAAGACCCAATCACTTAGAGATAATCGAATAACATGGTGGTATAAGCGTAGGGCACTCTGGGAAGGTGTAAATCCTGGAGTTTATCCGTCAGACATATAACTGGAATGGATTTTTTACAGATTGCTCAGTATACAGAGGTGATCTGCCTCAACAGGATGAAACTAAATTGTCATCCCCTCTCTGGCTTGTTGGTACCAGTCCAGAAATAATAGAAACCTTAGGATTTCTTTTTTTTAGTACTAGATGGCTTAGGATTTCTTCTTAGTTTAATTTTAGTGTGATCTACCCCTCTCTGATGGGTATGATGCTTCAATTGTAGTGGTGGACCAGCTTAGCAAGTTCTCCAAATTTTATTACATTTTAAAAAACCAAAGTAACTGCTGCTCAAATGGCCAAGTTATTTATTCTACACGTTCCTCCATTCATGACATGCTTTAAGAGATAGTAGCAACTGAGGACTCCAGTTAAAGTCTGTATCTTGGGAAAATTTGTGCAAGGCTCTTTAAATTCATGTTTGCTGTTCAACTGCTTTAGACCACAAACAGATGGGAACACAGAACGAGTGAACCAAGGTTCAGAACAATTTGGCAGTTTTAAGTGGCAGCTTATCACCCATAGTGGGCCTCAAACCTTCTTTTACCGCAACTCAGCTACAATAACGCCCAACATTCTTCTATCAGGTGTTATACATTCTTTTAAATAAATGACTTTAGCCCCACGTTTAACATGAAACCATTTGTGGGTCAAAGGTGGAAGCTTAGGTGGACTTTGTCAATGTAATCAGAAAAGTATACCTGAAGGTGAACACAAGCTTGGAGGCTTCCTTGAAGGTCTATTAGGATAACGCGTATAGTAATAGGAGGTTAGGACCTGAATATAAGAAGGTAGATCTTATAATTCTCAATGCTACGAAAATTTGATAAAACAGCCATGCATTAAGCTGTGGCCAAAGAAGATAGAAACTTACTATAATGTTATAAGGGGTGGGCCATGCATACTACCAGATAAAATTCCGCCAAATAATTTATAAATTTACCGCATTTATAGGAGAAAGCTGATTCTGTTTGAGGATCCCTTCCTGAGAACCCAGAGTCATATCTCATAGGTGGAGCATTTGAATAAAAATTAAGGGAAATTGTGGCCTCCTGTCCTGTAAAAAAGAAGTCTCCAGTAACTGGTATCATGAAGAAGTTTATGACGCCGCAGGAATGAAATGAGTTCCAGACTTGAATTATGCTCTTGTGTAGGACCTCCTTAATAATTTCACAAGCGGTTTCACAATTATGCAGGCTGTAATGCACAGGTTCTTGCCAATACATGACAAATGAGTTGGGTAGCACCAGCCATGTCACCAACTACATGACTGATAGTCCTGCGGAGAATCACCCTCTCACCCATGCGCCATTTCCCAAATTTCCAACACATTTGCGGACCAGAGTCCTGGCGATGCTGCAAGCAAGCATTAAGGCCTGTCCCCACGATAGTGCCATGAATGAGGCCAAAGCCTGGCCTAGCTCACTTGCAGAGCTCATGGTTTGGGTTATTCTTGAACAAATTTCTTATATAAATAAACTTATTTTCAAAGCAAGCAAACTTAAATTTTTATTGTGTTTTTTATAGATTTAGAAAATGAAACTGTATTTACAGTTGTTGTTTTCTCATTTTTTAAGGCATTTCTCATGAGTTTAAAAGCTCTAAATTAAGCTCTCAAGCAATATCCAAACTATTGCACGTGCAAATCTCTATTCCCACATAATGAAAATTCAGAGGATTTGAGGTACTGGGCATCTGATATGCCAGATCAATCCTTATTCTCAAATCCCAAAATTCATACCTATGACTTCTGTTATGAGTGGTTCTCATGATTGGTTCAACTTATAAAATCTGACCTCCAAATTTTTACATAAATTCAAACTGATTTTTATGAGGCTGATGTGCGGATCTGGCTGGCCTCAATATGTCATATCACCCCTTGTGAATCCAAAAACTCCCGGATCTTCTTGAGGAAGCATGCACACACCTTGGGTGCTTGCCAGGTCACTTCCTCCACTGGGTACTTTCCATTTTACCAAAAATACTGGCGACCCCTGACCCAAAGCTCCTTCAGGATCTGCTCAACCTCATATTCCTGGTTGTTCTCCTCTTGTGGGTTCAGTGGCCCAGGCCGCTCTGGTCCTTACCCTCAGAATCCTTGAAGCTGGGACCCATGGATAACTGGATGGGCTTTCGACCCTTCCAGGAGGTCCAATTCAAATGCTACCTTGCTAACAACCCGGATCACCCTATATGGGCTTAAGAACTTTGGTTCAAGTTTCTTGCTCTTCACCGAAACTTCATAATTCTTTGCAGCCACCAGTACCAATTCCCTGGAGTAAACATTGTGTATGGAACTCTTCATCAATCCGCATATCAGTTTTATTACACTGTGGCATGCTCCAGGTTAGTTCACTTATTTTCTTCTGATCTCGTCCATACTTCAGGATAATTAGTCCACACTTGGCATGCTCCTCCGTTTGATCCCCCATCCAATGCCAGATTTGATCCATGATTAGCAAAGAATGGTGACATTCCAGTTGAAAATTTGTGGTGGTTATCTAAAGCGAACTGAGCAAGTTAAATTTATGTAGCCCAAACATCCTGCTGGTTGGATACATAGCATTGGAGGTATTGCTCCAGTATTTGGTTTACCCTTTCTGTTTGCTCATCAGACTGGGGTGGTATTCTGAGGCCCTGCATGGGCGAATTTTTAAATTACTGAGCAGGCTAGACCAGAATTTTGATACAAATTGGGGACTAATATCCAAAATGATTTCTGCCAGTAGGCTATGATGGGCAAATATCTCATTGATAAAAACCCTTGTGGTGTCCTTAGCTAAGAATTTTGAGGTACACAGGAAAATCTCAGCATATTTAATTAACCAATCAATGACAACCATTATCACATCCTTCCCCTGGATCTTAGGTAAACCCTGTAATGAAATCCATGATAACTGACCCCCATGGCTTATTTGGAATCTGGAGTGGGACTAACCTACTTATGGGTTGCTCTTGTGAGTGCTTTGAGCGGGCGCAGACCAAGCACTCTGCCACGTATTTTTTATATCTTCTATGTGTCTGGCCCAGGAATACTTCCAGCGCACCAAGTTGATCACCTTTGTAACCCCTGGATGTCCCGCCAGTGGGTGGTCATGCGATGACTGCAGCACTTCTCACTGCAGTGATGGGTTTGGAGCCCATATCCACAAGTCATGACATATTATTCCATTTTTCCTTCCGTATGTATGATGCAGGCTGTGCCGCTGGCCCTCTGCTGTTTCCGCCCATAACCATCAATCAAATGAAGACCTCCTTTGCTTTCTTCAGATCTCCCTCTCCAGTTCATCCTCCTCACTCAATATCATGGTGAATTGGCCTTCCCGGAGCATGGTTGCTGTGTTTTACTTCTTCAACTCAGCCTTCTCATACGCTAGCCCTGCATCCTGGCTAAACCAATCAGCTATGGTGTTAATGGCTCCCAGACGGTATTCCACTCAGAAATCATAATGAGTCAGCTCCACATGTTAACAGGATTGCGCTGATTCATTTTCCTGGGCTCTTGGTAATATTCCAGTGCCTGATGGTCCATGCATACTACAAAGGGGTGACGGGCATACAACATGTGGTGATGCCACTCCTGCAGCACCGCAACCACCGCCAGTAGCTCATTGTCATATATCAGTTAATTCGTTTCTGCAAGGATAATTTTCCAACTTAAATAACACACTGGGTGCTCCAACTCATCTTCCCTCTTCTGTAGGAGTACCGCTCCCAATGCAAAATTTGAGGCGTCTATTTCCACCACATCGATTTTTCCCAGATATGGATGGGCAAGGACTGGCACCAAAATAAGCTTCTCTTTCAGTAGGTTGAATGCCCGCTCCTCTTCTTCCCCCATACAAATGGTACCTTTTGCATCAGTTGTGTAAGTGGCAAAGCTAATTCTGATAGATTCTTGATGAACCGCCTGAGGAAATTTACCATCCCCAGAAAACTTCTCACCCCTGTCTGATCAGTTGGAGCCTTCCAAGCGCACACCGCCTGAATCTATTGGGGCATACCCCCAGGCCTTTCCCAATTATCACATTTCCTAGGAACCTAACTGACTCCTGGTTAAACTCACACTTTGAAGGCTTCAGCCTTAATCCTGACTCAGCCAACGCCTTAAGGACCTCCCAAACATCCTGTACATGAGCTTTTGGAACGTGAGAACACCAGGATGTCATCCATATAAGCAATACAACACAAGCCAATCAACTGATAGAGTACTCAGTCAATTATTTATTGAAATACTGCTGGGGCATTTCGCAGCCCAAATGGCATGGCTTGGTATTGGAACATCTTGAGGTGGCACTTGAACGCCGTGTATCTTTGGTGCTCCAGCCTCACAGGTACCTGGTTGAAAGCATCTGCCAAATTGAGCTTGATGAAAATGGTGATTCCTGTGACCATCAGCAAGATATCTTCCATCAGTGGCATTGGGTAAGAATCCAGTTCCGTGACCTCATTTAACCTCCAGTAATCCACGCATGGCTAACTCTCCACCTGCCTTGGTCACTAGCAACACTGGAGATATCACAGCCAAGTTTGATGGCTCAATCAACCCTCGCACAACATTAAAATCACGTGGTCCTCCATTGCAGCCTTGGCTCATTCATTTAATGGATAGACTGGACAACCACGAGGAAGTTTGTATCCTTCCTTAAACTGGAAAGAGAATGTGAATAGCCCAGTGGGGGAAAATGGCGAATTCTCCTTTGGACCAAAGATCCCCACAAAATCTTGTTATTCTGCAGGTAAGACCTCTTCCTGCATGGCCCCCAGGGTTTGAGGCTCATCTAACTTCTGGTTTCCCACTAACAGACTCCACTTCATCAGTGTACCACTCCTGGGGTACAGGGTTATGGTACTGGACGGTACATCGATTTGGGATTTGAACTGATGCCACCAGCGCATCCCAAACACTACTGGGAGGGTCAGGTTATCGATCACACAAACTGCAAAGAAAACCTGAATGGGGCCTGCTGTACCTTCACCAAAGGGCATACATGCCATAATGGTGCCCTACATGAGGCATCGGCAAAAACCACCAACAGCCCTTCCTGCACCTGCATCATCAAACGCTCTACCAATGCCAGTTCAATGTAATTCTCTTCCGCCCCAGTATCTATCAGGGCCATTGCCCTTTCCATTCCCCCATCTATATGCAGCTCTATGGGGATAAACAGTCAAGAATAAAGTGAAGAAGGTGATTTATTTTTGAATGAGTCTTTCACTTGCGAATTGGTTGATAGAAACTTCGACATATTACCTTGGCGCCCTCCCCTAGAACATTTCCCACGTTTCTTGGGGCTGGGTGCCACCCCCTTAACTGGAACGGCCGCTTACCAGGGATTGTTCTTTCCAAGTGACATTGATTCCTCCCACCAGTCTTGTGCCAGAGTGCTAATTGTTTTTTGACTTAAACTTCTAAAGCCACTTCCTCCCCTAAGTTTCTTGGACCTTTGCTGCTGCCAAAGCCGCTAGCAAATTTGTCTGCAACCCCTAGCAGAACATTCTTGAGGACTGGGAATCCATAACCTGTGCTGCTTTTTCCAACGGACAGAAAACCCGTGCATACACTTATACAGAGCTATGTCTCTGGCTGACTGATAATAACGCTGACCAGGCCTCATCTTTTGCTTCGTCTGAACATGCTACCCTGTCAATCATCTCCACACACTCCTCAATGGAATTTGGCAGCCTATCCTGTTCCTTGATGAGTTCCTGGAACCATCCTGCCAATTCTGGAGATGATGCATTCACCATCTGGTCTAGTTGGAGCGCAAGAGGGGATTCCCCCGTTGCCTGCGCCAACCATTCCTGGAACCAGATCTGTGCCATTACCTGGTGAAGTATATATAATGCCTCCATGGATAATGCCACATGTCCAGTAGGTGGTTTTGGCTTCGCCTGGACCGCTATGGTTTGCTGAGTTGTTGCCCCCATAATTGTCCTACTTTGCATAGAAAAAATGCCAACGAAAATCCTACCATAAGCAGGGTCAAGAGATGTTGTTCCATTCCTCTCCGCTGGTAACCACCACTTCTTCCCAGAGCCCCACAAGATAGAAAGGAAGGTATTTGAGTTTTGTTTTATGTAATTCACAGGTTCTTGCCGACACGTGACAAATGAGTTGGGCAGCACCAGCCATGTCACTGACCACATACTGATAGTACCGCAGAGAACCACCCTCTCACCCATGCGCCATTTCCCAAACTTCCAATGCATTCACGGACTATAGTCCCAGCGATGCTGCAAGCAAGCAGTAAGTCCTGTCTCCATAATAGTGCCATGAACGAGGCCAAAGCCCAGCCTAGCTCACTTGCGGAGCTCATGGTTTGGGTTATTCTTGAACAAATTTCTTATATAAATAAACTTATTTTCAAAGCAAGCAAACTTAAACTTTTATTGTGTTTTTTCAGATTGAGAAAATGAAATTTTATTTGAAGCTAACCATTTTCTCATTTTTTAAAGAATTTTTTGAGAGCTTAATACATTAAACTCTATATTAACCCTCAAGCAATAACCACACTTTTGCACCTGCAAGTCTTGAGTCCCACATAATGAAAATTCAGAGGATTTGAGATACTGGGAATTTGATATGCCGGATCAATTCTTATTCTCAAATCCCCAAATTCTTACCTACAACTTCTGTTATGGGTGGTTCTTGTGATTGGTCTGACTTCTGAAATCTGACCTTCAAATTTGTACATAAATTCAAACTGATTTTTATTGGGTCAATGTGCGGATCCAGCTGGCCCTGATATGTCACACAGGCTTAAGACTACCCCTCAAGGTCGCCGCCATTATACTTACCTCTAATCACCAAAACTCTTGCCTGGCCGATGCCTCTGAAGGTGGTGTGGTGCCTCAAAAGCTGAAGAGTAATGTCATGTTCCATGACATAATTGTAAGAAAAGATTTCAAGAACAAGGAGGTGCATATTAAGGCCAAAGAGATCAAGTTGGCCACCCTCCCTGATCTGAAACATACCTTAGACCAAAGTTGGATAAGGGTATTATTCTGAGGCTGGTTTTAAGGTGCTCATGATTAAGTTTCCAGCGTTCATCCAAAGCATTGATATTTTATAGTTAGTTAATCAACTAAAAAATGGGGTGTTACAATTGAATGGAAAATAAGGTTTAATTACCTCCAGAATATCTAATAACTCAGATCTTTAAAATTCAACTAATATCTAAAACTCTGGTTTGGCTACTAAAGTTACATTATCGCTCTTGATGGTAAGTTTATATTAATGGTCAGTTTTTACTTAGTACAGCAGCAAAATTGACCATATTTCCTCCCCAGGTTCCTATAAACATTTAAAGACCAGCGTCCTTATTTTATGACTCTTTTACTTTTAAAACCATATTACTTACTTTATCAGATTAATCTTTTCAGGTCCTTGTGAAAGACCTCCACTGATGAGATCCTCAACTAATAAGGCCATTTTATCCTCACAAAATTGTATGCAAATTTCCATTTTGCCATTGGAAGAATCTGGACCGCTTCAGAATAATACATTAAAAAAGTTTACACTTTAAATTGCAGTTGGTCATGGTCTCCTCCTTAAAGCCTAACCAGATCCTTAGTCTCCTAATCTAACTTGCCGCTTGTATAGCTTTATGTGTATTCTCTTGGTGATTTTAATGTCAGCACCTTATGCGGTGTTTTGATTCTTTGTTTTCGTGGTTTGTTCCCTGGGTGTTTGTGTCTGTATTTTCTTACCTCTTCAGGAATAGGAGAGTAATAAATACTCTCCTCACAAGATTTAAAAATAGATAGAAGTGTTACTATATACTAGTTACATTTTAAAACATTTGTGTCACTTAAAGAGCGTAGTTTTACCCGCTATTGCCTCATTAAAATTAATCATACGTAATATATGCTGTAATGAAAAACTTTTCTTTCTCGTTGCAAACACTTTTGCAACAAATAAATTCAAGACTAAATCTAGTTTGATAATCTCATAGAGGGGATTAGTCTGCGCCCATGTCTGGGAGCAGTTGGGCAAGCAAGGCAAGAGGAGCAGGCGGAAGGCCTGCGGCCTCTAACATTTGAAAATGCCCCGGAGAATCCAGCGGAATAGAAAAATATCTAAAAAAACTGGTGGTCACAATTTCTTTGGAGATACTCGTGTGGCAAGCACGATGCAACCAGTATATCAACACGCCAAATTCCCAGCCACTTTCATCGGTGGAATTCAGAGTCCGTGTGTATCTGGACATCCAAAAACGGCCCTATGGGAAAAATTTTGTGAAGATGTACACAAAATTTTCCCAACTGCGGTGTACGTTGCACCTCACTCCATGTCACGCGGTTGGCTGGACCTAGGTTTTGAAAGCAAAATAGCAGCAGACGAGGCTGCAGCAGTGCGCATAGTGGTCGACCTCCCCAAAGGGCAACAGGTCGTCGAAACTAAATGCACCAGATGGACAAAATCAAACCAAATTTTCCTCACGTTTGACTTTTTGCCTACTACAGTAAAACGTGACATTTTGGAGCAACACCTGAAAGATGGTCTCGCCATATATGGTGAAATACAATCTTTCAAAATGCAACGTTTCACGCTGATGCCACACCTGTGCACCGGTAAAGCCATCGCAGTTCTGACCCCAACTGAGGAGATCGTGAAGGACCTAACCCAGATCCCGTACTCCACCTTTATTGATATCACAGGGCACACCACCCACCCATTCTGGGTGACCGTGGACAGCGCGCCCCCTATTTGCACCCACTGTGATGCGTTTGGCCATAAGGCGCACACATGCCCCATCAAAGAGGGCGTCACATTCCAAGAGCATCCCTCGGCAGCCATGGCCAGTGGAGAGGCGCACTACAAACCAACCGCAAGCACCAAGGAGGCTTTCCCGTGGGGAGCACAAGGATGCTACCTATTGGTAAAGCCCATCTCCCCACAGGAGTGGAAGAAGGCCAAGCAGGCCTGTAGGACCGCAGCCAAGGAAGCGGCCAAGGCCACCACCACCATCCCACACTCACAATGCCAGGAGGACATGGAGACCTTCGCGGTGGAAGCAACTCGGGAATCCATCACCCAATCAGATTGGGAGGCCCATGCTGAATGGGCCACTCAATCTGAGGATCCGATGGGAGATTCAATCTCACCCAATTGCTGCACCCAAGCCCCAGTTGAAACTGACTTGGGACCTATCCCAACTGAAAAATTTTTTTCGCCCTGCTCGACGGTGCACCAAACTTATCCACACCGCAAAAAATTTGTCCAACGTCAGGAAAACAAAAAGCGAAGGCCAAAGCCAACGCGACTCTTTCCACAAAAATTAACAAAAACCCTGATAGCGTTGCTGCTAATACCCACACTGCTGTGAAAGCCCGTGGGGGCCTGGAAGAGGCTGGTGAGCCTGGGGGCCCACCCCCTCACACCTAAGGTGCGATGGGGGAAACCTTCACTCTAGGGATGCTGAATATCGCCGGACTCAAGGCCTCCCCATCCTGGGCTAGGAAACTGAGTTTTTTACAAAACAATTTACCCATGGATATCCTGGCCATCCAGGAGTCCCACTGTCCACAAGGTTCTGAGGAAGCTTGGAAAACAATGCTCCTACCATCCCTATCCTTTTGGTCGAAGCACTGTGGGGTGCTAATTTGGAAAAACAATTTTTTCAAATTTACATCTTCAGAAACATTCCTAAATGGCTGTGTGCTCGTTGTCACCTTCTCATGGGCCGATGTTGCACACACAATCATCAACATGTACACCCCAAATGGTGCACATGAGCATCGGGAATTTTTCTCGTCAGTCAAATCCCTCCCGCTACCCCCCAATTCTTTCCTAATTGGCGACATGAACTGTTGGCTAACCTCACCAATGGACCAGTGGCCGCCCTCACCCCACGCCCCACAGGGTCATGTAGAACTATGCATTCTAAAAGCCACCCTTGGGTTAATGGATGCGCTGCCACAACATGCCCCCCTGCTCAAAAACATGATGCATCCCCACGTCCACAACGGCCAATTAAGGTCCATGACCTGCATCAACCTTATTCTAGCGCTGGCGAAATTCCAACCCCACATCTCCCACTTCAAAACAATGAAAATGGAATTCTCCAACTACCGACTGGTCTCAATAACATACCACTTACCCGTCACAGTTGCAAAGGCCCCACATTGGTGCAAAATCTGCCCCCCAGAGCTCGCGTCACCAGGATTTTCCACGTGGGTGGAAGAGGCAACTTTGGCAAAATCGTTTGTTGCACCGTTTTGTGCGGACCCTATTTCCACATGGGCAACTTTCAAAGAAAACACCATCCGCCACTGTCACCATCTCTCATCCAGACGCTCATGAGCCACATCGGCAGTTATATCACGCGCGCTGGTGGAATTGGCCCACTTGGAGTCCAACATTCCAGCCTCAGGATATAGCCCTGCATGGGGCCAGAAGTGGGCGGAGGCAGCTGCCCACCTCAACGCACTTGAAAGGCAACACAAACATCGGGTTTGTGTCCAATACAGGGCCACACACATCACTAAAGGCGACAAGTGCACCGCATACTTCTTCAAAATTTTTTTGCACCACACCAGAGCGTGGCCTGCACACAGGTGCAAAGATCAGATAATTCTATTGTGGACACACCGGCTGAAGTGGCAATCAAAATGCAAAGATATTACTCCGAGTTATACTGAGCCAAACCAATTCAGCCAGCCAAAATGGTGGAATTTCTCGACCGAGCTCATATCTGCACCATTTTCCAATACCCAGAAATAATGAATTTAATTACTCCGAATGAATTATGGACTACCATTTGTGGTGCGCCAAACCAAAAATGCCCAGACCCAGATGGCATTCCATATGAGTTCTACAAAAAATATTTTAAATATATATCCCCATTGCTGCTAGCCTCACTCAACCAAAGCCTGTTGGAAATGCGCCTCCTACCAGGAGGACATGAGGCCTTTACAGTCACACTCTTCAAGAAAGGGGATAGGCTAGACTTAGCCAACTGGCGCCCCATTTCTCTAACAAACACAGACACCAAAACTTTAACCAAAATCATGGCTAACCGTTTAGGGACTGTAGCATCTGCAACCATCTCCCCAGAACAATTTGGTTTCATCCCCAGAAGGTCGATTTGGGATAACGTGCACTCTGTGGTTAATGTGTGTCAGTCCACAGCCTCTGGGGCACTTGTATTCTTGGACCAACAAAAGGCCTATGATGGAGTAAACTGGGATACCTTAGGGCCTGCCTCCAACAATTCCGCCTACCTCCCCGCTTCATTAACTGGGTGATGCTGCTCACGGAATCTGCAACAATGGCAGTGCGCGGCCCAGGTTTCCTAATGGAAGTAGTCCATCCTCAAAGGGGCCTGCGACAAGGGGACCCCCTGAGCCCACTCTTATACAACTTCAGCCTTGATCCACTACTGCGAAATGTGAATGCCCAACTCACTGGGGTCCATGTGCCAGGCCAAACCCCAGTCAAGATGATGGCATTTGCAGATGATTGCGTGGTGGGGGTGTCTAATAACAAAGATGCACGCACGCTTGAAGCCCTCATCCAGGAATATTCCCGGGTAAGCAACGCGGCACTGAACGCCTCCAAAACCGAAATCATCCTCCTTGGTCAGTTTCAGAACTGCTGGGCCCCTGCAAGTAGTTCCCAACCCAGCCCATCTGCTCACCCACGTCCACGCCTTACTAACTCAAAACACACCGCTCCACTGGTGCTCCCCTTTGTGCCACGACCTACCATAGGACCGGTACGCCATCTGGGCGTGTGGTTGGAGGCAGGTGGATACGCGTCAGCAGTAATGGAGTGCCATATACTGGACAACGTGACGAAGCGAATCACCTCTCTCAGAGCCCACCCTACTACCCTCACTGGCAGGGTTGTTCTTGCCAACTCTATGCTCCTATCCAAAGTCTGGTTCAGAGCCCACGCCATCCCCTTCTCCCCAAGCTTCTTCAAATCCCTGTATGCTTTGCTACAAGGTTGGCTTTGGTCAGGCCGCCCTCCACCAGTATGGCTAGAGGTCATGTTTGGCCCTCATCATCATGATGGCATGGGCCTACTTGACTTCAAAGCCCATGCCGCCAAGATCCTGGGCACCTGGATTGCGGCCGTCACTGCTCCCACACTCCCATCCCAACACTGGTCCCGCGCGGCCCGCTCCAACTTCTCCTGAGCCTTGGGCCTCAACAATCTGTCAAACCCCCACTCCCTGATGAAATACCTCGCATCACACACATCAGCCACAGGTCCTCACGGGACCAAAACCCACTACAAACGAATCCTACTCTCCATGTGAAGCGCAGAGTGGAGAATTCGTATTAGTGGACATACACCCAAAGAGGCCGCCCCTCTCCTCAGTTCACACAAGAGGTACAGGGGCTACCCATCCATGATGGCGTGATCCCCTTTCGACCCCAAGTCCTATCCAGGGTGGACTACCTGGACATGATGGACATCCCTTATTCCACTGAGACCCAAAAGACTATCTGGAAATACGCACACCATCCTCTGTTGCAGCCTCAAGTCCGCTCCCATGTGTGGCGCTGCCTGAGGCGGGTGTATCGTACAGCTGAGCGCTCTAATGCTTTACACTCATCCTGTGTTGTGTGTGGCCAGTATGGAACGCTGTTTCACCACCTGGAGAAGTGCCCCACCTCTAAAGTAATATGGCGCGAAGTCCAACGTCTGCTAGGCCAGGATCAAACACATCCCTTCAGTCTGTCAAGAGATATGTTTGCTTCATCAATGGCCTCCCCCTCCCACCCTCCCTCCGTGCTCTGGTGGTTGCAATTGCCATGTGGACTATCCACACGATTGTCTTGGATGCCATCGCTGGATCCATCCCCACCCTCCCTGAAGCTGTCCACAGATTCCGGTCTCATTTGGTGGATCACTTTCAGGCGTGGATGTTTGGATATCTCCCACCGCGTCTCCAACAGCTGGTCTCCTCCTGGTTCCCAGTCTGGTTCATCAAATCAGACCCCTTCCTCCACACGTGCTCAATAGTGGCTACGTCCTCTACACACGTTCCCTCCCCCTTCCCATAAGTGGCGTTCCCGCTGGCAACAAGAGATAGCATCGCTTCTCTGGGGTGCCTCCCCTGGTACTAAGTTTTGTCTCGTCTGAGTCATATTCGGAAGTGTCCGTCCCATGATCAGCCTTCCCCGCAATAAATTCAAATAAATTCAAATATATGCTGTAATGAGACATTTTATCCTAATAATTGATTGTGGTATCTTAGGGTGGTTAGAATGGCAGGTAAAACTGCTTCCACCCTAGTGCAGGTTTTAGTTTAAAATCTGTTTTGGCTAGAAAAATTCTCTGTGTGGTATATTTGTCCCCAAAACACCCCACTTTGAATACTTTTAAATGATTATGGTATCTCACACTCTATACATAAAAAAATTAGTAAATTTATATCAAAAATCGCATCCCAAAACTCATTTTTAGCTTTTTGAGATCGCCTAATCAAAATATATGTATATGTTACCCATTTAGAAATTGAAGACGTTTACAATCAGGTTATAGTTGAGTAAACATCTTCTTGGGTCAATTAGTACTATTGCTTTATGACTTTGAATACAAATTATTGAATTTATTTTTTGACTTATATATGGTCAATGCTATGTGATGGACATGCATTTCAGGACTGGGATGTACATGGCATTTATGAGGTCCACAAGGTCAAATATGGCGCAGGGGGTCTAATGGGCTAACATGACCACTTTTCCCAATAGGTCACACAAACCCAAATGGTCCTTACGATCTCATAAGCCTTCTGGGGCCAGAGGATCATAGAGGATCTCTAGGATAGTGATATTAACATCAGTGTTGGTATTTGACCTACTCCCACTCAGCCCAATTCAAAATTTTTCTACGTCTGATACCTCTCCAAAAATTCCCCTCGCCTTATCAGAGAAAATTATCCACAATCTAAAAAAGTTGTCAAAAGCAAGCCTGCCAGTGACTTCCCACCTGATTAAAGTCAAGGTGCTGAAGATCTTGCCGGTGGAGGACTTCATCACCCTGTAAAAAATAGGACGAAGACACATACTATAAATATTTGCTCCTTTAAGTGAATAAAGTTATGTTTTTACCTCCAGTAGAATCTTGATTTCAATTACTTCTAGAGGCTCTGTTTACCGAGCTCCTCTCCAGCCATAAGTATCACAATAACCAGTTTTATTACAATAGGTCCCTTGTCACCTATTTTTAAGCTTACAGAAATTCACTGGCCCTACGTATAGGATCCCTGGATCTACCTGCTATTGACTCTCTGTGGGGCAGTTTATACCATCCATTTCAATACGCTTTGGAGGAATGAATAACTTCAGCTACCCTATCCTTACATAATAAATGGTGCTTTCTGCCAGTCTTCTCTAAAGCTACCTGGTGAACAAATATATTCACAATGGATGATCCCCACCAAGACTCAACTTGGCCTATTACTGAAATATCCAGTGTCACTCAATGGGTAAATTCCAATGGAAACTGCAACCCTGAGAACAAGAAACCCAATCTTGTGAAATTCCATGCTATGCTCATTATCTCTATTCCTACCCTTGAACCCCAGAACTATTGCTTTCTCCTACAGGTGTTGCTGATACTATTAATCAATTACTTTTAGGCACCCTTTTACCTGAATATCACTCATATTGCAACTATGCATATGCAGTTCCCAATAACATGCAAGCTCTATATGAATCCGCCAACTTACCCAGCTCTGAGGTAGAAATCACTTGAATGGGCGATATTTGCGCCGGTTTGTGCACCCAGCCATTCACCATTTAGTTCAAATGATGGGATTTAACTATTAGGAAATCTTGACACAGTTTACCTTGTCACAAGAGTTACATTCCTATCTTTTAAATACTTCAAATCGGTTTCTTTGATTTCAAGAGATAACTGTGAAGCCATTATTGAGAACTGAACTCAACTTATCTCTATTTAAACCCAAAAAACTCAACTGGACGTGGGAGTGGCTAGCCTTCTTCGTGAGGAACTAGCTACCTGATTTACTGAAACCACAACAAGTATCAAGAGTCAGTTACAGCAAGCCATCACCAATCTCTCAGACCAACTTAATACTTTTATCAAAAAAACTTTAAGGATGATGACCAGATTGAAACAGTACTTCAACTAGCGTTTGATGTCTCAGGCATGCACGGAACTCCAGGGCCTCCTGGCCCTGCAGGTCCCTCAGGCCCCAGGGGAGGGATCAGGTGGTCCCACAGGGGTGATGGGCCCCCTGGTCTTGATGGTGGTGAAGGGCCACCTGGCCCCCTGGCTATGGGCATCCTGGTCCTCATGGCCCAGGCCTCCTAACCCACCTGGACAACCTGGTCCCCCTGGCCCTTCAGGGCTGACTGTGCATTAACTTTCCCCTACAGAGGATACTTCCTTAAACAGCTGCCTTCACACTCTAGAACAAGATCTTGAAAATATAGCTCGAAGCTGTTGGCTATATTGCTCTGGAGAACCTATTGATCCAAACCTTACTGTTGATGCAATTAAGGAAGGTTTAGAAAACTTACCATCTTTATGATTTTTTTACCTCAAATTTAACTTATCAAAAAGTAAAAATCATTAGGTTGGAGCAAAACAATCATGAGCTCCAATCTCTAATTTAAAATTAACGTGTCAAAATAGAATCATTATTAAATGAACTTTAACAAAAAGCTTCTACCAATTCCCTAATTACCCAAATTGGAGATCTACAAGATGATCTGAGAAGTTTTGACAACAAGATGATTTAAATCAAAACCTTGTTCCTCCTTCTGAGTCAGAGATATCATAAATTAATCAAACTAGCCCAGTGGGCGTTAATTTTATTTCAGCTCTTACAGGAACTACTTTTAAACCTTCTTTTAAAGACAAGTTCACCCCTGGGGAAGGAAGTATTGCTGAATTTCTTTATCTTTTTGAGAGCACAATAGAGGAAGCTACTGACCGTCAGAAAGTTAAATACTTACCCTCCTGACTAGTAGATCCGCTCAAGAAATCATGGCACCCCACCTAATGCGATGCAATAGCTGGGCTGAGGTTAAGGCCGCGCTTATTAAGGAATTTGGTAGTGATCTCACCTTGGAAAATTAGAAAAAGGCCTTTATGAGTATTAAATTAAGACTTGGCGAATCCCCCGCAGAGTTTGCTGCTCAGTTCTACGCTGAAGCTCAATTGTTGGTGACTAATAATCGCCTTACTTTAATGATGCAGTTGTTGATGTCCTGGCCACTTTAGAGTTCAACCCGCAGCTCCATCTCCACATGGCTTCAGTGAAATAAAACTTTACTTCTAACTTTGATATCAAGGAGGCCCTCCTTGAAATTCCCGCCTCTATAGTTACTGCCACTCCTGCTTCCACTTCAGCCTCTTATCCTCAAATTTATGTGATGAACAATATTGAATATGGAAAAAATCGTGCTCAACCTAACTGCACCTATTGTGGCCGTCGCAACCACATCATGCAGCATTGTTGGATGAGAATTTCAGATGAAAAAGCAAAAGAGTGGTCAGCATAGGGCGAGAGGCTACCTATGCTGACAACTTCACTGCGCCTCAAAAACAATTATTTAATACTATTTCCGCTGACCTTGTTGGCCCTAGTGCTCCTGATGAGGAAACTCCTATTGAGCTTTCAGATAATAAACCTTGCGATAATTCCTCCTATCCTCTTTATAAGCCTGCCCCTACAGCTATATAATCTACCCCAGCTCAGTGGGGAGTGATGGTGACCCATATTGAAGTGGTAGTCTACAAATTGAAGGTTCTCGCTATTGTTGACTCTGGTTCCCCTATTAATAATAGAATCTCTTCTTAACTAATTGGAATATTTAATATTCAGCTGATCTTAACCATTCGTTAGAATATGGGACAGCTGGTACCGCATATGCTTGAGCTATAAGTGCTTACTCTCAATTGCCCCTAAAGCTAGGTGATCTATAGCTCTCTGTCCCTGCTGTAGCCTGAATAACAATAGCTACGACCTCCTATTAGGTACTGGGTTCCTAATAAACATGATGCTATTATTAACTTCAAGGATAACTTTAATTATATATCAGGAGGCCGCATCTTATTACTTTTAAATTATGCTTTTAAGAAAAAGGGAAGCGGAAGTTGAGGATGTGCCTGCTCAAATCCCCTGCCTCAGTCAAGTGTTTAGGATATCATGTGTTGTGGTCCAAAGTTAAGTTCCCCCATGGTTGAGGCTGAGTAGGAGATGCCTTTACATTCTCCCCACATCATTACAATTCCTCCGCAGGCCCAAATCCTGGTGGTCACTGGAATTAAGTTGGTGTCATGGTCAAATGACATCATAGTGGGGACCAACCCCAAGGATAAGGCTGGGCGCCAGGAGGCCCAGAAGGTGAAGTTTCAGGCCCTCTCTGACCTCAGGCACACACTGGACCAACTCTGGGTACAAGCTAAATATGGCCAGGTTGGTACTAGTGGGGTGCCTAACGCCCAGTATCTTACGTTGGCCAAGCGTTAAAATGGATGGTTTACACAATAAATGTGGATGGTACAATTCAGTTAGTCGAGGAATGGGGTTTTGAAACCTGTTCCATTAATGAAATCATGTGTTTGGGTCAAATCCAACTTCAATTTATTACTCAAGTGAAGTCAGTTTCGGTGTATTCTACCAATTCAGATGGTAGTCTGTGCCTATTGGTGGATCAGTGCTTGGGACCACTTTGGCAGACCCCAATTTCCCCTGACAAAGCTTAATTATGTTTCCCCTGACCAACATTCCTTGTTGTGCGACTTCCCAATAAACATTTCCCCATTTTATCCATTTTTATGATATCTCAAATGATCCTGTGTGCGGACCTCTTTGAAAGGTCTCACACTACCTTAACAACCACATTTTATATATGATTAGACTTTCACCTAGTGCACCGTTGGTTTGCCTAGGTTCTCTCCAACCTGGGACGTTTACCATTTCTTCCTTAGTGCACCGCATCATTTTTGGTTAGTTTTTACTTTATTAATCGCTCACTTTTGCTTGAGTTATTATTGTTCCAGCACACTCTGCTGGGCAATAGTGACTTTTATTCTAATGTCTAGTTTCCTTGCATTGTCTCTGTGCGCTGAGCACCACCACGCTGGAAATAGGAGAGTTATAGGCACTCTCCTTACATTAGTTGACCAACCACTTAAATCTATGTGCACAAACATTTTCCGCGTGGAACTTTTCTGAAGTGGAAACAGTGGGCGCCGGCTGTGGAAATTTGGCTGTCATTAGCCACACTGTTGTTTCCTCTTTTTACCAAAGGTTGGTGCAACTCGACGTTATTATGGTTGCCTCCAACTGGAAAGTATCCACCCTTCATGCTCATACCTGGTGGATATGGACGCTTTGAGGTCTGAAAGTTGTGATTCGCTGACTTTCCACCAAATTTATCAATTTCAAATTAAATAAACGAGTTTTTCTTCAACAGCACTTTCAAACAATGCTAGCGGAATTGGCACAGATGGGCCTGTGGGTGTTGGCCTTGGATAACGTCAGGCCTTCTGTTGCAGTTGGGGGAATAGGATCGTTTGCATCTAAAAACGCGTTTTATGACGAAAATCTTATCCAAACCTCTGAGCTGTTTATTAGCTCTTATGGCCTGGATGAGAACCCTATTCCAGTATATCAAATAACCCCTGAGAGCCCTTGTTTGACCCCCATTATGATCCGTGGCACTCAGGAAGTGGATAAAAAACTTCGTTTTAAATATGATAAAGTATATGCACCTGCAGAAGGCATGGTGGGGTATGTGGCCTCAGTAGTAAGAGTGGCCAACTTTCCCTCCCCCTTCTATGAAGCCAAAACACACGTTGTTGATGTGCTAATTCCAGAGGATGAGTTTGTTGTGATGTTCTGACATTGTCAGCTATTAATCAAGACCATTTAGGGTTTTTTCTACTTTCTGCTACCTTTTCATCCCCTTTAGGGAAATTCAGCACCACTGTACTGGTGGATACTGGCGCCTCTAATAACTTTATGGACCAATGCCTAGCCGACTACCTGGAGCTAAGTTACTTGCCAGGTGGTGTGGTTTAGGGAGGGGCGTCCCAAGGTATTCCCACTCTGTATATTAGGGGGACAGTGGACTATTAGGCTGGAAAGTACCACTTGTCCGATCAATTCAGGCTATCAAAAACCTGTTGTTACCTATCATTTTGGGAGTGAAGTGGTGGCGGAAGTTTGACGTTAAAATCAACTTTAAAAGAATATCCTATCCCTTACATTAAAGAATGTTAGCACATTAGTTCTTCCTTTGTCTGAGGCTAACGCCCAGGGAGATTTGCACCACTGGCCCCACCTTCACCCTTATAGCCTTGCCCCTTTGCTGAAGCCCTAAGAGGGAGTTCCTATACCATCTTGCTTTGAGGTTTTGGAATCCTCTTTTGATGCAGCATCCGCCAAAGCACTCTCTGAGCACTCTGAGTTCAATTGTGACTTCAAGCTCACTGTGGATATGGTGCATATATCTTCCCCCATCTACCCATTAGCTGTCCAGGAGAAAGAGGCGTTGGATGTATGGATGAAGAAACAGTTAGCCAAAGGTGCATTTTCAGCGTAACTCCCCTGTATGCTCCTCACTTCTCTTTGTTGAGAAGTCTGATGGTACTCTAAGCCCATGTGTGGACTACGGGAACCTTAAGAACGTCACTGTACCAGATCTCCATCCCATCCCTGTGGACTTTCAGATTGCGCGCTATGTGGAGAAGGCTAAGGTCTTTTCCAAGCTGGATTGCCATAATGCGTTCAATCAGATTCGGATTAAAAAGGGACAAGAGTGGTTAACCGCCTTCCATACCAGAAAAGGGATTTTCCAGTTTTGGGTCATGCCCTTTGGGCTTAAGAATGCCCATACTATCTTTCAACGCCGCATTGATGCAGCGTTGGGGGACTTGCTAGGGGTATGCGCGGTTGCCTACATGGATGATATCATGGTGTTTTCCCCTGATCAGGAGTCCCATGCAGTACACCTTCAACAAGTGGTGAAGCGGTTAAAGGCAGCCAGACTTACGCTGAAGATAAGCAAGTGTGTTTTTTTCAAGTCCCAGTTCACTTTTCTGGGCAACGTCTTGTTTGACCAGGGACACATGATAACTCCAGACAAGGAGAAGGCGATTCGTGAGTGACCTACCAATACTTCAGTAAAAGAATTGAGGAATTTTTTTTGGAAGAGTATGTTCCTCAAGAAGTTCACGCCAAGCCTTTCTGAGGTTGCCGCGCCCTTGTATAGGGCTAGTGGTGCAAAAGTTCTTCAGTGGTCCCCCGTTTTAAAGGATGCTTTCCAAGCTGTGAATTGCACCCTGTTGTCCACGTCCATCTTTCACCATGTTGACTTTTACAAAGAGTTCATTGTGTCTACTGATGCCTTTTTTAGTACTAGATGGTCCCAACCCAAGGGGGATTCATTGATGTATGTCTACTGATGCCTTTATCTTCGCCATAGCGGCTGCCTTGTTACAAGTAGGCGAAGATTGGATAGAGCATCCTGTGGGATATTTTTCAGAAAAATGTCTCTGCCTGAGTTTATTATGCCATTTATGACAAGGAGTTACTAGCAGTGGTGGAGGCGCTGACATATTGGCGTTACCACTTGCATGGCTCTACCCAACCATTCCGTGTATGTACAGATCACCATGCCTTGCTGTACTACCGCGCCCCTCATGTCCTAACCCCATGGCAGACCTTTGGCATGAGACCCTTGCCCAATTTGTCTTTTCTTATGAATTTACCAAGGGTAAGAGTAATGGTTTGGCGTTTAATTAAGCCAAAACCCTTCTTTGGCTCCTGATCTAAAGGAGGTAGAGGTCCATAACACACAGGTGATGATTCCTCCAAATGAAATTTTGTCTCAACCTTCCTCTCCCTAGCCAACGGCCCAGCGCTTGCACCTCTGGAAAACGTGGAGGAATATGGTATGTTCAGAAAGGTGGTCCTTTCTCAGCTGCTGTCAGGCGAATATTGTCAGGTGAACAGCAAGTAAGAATTAGACTGGCCTGCCAGCCCAGATGCCAGAGCATCTAAACAGCAAACCAGAATGCCCAAGGCACTGCTGCTGATCTGACAAAGATGGAATTGGAAAGGAGTTCCACAAATATCTGCTGGTGAGCCAGAATTTCTTATAGGCACAAAGTAAAGTACCAGATGCACATAGCTGTTAACCCTGAGGGGTACGATAACATCAGCGGATAAGGCGGCTTAATTTTTAACATATAAAAACTAAATTTTGGGGAGGATTTTTTAATGGAAATTTTAGAAAGAAAAATTGACCAACAATTTTCTCAGTGCAATGCAAATGATTAAATAGTAGCCAATTTGGGGGAAAACAAGCTGTGGTTGGGTCCCGCAAATTTGAGCAAACTGGCAAATTATTTGGGAATGGGCAGGTTAGTTCCCTGGAAACCAGCATCAAAAAATTCAGCGGTGGGCTAAGTCGTTGTTGGTTCAACCTCAAACATCCAAACTAAGGTTCAGCTACGTTTCTGACAGTTGGCATGATGGCATTTAGCCCAATGAGCAGCAAGAATCCCCCAAGGCCACCCCACATAGGAGTGGGCCCATTTGGTTGGGAACGGGTTTAGGACGCCCAACTCACCCATGCTCAGTTGCTGGGCTGTTCGTTCAGTCAGTGGCATTGCATCAGGAGCAACATCCAATTTTTCAGCAGGAAGCTTTGAAACCTCATCGATGGTGTCCAGTGATATTTCCTTCCCATAGGGAGTGATGTCCAAGGGATTTGGGAGGGGTAAGTTTTTCCAATCATCATGTTAACCAAATTGCAACCTTCGGGCATTCCATCCAATAGATCGGTCTTCATACTTTTTGACCATTTTAAAATCTGAGCATTGGGCTGATTGCCGCTCAAATTGGTTACAATCAATTTCATTTTGGCGATCTCAGTGCAGATTTCACTGATTCCTTGTAACAGTTCTTCCAAGGATAGTGTGGGTACTGGAAGCCAGATATGAAGTGGAAGGGCTGTTACCCAGCGCTCATCTACTATGTGAGCGAGATCGCCCTGAGTAACAAGGGGTACAGCCATCTTCTTCAGTGCCTTCTTACTCAGAAATGGGAAAATGGCCCAATCAACACCCAGAGGACATTCCCCAGGACTTACATTACCCTTTCCTTTTCCCAAGGGAAGGGCCCCACCACCAGGGAACTGTATGAGAGCCACATTCTTGTGCGCCTTGGGTAACTTGATTGCCATAATAGCCATGACTTTTTTTTGGGGGGGGGGGGGAGCTTGGGGGTGGGATAAATGGAGCGCATCAACCAGGTCCATGCAATTTGCACAATTGCGCGCCTTAACCCAACTGTTTTTGTAGGCCGGATACCCTTTCTAAGCCATGAGGTATTGTACAGAATGATGGGATTTCCGGGATGCCAGGATAGCATCTACCTCAGCCTCCTCCTCAAGTTTAACAATGATGGTTTTAGTTCCATGGGAATTGCATCCTTGAAGGGCGACAGCTGGGAAACATGGAAAAGAGGATGCTGCTTCCAATGCACGGGGAGCTTCAATTGGAACGCCCCATTACCCAATACCTCCTTTACTAAATGGGGACCCAAGCGTTTACTGACAAATTTGTGGGAAGGGGCCTGGATTTTTAAGTGATGGGTGTCGAGCATAGCATAAGAGCCCTTAATAAACTCATGACCTGGAAGACAATTTCAATCTGCAAACCAATTGTAGTCATCTATAGCTTTGGTGAGGTGTTCCCGCACTAAGGCTTGAGTCAATCTAATATGAGCAGCATGGTCCACGGCAGCTTGAACTTCTGGTCGCAAGCACAGTCCAACCAAAAATGAAGGATTATAACCCAATGTTGCTTTGTAGTGGGAAAACCCCATGGACGCATGGGTTCCATTATTGTATGCAAATTGGGCGAGGGGGAGATCATTGGCCCAAGTATCCCGTATAGCTGCAACATAGCAACGCAGGTACTGTTCAAGAACTTGATTGACCCGCTTGGTCTTGCCATCAGACTGAGGTAGATATGCCGTGGAGCGACAGGAGGATATTTTCAGAAATGATAGGAGTTCACTCCAAAACCGCGCAGTGAACTGGCGACTATGGTCTATGATGATCTCCTGGGGAGACCAAACATCAAAAACACATGGTTTATGAAAAGGAGGGCAGTTTCTTTAGATGTAATCGCATAAGTGTAAGGTATAAAAAGGGAATATTTTCGTGAAGTGATCCACCACTACCATCACTGCTGTGAACCCATTAGAGCAGGGGAGCTTGACAATAAAGTCCACAGACACCAATGTCCATAGACCCTCCGCCTGCTGTAAGGGGTGAAGGAGGCTGTTTTTGCCGGAGCAATCCAACCTGACCCTGGCACAAGTAACACAATCGGCGATACAGGCCAGAAAATCTTTTTTCAAACCTGCCCAATTGTAGGTCCATTTGATCAGATCGATGCATTTCTTAGAACCAGGGTGACCAACCGTGGGGGGATCGTGATGTGCGCGAAATACCTCAGTTCAGAAAGAGGAAGGAACCCAAACGCGAGATCTAAAATATTAAAAAGACCCTCCTTCAATGAGTATAGGGAGCGTTATTGCTTCTGGTGAGATAACTGCTCAACCAACTCCACGCTCTCAGGGCAGGCCATTTGACTGGCTAAGACCTGAGCAACTAACGGAGCATTGGGGCCAGAGTGATGGAAGAAATGACAGGGGAAACAATTGACAAGATTTGGGTGGTAGGAATCACAGTAACGAGATCCACTTCCTCCAGATCCGCGGAACTGTGGGCGGGGCTGCAGCTGAGAAAATCAGGAAGTATTTAGTGCACCTTTTATGAATTTGTATTTGAAATTGAAACTGCACAGGTCCCAATAGGTTCAGGCTTACTGGTGTGCCAATTTTTGGGGTTTACAAAAGTATAACAGGTTGGTAGTCCATGAAAACCATTAATTCATATTGGGCAATCTGTAACAGGTACCTCCAATAAGTTAAGGCCCATGCAACGGCTGCCAACTCCTTGTCATAAATAGCCCAAGTCTGCTCATTAGAGGTAAACTTTCAGGAAAAGTAGGCAATTGGGTGTTCCAAACCATTTTGCTCCTGGAGAAACACTTCTCCAACAGCTACTTACAACGCGTCGCATGCAACAATATACAGCTTGGTAAGATTGGCATGTTTTAAAATGGGAGGGGATACAAACACCTCTTTAATTAATTTGAACGCCTGTTTGCATTCGTCCATCCAGCAAAATGGTATGTTTTTCCCTGTGAGTGGGTGGAGTGGGGTGGCGAGCTGTGAAAGTTTGGGGGAGAACTTTTTAAGAAAATGATAGTTCCCAAGAAAATCCATAGTTGTTTCTGGGTAGTCAGAGTTGGCCACTCCCGGATAGCATCCAACTTATTTTGAGATTGCAACACCATCTTTAAGGACCAGGTTCCTGAGGAAAGTGACCTCCTCCTTATAAAACTCACACTTGGAAGGTTTGAGGAACAACCCTGCCTAATGCAAGGTGACCACCACCACTTCCAAGTCAATAGCATGTTGTTTGGGAGTTGGGGAGCGAACCAGAATGTCATCAATGTATGCAACAGCGCAGGTGAACTGGAAGTCACCCAGTACATTGTTGATCATCTGTTGGAATGTAGCAAAAGCATTTTAAGCCCAAAAGGCATTACACGAAAATTGGAAAATGCCACGCTTTGTCCATATTGCTGTTAACCATTCCTGCCCTTCCATTACCCAAATTTGGTTATAGCGTTCACCAGATCCAGATTAGAAAACACATGGGATTTGGCGATTGCCTGGCTGATTGTCTGCTCCAGAGGCAAGGGGTAGGGATCATTAACCATTATTTTATTTAAATGACTGTAATCCATGCAGGGACAGAGAGAACCATCCACTTTTTTTGGTGAAGACGATGGGGGAGGCAATGGGTGAGGTCTTCTTGAACAACCAACCTTTTTTCAACATATCGTTCAACCAGGTATTGAGTGCAACTTCTTCCTCCGCTGTATGGAGATAAAACGGACAGTTGATGTTCACCAACTATACGGTGTTCAAAACCCACAATCAAACCTGGTGTGTTTAGGCAGGCTTTCCGCCTTTTCCATGTCAAAGATTCTTTGATAGCGCATTAAGCTTTTGGGAAAAATGACCGGGATGCCCGCAGAAGTGACCAGGGTAGTGATAGAGCTGGTTCCTTGTATCTTCTTGAGGGTTTCAATCAGAGGGAATTCTCCCTCCAAATGAATATTGGTAAATGAATACGTATTAGACTCTAAATTAATCTTCACATGTTGTCAACGCCACCACCCCACACCTAAGATCACCGGAAACACCAAGTTTGGAATAGCCAAAAAGCGATTGCAGAAGCTGAATTGGTGGATTGAAAAAGGTATGGTCGGCAAAAAACATATGAGGGCTGGTAAGCAGATGAGGCCACCATTACTGAGGAGCCCGCATCAAAATACAGTTTTAATTGTTGCGCTAACTCAACACTCATAAAATTTCTTGCAGCTTCAGTGTCCACCAGGGCCTCAAAGGAGACGTGATGGGACCCAACACTAATCTTCATGGGTACTAAGAAGTAAGCGTAGTTCTCCTTATTGGTAGTTGTGGATGAATCCAGTGTTACCGACAAGATGGTGGTGGAGTCAGGGGAAACCACTGGGAAAATAGCCGCGGCAACTATGGGGTATGGTTTTGGAGTTTTGAGTGTGGCTGGACTAATGCGATCAGAGATAATTTTCTTTACAACCTGGTTCAGATGGAAGGAAGGAATCATTGCTGCGCCAATACATGTGAGAAAGGTGGAAATGGCTGAGGATAATGGTTGGTCAATTATGTCAGGTGAACAGCAAGTAAAAATTAGACTGGCCTGCCAGTCCAGATGCCAGAGCATCCAAACAGAAAACCAGAAAGCCCAAGCCACTGCTGCTGATATGACAAATATGGAACCGGAAAGGAGTTCCACCAATATCTGCTGGTGAGCCAGAATTTCATATAGGCACAAAAAAAGTACCAGATGAGCATGGCTGTTAACCCTGAGGGGTACAAATCAGCGGATAAGGCGGCTTAATTTAAACATATAAAAACTAAATTTTGGGAGAATTTTTAATGGAAATTTTAGAAAGAAAAATTGACCAACAATTTTCTCAGTGCAAAGCAAATGATTAAATAGTAGTCAATCTGGGGTAAAACAAGCCAGGATCTAGTCCTGAAAATTTGACCTAACCGGCGATTTGTTTGAGAATTGGCAGGTTAGTTCCCCGAAACCAACATCAAAAAATTCAGCAGCGAGTTGAGTCACTGTTGGTTTGACCTCAAACATCTGAACCAAGGCTCAGCTACGTTTCTGATGGTTGGCATGATGGCGTTTAGCCTGACGAGCGGCAGGAATCCCTCAAGGCCACCCCACATAGGGGTGGGCCCATTTGGTTGGGAATAGGTTCAGGATGCCCAACCAGCCTGTGCTTGGTTGCTGTGCCGTTCATTCGGTCAGTGGCTTTGCATCAGGCGCAACACCCAATTTGTCAGCAGGAAGCTTCAAAACCTCATTGATGGTGTCTGTTGCTATTACCTGCCCATAGGGGTGATGCCCAATGGTTTTGGGAGGGGGGAGATTTTTCCAATCGTCATGTTAACCAAATTGCAACCGTCTAGCATTCTGGCTGATAGTTCAGTCTTAATACCTTATTGACCATTTAAAATCTGAGCATTAGGCTGATTGCCGCTCAAATTAGTTATGATCGATTTCATTTTGGTGATCTCAGTGCAGATTTCACTGATTCCTCATAACAGTTCTGCTGAGGATAGTGTTGTTACTGGAAGCGGGATCTGAAGTGGAAGGGCTGTTACCCAGTGCTCATCTACTAAGTGAGCGAGATCACCCTGAGTAATGAGGGGTACAGCCATCCTCTTTAGTGCCTTATTACTCAGAAATGGGAAAATGGTCCAATTGACACCCAGAGGATGTTCCCCAGGACTTACAAATGAACTATGGTACTTGCGAAGAGCGCTGTAAATCAAGAGGACCTATCCAGGGGTTATTATGTAAAGAATGAGATGGTGTGGTTTCAGGGGCGCCTTTGGGTACCTGCTGGACCATTGCACCCGGAAATCATCTGGGACCATCATGATGGAATCATCATTGGTCATCCTGGGAAAGCAAAGATCTTGGAGTTGATACGTCACACCTACAATTGGAATGGCTTGCCTTCTCAGGTGGGTCAGTATTTTAAGGAGTACATGGTATGCGACCAGATGAAACCCAATCGTCAACCTTTAGCGGGGTTGTTGGTACCAGTCCAAAAGGCTTATGGGCCCTGGACTTCCTTCTCAGTTGATTTCATTGTGGAACTATCTGTCTCTGATGGTTATGATGCCATCATGGTGGTGGACCGTTTTACAAAGTTCTCCAACTTCAATCCCTGCAGAACTACAATAACTGCAGCTGAGATGGCTAGGCTTTTCGTCACGCATGTGTTTGCGCTCAATGGGGTTCTCCAAGAGATTACCAGTGACTGGGGACCCCAATTTACCTCCATCTTTTGGGAAGAGTTGTGTAAGACTCTTCAGATACGCCCCTGACATTCAACTGCCTATCACCTTCAATCAGATGGGCAGACTGAACGAGTGAACCAGTGTTTGGAACAGTTTCTGCGGTGTTACACCGCCGCGGATCATTCAGATTGGGCTTCTCTCCTTCCTATGGCCCAATTTAGTTACAACAACACATTGAATTCCTCGATCAGTTGTTCCCTTTTTTCGCCAGCCATTGCTTTAACCCCACCTTTAACATGGAGCCCAGCCGTGGGCTAAGGTTGAATCGGTGCTAGACTTTTGCAAGGCAATCAAGAAGGTCCACCAGGGGGTTTCTACAAGCTTGGAGGCGGCAATGCAAGTGTATAAGGAGAACGCTGATGGAAAGCGCCGAGTGGGTCCTATGTACAAGGAAGGGGATTTCATGATGCTTGACGATTGTAACATCCCTATCAAGCAGCCATCCAAGAAGCTGAGATCAAAGAGGATTGGCCCTTACCGCGTTGTTAAAAAGGTGGTCCATGCCTCCTACCAGCTAGATCTTCCTCTTCGTTTCAGATCTTCTCTGTCTTCCATGAAAGCAAATTGATGTTTTTCAAGGGCCCCCCACCAGAGATTCCTGAGGCTTATCTTGTGGATGGGGCGCCATAGTGGGAAGTGGAAGAAATCATTGCCTCCTGCCACATTAAAAGACGGTTTGAGTACCTGGTATCAAGGAAGGGTTTTGACGCTGCAGATAACAGTTGGGTTCCTATGCACGACTGTGTGCATACCCAGGATCTGATTGAAGCCTTTCACGGGCGTTCAACCCAGGCTGCTGGATCTCAATTTCAAACCAGCCGTTGCCACCATGAAGTTGGCCCCAGCCCACAAGAACTTTTCCCTTTCACAAGCCCCTGGAGGGGGTTGAGCCCCGTCATGAGGAGAAGGTAATATATTGGTCAAATGACATCATAGTGGGGACCAACCCCAAGGATAAGGCTGGGCGCCAGGAGGCCCAGAAGGTGAAACTTCAGGCCCTCCCTGACCTCAGGCACACACTGGACTAACGCTGGGTACAAGGTAAATATGCCCAGGTTGGTACTAGTGGAGTGCCTAATGACCAGTCCCTTACATCGGCTCAGGCATTAAAACGGATGGTTTACACAATAAACGCAGATGGTACAATTTGGTCAGTCGAGGAATGGGGTTTTGAAACCTGTTCCATTTATGAAATCACACGTTCAGGTAGAATCCAATTTCAATTGATTACTCAAGTGAAGTCAGTTTTGGTGTTTTCTACCAATTTGGATGGTAGTCTGTGCCTATTGGTGGATTGGTGCTTGGGACCACTTTGGCAGACCCTGATTTCCCCTGATGAAGTTTAATTATTTTTTCCCCCACCAACATTCCTTGTTGGTCAACTTCCCAATAAACATTACCCCTTTTTATCCATTTTTTTATGATATCTCATATGATCCTGTGCGCAGACCTCTTTGAGGAGGTCTCGCGCTACCTTAACAACCACATTTTATATATGATTAGGCTTTCACCTAGTGCACCGTTGGTTCACCCAGTATCCTTCAACCTGGGACGTTTACCACTTCTTCTTTAGTGCACCGCGTCATTTTTGGTTGGTTTTTTACTTTAATAATTGTTCGCTTTTTCTTGAGTTATTATTGTTCCTGCACCCTCTTCTGGGCAATAGTGACTTTTGTTATAACGGCTAATTTCCTTGCATTGGCTCTGTGCACCAAGAACAACCACGCTTGAAACAGGAGAGTTATAGACACTCTCCTTACAGTTGGTTCCCCCTCCTGATCACTTGCTTGAAATTTCTAGTTTACCTAATCAATATGTATTCAAAGCTCTCCCCTGTTTAGGGGTTTTAGATCTCACCTACCAAGGTACTGTCCCTGTTCTTTTAGAAAAACTCTCTCAGTCCCCTAAAGTCAATGATTCAAATCAACTGATTGCTTGTATTCGCCTCTTGCCTTATGACCAGGTGATGGGGGTTTATGGAGTTGGGACCCTTCATGACTTTGGTTTAGAGAAACCCCCCGTTGTTGCTACAGTGCCCGTGCAAATTGGTTATTCTTTGTTGGCTGAGAAAAAAGTAGCTGCAGAAGCTCTGATTGACGAGTATTAGAATATTTTTTCCTCTGGCGCCTACAATTATGGACATATGAAAGGTGTTCAACACCAGGTCAATACTAAAGCTTCTGCTCCTTTCCGCACCCAACCTTATCAAAAAATAAAAACTGAAGAAGCCCAGGTTACCTTTTAATTAAAGCAATTGCTCAATTCTGGTCTCCTTCAACCCTCGCGTAGTCCCTGGTCCTCCTTTCTCCTATTGTTTAAGAAAAAGGACGGGAGCCACCATGTTGTTATAGACTATTGACGGTTGAATTCTGTTACTTGTAAGGACAGCTACCCTTTACCCCGCATTGACAACTCTTTGCAATCCTTATCTGGCTCAAAAAAATTTTCTGTAATGGACCTAGCCAGCGGCTACTGGCATATTGATCTCTCTACTGATGATTGTGCCAAGTGTGCCCTTATCTCTCATGGGGGTTGTTTGAACCCATATGTCGCAGGGGTTATGCAACGCCCCTGCCACCTTCCAACAGGCTATGGACCAGTTTTTGGGTACCTTAAACTCATGTGTGTTAGTCTATCTTGATGATGTAACCATCTTCTCCTGAACTTTTACTGCTCATCTTTATCATCCTTGACAGGTATTCCAGCAGCTATGTGAGGACTTCTTGAAACTAAAACCTTTTAAATGTAAATTTTTGAACCAAAAATGTAAATTTTAGGGCACATGGTGACTTGGCAAGGTATCCTCCCCATCCCATATAAGGTCTCTTCCATTGAACGCATGCACGCTCCAAAAGATTTATGAGAAATTTAAGTCTTTCTGGGAATGGTGGGCTACTACCGCCAGTTTATCTCTCACCTCGATGACCTTTCTGTGCCCTTACTTGAACTCCTACACAAAAATATGCCCTTCTTTTTTAGGGCCTTGAACAACAACAGTCTTTTGTTTCCCTACGCACTGCCCTATTATCAGCCCCCATCTTAATACATCTTAACTTTGAGCAACCTTTTTTCTCTTCACTGATGCCAGTGACACCGCTGTGGGCGCTATACTTTCCCAGTTAGACACAGACCAAGTTGACCATCCATCTGCTTATTTTAGCAAGACGTTAACCAAAGCAGAGTGAAATTACTTGGTAACTGGACGTGAGTGCCTGGCGGTTTTCTTCCTATAACACTTCAACCCCCATTTGTATGGTAAACAATTTACAATTGTTACCAATTATTCATCCCTTAATTGCCTTGTCAAATGAAAGATCATGATGGGAGTTTAGCTCGCTGGGTTCTCAGTCTCCAATATTATGATTTTTCTATAGTTCACTGAGCCGGCGTCATTCATCAATATGTAGATGGATTATCCCACCTCCCTATTTTACATGTAACTATCCCAGAAGATAATCAACTTTATGAGCTTCTACCTCCCTCTGGGTTAAAGCCTCAAAAATATCAGGACGTTCAAGATTTATTAAAGAAAATGGCCGCTAACACTAAAGTTGTTGGTGGAGCTTTAGTAAGACAGATTGGCCCCTCTTTTCTGCCCTATCTCAGCCCTTCGCTCCATACTGAGACTATCATGGAGGCCCATAAAATCCTTAGGTATGGAGCTATAAAGAAAACCCTTGAGTACTTAAAACCAAATGTTACTAAGAGAATATGGCCAAGAATATTCATGATGTTTTGGAAACTTGCTTAAATTGAAGCTCTCAGGATAAGTCAAATCTGAAATTTAAATTTGAGCTTGTAGCCCCAGGGGCTCTTTTTGATACTATTAGCATTAATGTCGTAAGGCCATTGCCTGTGGCTGTCTATGGCCATCGCTATATTTTTCTTGCCGTCAATCACCTTACAAAGTAGGTTGAGGCCACTTTGGTTCCTCATGCTACTTCCAGAGCTACCACCCTTTTATTATATTGACAAGTATACTCCCACAATGGTTGCACGCAGGTACTCTTATCAGAAAATGGCATGAATTTTATCTCTTCTATAGTTCAGAATTACCTTCTCTGCTGGGTATAAAGCACCTCTTCACGACACCATATCACCCCGCCACCAATGGCATGGCAGAGAAGGCTAATGGCACCTTGATTTTCATTCTAAGAAAATTGGCCACTTCTGATCCTGTGTACTGAAATGTTTTTCTCCTAGTGCCTCGTGAGCCTATCAAGTTAGCTACCACAGAATAATTAAGATGTCCCCATTCCAAGCCCTATATGGGCGTGAGCCGCTGTTGCATTCCAGCCTTCACCCTATCCTCAATTCAGTTTATCTAAACAATTTAGAGCTTACCCTTCAACGGGTAACTGATGAGATCATACATCTCCAATCTATGGCTAACAAAATCTATAAAAAACTACCAATTTTAGAGAAGGAGTTCAAGCTAATGAGCACCAACCTAACCTTTAAGAATAATCTCCAGGAGATTTAGTCCTATTCTACCACCATCGCCCTGGGGTATGAACCACAAACTTGCCACTACTTGGTCTAGCCCTTATTTGTAATACACCGCAGTAGGCCAAATACTATACTGCTGCTACTGGTACTGTAGTCAATCGCATCCATAGCCTTTTTCTGCACAAGAACCATCCCCTTCAGAAAGATATTGAGGGAGGTCTTGTTGGTGTTTAACCTGCTCCCACTCAGCCCAATTCGAATTTCCCTACCTCTGATACCTCTCTGAAAATTCCCTTACCTCATCTGAGAACTATTCTCCACAATCTAACAAATTTGTCAAAATCAAGCCTGCCATCAACACCCCACCTGATCAAAGTTAGGGTTCTGAAGATCTTGCTGGTGAAGGATGTCATTACCCTGAAAGAAATAGGACGAAGATACATCCTATAAATATTTGCTCCTTTAACTGAATAAAGCTACTTTTTTACCTCCAGTTTGATTTTGATTTCACTTACTTCTAGAGCCTCTGTTTAGCCAGCTCCTCTCTGGCCATTGGCATCACGATTACCAGTTTTATCACAATAGATCCCTTGTCACATATTACTAAGCTTACAGCAATCCACTGGCCCCTACGTCTAGTATCCCAGCTATCCCCGCTATTGACTCTCTGTGTGATAATTTAAACCATCCATTTTAGTACGCTTTGTAGGAATGAATACCCTCAGCTACCCTATCCCAACAATCAGATATATGTTTTACTGTCCAATCCAATTTAATATATTCGCCCAATTTCTGTTTTATAAACTTAGTGGATCAGTGGTAAAAGTCATAAGACTACCTGTAGGCACTTTCAACTTAAAAAAACAGAAGAAATTGGATTTTTTAATTATTCAAAAGACTTAACACCTCAACCTCAAATCAAGTCAGTTGTTCTTATATATCCTTATTTTTTTAATAATTGAAAACCTTTCATCTCAGCTGTTACACTCATAATAGTATGGAGAAGAGTAAATCAAAGTAGCAAAAATGTTATATAACAGAGAGTAAACTATTACATCTCATGATTATAGATTCCCATTATCTTTAAAAGATGTAGTTAAACTGTATTTGTATTAACTTTTATTTCCAATTACTATCACTTTTAGTAATATGATTCAATTCAAACAGCACAATTTGATAATCAATACCAGGTGAGATAAGTATGAATAATAAAGTGAAGAGCTGGGCAAACGCGATAAAGGGCAGCAGACCCAACCTGCACCACCCAAAGGTACCAAGCGCACAGGTACAAAAAAAATCTCAGTAAAAATAAAAAACCTGAGGTGGCGCCCCCTGCAGGTTTCATTGATTTTTTGGTAAAATACTTCAGCTATATGGAAAAATCCCAATCGCAATTACTGTCATTGGTGGAACATGGGATATGAGTTTTCCTGGGCGTAGAAACAGCAACAATGTGGGAAAAGTTCAGTGAAGCCTAACATAAATTTTTGCCGCACACGGTGTACTCAACAACCCATACTATCCACAAAGGTTGGGTAGATCTTGGGTTTGAAACTGTGGAATAAGCGAATGAAGCAGTGAAGGTCAGAGTGGTACTCAACCTTCCTGATGGACAGCAATTGGTACTGACCAAACACACCCGCTGGACTGAATTTGAAGACATTTTTATAATATTTGACTATTTTCTGACTACACTGGCGCGCACAGTAGTTGAAAGACATCTCTGAGAAGGCCTGGAAGCCTACAGAGAAATCAAACAATTAGAAATGCAAAGATTCCAGTTGATGCTGACCCTTAGCACGGGGAAGGCAATAGCAATTATCCTGCTGAACCAGGATGTAGTAGAGGATATTACAAAAAACCCTCATATAGCATCCTTCACCATTGATGGAAAAAATCCCAGCTGTTCCGTGCAACAATGGAAAGCGCACCCTCCATATGCAACCACTGTCAGGCCTTTGGGCACAAGATTCACGATTGCCCCATAAAAGAAGGCCTGAGAGAAATGGAATTCTGTGAGGAGGAAATGGGCGAAGATGACTCAGAGTATGCCAAAATCATGGATAATACACAAGCCTTCAACTGGGGAGAACACAGGAATATAAAAAAATTGACCCTATTTCCTCTAAAGAATGAAAAATGGCCAAACAATATCGCAGCTGGCCATGCCAAGGCAAAGGCCTCAGCAGAATCAACCATATCGCTGGAACAGATCCAGGAAGACATGGAGGAATTTGAGTCCAAGAACCATTCAGAACCCACAGAAAACCATACACCCAATCTGACCATTTGAATTTTGTGGAACCTGATTTGGAAATGGATGCAGCAAAATTGGGGTTCAGTGCACCCCCAGAAATTGCAGAATTTAAACCAGTTGGAAAGGAAAATCAACAATGGAATGCGCAAGAAAATAATGTGGCCAATAAAATCACACAAGTGCACTGTAATAATATATTGAAACCAAGCAAAGCCAAGAAAGGAGCAAAAACTGCGGCATTGAAAGGGGCATAATACACCCCAACTCCTACTCATAGTTATGCTCTCCGCAGCAGAGGTGCAGTGGAGAGCAATGTGAGCGAGGGAGTAGGGCTGGGGGCCCTGCTAACCGCTCCTGAGGTGCATCGGGTGTCTCAGTAGAGATAGGGATGCTGAACATAGTGGTACTCAAGGCCTTAATGTCCCAGGCCAAGAAGTTGAGTCTGCTATGAAATCCAGCTGTGGATATCCTGGCGGTGCAGGAAACCTACTGTCCACAGGGATAGGAGGAGGAATGGGAAAAAATTCTCCTCCCAACAATATCGTTTTGGTCACTCCACTGTGGGGTTATAGTACGCGCAAACCAAAACTTTAAGTTTATTAACAAAAATTTTTCCTGGACAGCCGCGTACTCGCCATAACCTTCTCATGGCACATTGAAGTGCATACAATAGCCAGTGTGTACGCCCTGAATGGTGCACATGACCAAAGAGAATTTCTCACAGCCCAAACACAACTAAAAATACCAGCAAATACTTTCATGATGGGAGACACGAACTGCTGTATTAACCCAGAGATGGACCAATGGCCATACACAATGGAGATACCACAAGAGCAAGTGGAACTCCGAGTACTAAAGGCCACCCTGGGACTATATGATCCACTGCCAAAAAGGCAACCCCTGCTACAAAACATGACACGCCCACATGCACACAATGGTACACTTGTCTCTATGTCAAGAATAGGCTTAATACTCGCACAAATAATTTCTATCACCAAATTAAAAAATTTAAAACTACAAAAATCGAATTTTCTGACCATCAGCTTGTTTTGGTGTCTTACAAACCGGCGGAACCAAGTACCCAAGCACCCAGATGGTGAAGGATACGCCCAGAAAGTTTAGCCAACACAAAATTTTAATCCTGGATGGAGGAAGTATCCTCAACCCAGGATTTTCAAACATCCTTTTGCTCAAACCCACTAACCACCTGGGAAAACTTCAAAAAATCAACAACCCAACAAATTAAACATACATCATTTAGAAGACACAGGGCAGCTTCAGCCATTATCAAACACACATTTGCTGAAATTGACCATCTAGAAAACAACGTACCAAGAATGGGATACAGCCATGGATGGGGTCACAAATGGTGGAGGTTTCTACTTGGCTAAACACCCTGATCTGTGAACATCAACACCGAGTTGGAGTCCAACATAAAGGCAAAAACATAGAAAGATGGAGAAACTTGCTCGAGCTACTTTTTCCACTGGTTCCATGCCAAAAAAAATATGATAGCTTGTACACAGGTCCATCGACTGGACAAATCCATAGTAGAAACACCCAAAGAAGTCATGACCAAAATGCACAGGTTTTATACAAAACTGTATAAATCTGAGCCAGTCGAACTAAAAAAATCAAAAAATTCCTTAGAAGTGCACATATTGACACTGTGGTTCAAAATAACTTTTTAATTAACCTAGTATCACGCGAGGAACTATGGGAAGTAGTACGCGGTGCACCAAGAGAGAAATTCCCTGGACCTGATGGGATTCCCTATGAATTTTATATAAAATAATTTACTACATCTCTAACATTCTTCAAGCTTCAATGAACAAGTGTGTTATGGAAATATGCCTCTTACCTGGAGGCAAAGAAGCCTACATGGTCACTTTACTCAAGAAAGAGACAGATTAGACCTATCCAACTGGCGCCCAATTTCCCTAACCAACACAGATACAAAAGTTTCACAAAAATTATGGCTAAACGACTAGGAGAAATTGCAACTGATGCAATATCCCCATCACAATATGGATTTGTTCCAAGAAGATCCATGTGGGATAACATACACACAGTTGCAAATGATTTTTAGTCCAAAACCTCTGGAGCACTTGTACTTTTAGACCAACAAAAGGCATATGACAAGGTGAACTGGATCTATCTTAGGGCCTGCCTTCAAAAATTCAAGCTTCCAAATAGATTTATAAACTGGGTAATGTTATTTACAGAGTCTTCTACCATGGCTGTGCAGGGAGCAGGCTTCTTAACCAACCCAGTTATCCCACAGAGAGGACTAAAACAAGGAGACCCTTTATGCCCTCTACTCTAAAACTTTAGCTTAGACCCCCTAATCCGAAATACAAACACACATCTCAAGGGAATTAACGTCAAGGGCCAACCATCAGTCAAAATGATGGCCTTCGCTGATGATTGTGTGGTGGGCATATCCAACAATCAGGACGCTTGCAGAATTGAGAAGATAATGCAATACTATTCAGCCATCAGTAACGCATCACTTAACACTAAGAACGGAAATTATACTATTGGGGAAATATCAGACCAAGTGGATGCCATCTACACTGGGCCAGCAAGCTAGTACAACATCAAGACATCTGACCAGACATAGGAGGCGAAAATTAGCAACGACCTCACTGAAACTTCCATTCACCACCAAGCCAACAGCTGGCCCTGTTCGTCACTTGGGAGTATGGTTGGAAGCAGGAGGCTACGTCAACTACATGATGAGTTAATCAACTATTAGACAAAATAACAAAACGCATTGCCTCCTTACATGGACACCAAACAGGTCTAACAGGAAGGGTCACAGTAGCCAACTCTATGATTCTATCAATCATATGGTTCACGGCCCATGCAATCGCTTTTTCACCATCCTTCTTCAGCACAGTCCACGCCCTATTACAAGGATGGCTATGGTCCAACCACAACCCCCCTGTACGCCTCAAAACCCTATTTGGACCTAGAAGGAATGGAGGCATGGGGCTTACTAATTACGTAGAGCAAGCAACCCATATACTGGGATCCTGGATAGCTCAGGTGACTAGCACAGATCTTCCAGACACACATCGGGCCAGAACAGCAAGATTTAACTTCACATATGCACGCCAAGTAAGAAACCCAGATCACCTGAACACACTAATCAAATATCTGGCATCCCATCCCACAGCTGCAGGACCACACGGCACTCCTGCACATTTCAAATGAATACTCCTAGCCATGAGAAGAGCGACATTGCAGATCCACATAAACAATCAAACCAGTCACAGAGGACGCCCAAGGCTAACTCACAGACAGGAGACTAATGATCAAATAGTCATAGACAATATAATAAGCAAAAGCCCAAATACCATAGCCAGGATAGATTACCTGGACCATATGGACATACCCTGCAACCTGGAGACTCAAAGAAGAGTTTGGAGATAACACATCACCCTCTACTCCAACCCAGGATAAGAGCACATGTATGGAGGTGCATGAGGAGAGTATACTAAACAGCTGAACGGTCAAATGCCGCTCACACCTCATGTACAATATGTGGTCAGTATGGAAGCCTAGACCACAGTTTAGAACAATGCCAAGGCATCAGTGGCTGTATGAAAAGAGGCCATGCGCCTATTCCGCCAAGAAAACGGACTACCATCCAGCCTAGCAAGGAACATGTTCGCTTAAACATGGACTCTCCTATCCACCCATCACTCAGGGCGTTAATAGTAGCAATAGCATTATGGACGATACATACAATGGTACTGGAAGCGTTCACAGGCACAGTGCCCAAATCCAAGAAGCCATCCATCGCTTCCACAGCCATATATTGGAACATTTCCAAGAATGGTTATTTGGACATATGACCCCCCACAACATAAGGACAATCAACACATGGTTCCCCATATGGTTTCTAAAGGTTGATCCTTTCCTTCACACATGCTGCATCCAAGAATAAGCCAGCATAATTCCCCTTCCCTACCATCTTAAACGTGGTGATCTTGGAGACAACAAGAGGGGCCTTGAACCCTCTGGGTTTCTTTAATTGTCAAATTTCATTAGTTACCTCACTATATCGGAAGTGCTTGTCCCCTGTTCAACCTTCCCTGAATAAATATAACTGTATTTGTATTGTTATGTAATATCACTATGAATAAGCTACTATTACCTTGTTACTAGGTTTTAGGAGGAGTCATAAATGTTTTCACTGTAAGAAAAACTGCCAAACCCCAGTTTTATATGATTTGTTACACAAATAACAAGAAGCTAAATAAATTATCATTAGTCTTCTAAGTCATATCAGTAGTTTAAATCTGTTACAGATGGTTTTTAGAGAAGGTCTCAATAGCCCATGGTGAAATGTGACTGTAACTTTTTAGAAGGGAAAACTGTTCCTTAATTGCTGTCATAGTCAAATTATTGACTATATTTGTAACTTTTGCAAAAGTTAGAGAAGAATTACTCCATTTAGTGTCATGGTGAGCTATTTTGGCAGGTAGCTTTCAAAGTACTTAGCAAAGAGTACCACTTTTGTTGTCTTTAAATTAGTAAAATGAATAACTACACTAATCTTATTTTTATGGAACTATATAACTTGGGACATAAACCACTTTGAGATCTTACTGAAAAAAAGGTGGGAAGAGTCAATATAGAATAAAATCATCATAGTACTCAAGGTAAGAAGAAGTATAAAATGCAAATGGTAACTATCAAGATTTGTAATAGTTTCAAGTGAGCATTTAAAGTAAATGAGGTTGAAAACCTTGGGACAAATACACCACTGAGTTTTTTAAACTATGTTGGTTTCAATTCTGTTTTGATGAAAACCCAACCCAGAGTGGAGCAGGAACCACCCCGCTATACTATCCACTCCTCATTAAAATATTTGAGGTGAGTCAACCTTGAGACAAACATACCACTTTAAAATCCTTTATCCTTTACAGGTTTTGAACTCAAAAGCTGCATTAGGTTAAAAAGCAGATTTACCTGCCAGGCTAACCACCCTTTCCAATCCTGATTAAGTGAGTATTTAAATTCCCTTTTTATAAATTTCAATTAATAAAAAAAGTAAAAAGGCTAATAGAAGTAAATTTGTATACTTTAAAAGCTGATTAAATTATAATTCTTTTCTTATAGATTATGACATTAAGGTGGTTAGCCTAGAAGAGTGTTCCTGCTTCCACCTTAGTGCAGGTTTTGTTCATTACAAGTTCAAAACCTATACTGTCTAGAAAAATTCTTGGTGTGGTATATTTGTCCCAAGGGTGACCCATCTTGAATACTTTTATAGATTATGACGTTGAGGAGTGGTAGCATAGCGTAGTGGTTCCTGCTCCACTCTGGGTCAGGTTTTGGTTGACACAGGTTTAAAACCAGCACAGGCTAAAAAACTCAGCATTGTATATGTCTTAAGTACAATCTGCCTCATTTACTAATAGATTATGACGTTATAGGACCTTGTTTTTAATCAGTAAAAACTTATATTGCATTGTGGAACCATAAACCTTGGGTTAGGACAATTGCCTACCTTTTTTATGCTTCCTTCCAGTGTCCTTAAGCATAGTAAATATTCTAGTTTCAGGTGACCTTTGTTTTATGATTAATTTCTGTTAGTAATTTTAGAAGTATTGTTTTACCTTTGAATATTGTAAGTTCAAATATATCAATAGTAAAAAAGAGAGAGAACTGGGGGGAATTCTGGAGAAATATAGTAATATGAATAACATTGTATTGTTATAAGTTAAAGGAGAACTGTACTATGTAATAATCCTGATTATAACATGTTCTAAAAAATTGCGCATAAGTAAATTTTGTATTATATTATTGATTAATAGAAAAACGTGAGATTGTTTAATTTTACTTAACTCTTCAAGTAAGAGAAACTAAATTGGTAGATATGGACTTTTTACCATAAATGGATTTTAGATAAGTTAATACTTTTGTTTGATCAATTTTCTTATATAATTATTGATTCTTTTCTTAATAGTAATATATTGTAAAAGTTAACACATCATATATTTTTAAAATAGATTACATTAAAGTTGGCTTATAAATTCCTACTAACACACTGTTGTTAAAATCAAATATATGCAGAATTAGTCATAGTAGAGATCTGTTTAAACTTGTAAAGTAATTTATTCAGAGCTTGTTACTAGAAAAGCTAAAAGCTTTTCGCAAACTAAGAAAATTGAGTCATAAAATTTTATTTATTGTGCATATTGGAGTCTTGTATTGTAGATGAAACATTATAACATAAAGTAGCTAATAAAGGGACCCAAAAAGTGTTTCTATATATCTAAATTAATTTGTTATGAAAAACCAAATATTCTAGAAGAATCAGGCAGTAGTATGTTTGGTTTTATGGGACGTTATAAGCCTTAATAATAATGTGCAGCAGAGCTCTTAAACTATATGTACCAGGTTTCATAGATTATACTATATTTTATTTATAATTTTCTACAGATTAAATTGGGTTTTAGTTTTTCATTTGATAAGATTTTAATAACCTTAGTTGCTATGTTAAGTGAATTGTATAATATTAATCACCATTTATCCCCCTCAGGTTGGGACCATCTAGTACTAAAAAAAGCACCATTTATCATGTAGCAAACTTTAACTTCTAGTTACAATGATAATGTAGAAAATTCCTCATCCTAACTTTCTAATAAAAGTCTTCATTGTACCATAAAGATAAGAGATCATGGACTATATTATGCTCTTAAATTAAGTTTTTATGTAATATGCTATATTAAGAAAAAAATTTACTTAATCTTGGCTTAACTATCATAATTGCAAAAAATTCTAATTTGTAAGTGTAAAATGGATTATGTATATTATCTATCACTAACAAATCATGTGTCACGTCTAGAAGTGAGTCTTACTTGATTATAAAACTAATCAATTGTATTGAGGTAAGCTGACTGAGGGTATCAATATTGCCAGAAAAAGCAAAAAACTAAAGTAGAGTAAAAATAAAGTGGACTGAAATGCCCAAATTTTAGCACTTTAATCAGATCTATATAAAATCCAGCCAGGTGGGAAAGTGAGTGCTTCTTTATGTATATGGTGAAGGGAGAGAATATTGGTGATCTCTTTATTATATGACTATAAGATAAAAAATAATACTATATGCTATAACACTTACATTTTGCTGCATGTGATTTAAATTATTTTACCAAAAAAATACAAACTTCACACATAATTTTATATAATGCTAGATACTATGTCTCTTTAAACTGATCAATTTAACTATATTTCTACTAGTGACTTTTTGTTCTAACATATAAATTTATATCTGCCTTACTAATAAAGAATTTTCACTGCTCCTTTTCATAATATTTTTTTATAAAATTGATGATACAATAAGGTAAGTTTAATGTAACATTATTTTCTTTTTTATATCTATATAAGATTTACTGTAAAGTACTTCTGAGCACAATTTATTAATTCATGGGCTCAGATAAAGGGATTTGGAAAATAGTTAAGTATATATATATTTTAAAGATGAGAAGTTTTCTCATTTTCTAATTATAAACATGAGGGCAAAAAATTTAAAATCTTGATTTATGATTATTCCAAAAATATTTTGTGACAGATATAGAACTATTCTGTTGACAAAAAAATAGATACAAATATTAACAAAAAAAAGCATCTATGTTGGGTAATGACCTGTAGTGCCATATATTTCCTCTATTTTAAAGTCAATAAATATGTATTAAAAGTATCTAGATATAAAACTTATAAACCTATTATTTTTAATTACTATTAATCTTACTGAAACAGATCTAATATCCCTATTCTAACTAGTAATGTAATTATATAGTTGCAATATAGCAAATTCATCACTTTTATAAAATTTTGCTGATATACATGTATTAAAATAAGTTTTCAAAAATGAAAGAACTATAGTAGATACTTATCATAAGATTATATTTCTTAAGTTGTTATCTATATTGAGTCTTAAGTAATATAGTAGTCAAAAAATTTTATTACCCATTTGACAAATTGTGATTTATAAACTACCCTACTTTTTGAGAGGTTAAAATACTATAGGTTTTATCTTAAATATAATAATTTAATTTTATCATTAAACAGAATCATCTAGGTAGGTAAAACGTTTTTTCTTTAGTATTTAACTTAAATATCTTATATAAAACACATGTATACACTTTATTTTTAATACAACTCTTTCCCTAAAAATTCAGTTTACCTTAGGTGGCAGTAAAATTAACCACACAAAGCATGGCTCGTATAGTATAAAATTAAGGAAGTTTTAGTTCAAAGGCATTAGCTTACAGGCAATTAATTTAAGTATTTCAGATTTTAACTCAGTTCTCATTCTACAGATATATAGTATCTCTTTTCTATATCAAAATAATAATCCTCCATTTAGTCCTTGCTTGCTTAACTTAGGTCATTGTTTAGACTGATAAGCTAATTATGGGTTGTAGATAACAAATATTATACTTAAATAAAGATCTAATTATTGAAGAGTAGGTATAATCCTCTTTGAGTGTTCCTTGCATGCTTGCTCTTCCAGCAACTTTTCTTGTATAAAACACATGTTGCTTCACTAGCAAAGATTTTGTTCAAAAACTCAATTGCTGCTTCAGAAATTATTTTATGTTGACTTCTTCCACAAAACTAAATAGAGACTAGTTTAATTTCTTCCTTGCAAAGTGAAATAATTAAAAGGTGCTTTTAGTTTGTACATTTCCCAAGTACATCTTAAGGCTAGTTCCTGACAATATGAAGCTAAACTGATCCTTATAGTTATTTGCAATCTATACTTAAACAAAAAATATATAGAGCAAATAGCAAACTAGAATTTTTGTGAAAAAAGTCTTATCTTTTATTATAAATTAAAGTATTTTTATAGGTAAAAACATTCAAAATGTAGAATTTAATGTAAAGATAATATGTTATTGTCACTAATTTTGTTCATCATAAGCTTTGGGTTAGTCAGTTCTTCACTTCAGCTCTCTTTGCAGAGGTCATCTGCTTAAGCTCCCTGAATTGGGTACTTTGTCTAACATATAATCTCTTCTGGCCAGGAATGTTATTTCCCATTGATCTACCTCAGATTCTGTTCAGAAGTGGAGTCTTCAGAAATTTCTATATAGTTCTTTCCTTTTTTGTTTATGTTAAATCTCAGTTTGTTTGATGACGCTATTTTATGCAATCCAGATTCACTACACCATTTATTTTTGGTAATTTATTATGTAGATTCATTTGGGCAATGGATTTTGTAGCCTCAACAGTAGGACCCCGTTTATAGGGGTTATGAAGTAATATAACTCGTTTTAGATAGAAATTTTCTTTTTTGATCTCATTTTAGGAAGCTCCAAAAAAATCTCACCCATATGTGTCCTTCAAACTCACACCTTTGTTTTAAATGATATATATTCACTCATATAAGATGTCAAGGAATTACCATCTGGCCTATTCATGGCTATATCTATAACACCAATCATGTTTCCTCATATTAATAAAATAGGGAATTCAAAATAACTTAAGATTTACTATATTAGAGAATTAGACCATAGGTGGGAAAGGTAAATATAAGTCTAAAAGATGTTTGAGGAAAAATGTTAATATTAACTAATTATAACTATTTAAAATTACTAATAGTTGGTGATTAAAACTACATGCCTCTTTATAAGTAGACTAAAGTACGGTAAAATCTATACTTTTAGTGAGTTAACTATATAGTGAAATTTTTACCAGTAATACTAATCATAATTTGGTTTTAGTTTTATGGTTGTTTTCCATCTTATAAAGTAATAAGCCTATACTAATAATTTAATATCGTTATATGGTTCACCAATCATTTCATTGAACTCATAAATCTTAAAATATTTATGGATTAAAATAAAAAATAAAAGAATTAATTATAGATTGTAACATATCAAGCTTCCGTTATCTATCAGAGAGTTGATGAGCAAAATATCATAGCTAGTTCTTTTAATTAACTCAAATAGAAAAACATCACCATGTATCCTAGATATCAGTTAGACTCATTAGTTATAAATGTTTCAAGGCCTGGTTATAAGCTACATAGATCATATAGAAATCTTCAGAGTAATAATCCCTTAATTTGTATACCATCAAAAAAACCAATATGAATATAAATTTTGGATATAAAGAAGCTAGATTTGGGCTGTAATCCAGAAAGAAATATAAAAACTATTAACTTTAAATGATAAAAGCCCTTACCTGAATTGTAGAGTTAACATCTATTTCATGCGACCTACTTCAAAGTTTAGTTATTTATAATATTTTTAACTTAAACAGATGCAATCAATATAAGTATAAAAGAAAATTAAGATGTCATATGTCAACTCCAGATTGCTATACTAACTAATGAATAACTTAGTTAATATAGTTTAATGCATAACTAAGTGCTTTATATGCCCTTCTTAAAGGTAGTGCTTATCTTGTATATAAGACCACATTACAGATTTATATTATTAGTTTATCTAGATATTGCTTGTAAAATAATTTTGTTACAAAAAATTTGAGCTGATTGTATGGTGCATAGAGTTTTCACTGATTTTTTACCATAATGGTTTTAATTACACATCTTTCTAAAAATTTAAAAATGGTATCTTAAAAGCAAGTCTCACTTAAACTTTCCAAAAGAAAAGAAAATAATAAAAGTTAATAGCTTTATTATATTTCAGAAAGAGTTAATCAGGTTTTATAAGCACTATGCCTAAAACCTGAGGTATATCAGATAATATATCACCATCTAGTATAATCTTTTTTGTGATAGGGGTGCGCTCTTTATCTCCCTACCCTGGAACACTATCAAATCACTTGAAAATATTATTTAATAACAAACTGCTATCATCTAAATCCTAATTTCTTCCTTCTTAAAATGGAATTCCAAGGATAGTGATACTTACCAAAGAGGATTATAAACAATGCTACAAAAGCATTGCCTGTGATGTTTCAGTATCTTGCATATTTTATCTTCCAAATTGTTTACAAGAAACTGAGTCAACGTACCTTATAGCTCACTTGGAAGATGAATCTAACTGAAATGACTCTTAAAAGCTTGCTTTTGTAAGTGTATACAGGCAACTAGTGGACGGAATGGCCTCTGGTGTGACCATCCACACCTTGGCCTGATAGGACCAACCCCCGCCTGCCTAACAAAGTGAAATCGTTGGGTTAATCTGATGCTCTTAGCCTTAAGGGATGTTAAAATGTGCGTGGCAGAGTGAGATTTCTAATTCACAGGTCTTGACACACAGTAAATCTACTATATGATGACAGGTAATTTAGAAAACACAAAACCCTTCTATATTGCAGTCAGGGAGATCAATTAAAATAAAGTCTTACCATAGTACAATTATTGAATTTGTATTAAAGGCTTGCAGTTCGTTGTTTGATAGTGAGTAGGCTTAGGAAACTAATGTGAGAATAATTTTTCTTTTTAAAATGGGAGTTATATCATGGTAGGCTACTCTTCATCCAAAATTATCATTTGAACAAATTATTAAAACTGAGCAGCATTTAGGTATTGAATGACTAGTTCTTTAAGACTATATAAGAATGGGAGACTAGTGCCTAGTCCTTGGGGTTTTACAGCAATAATCAATCCACTGAATACCAGCGATTCAATAGCAATTGTCTGAGAATGGTAAATTTATATTAATGACGCAGTTTGCTAACGCTGAGTTAAAGGAGTAATAATGATAAACTAAGCAATTTGACTGCCATTGGCTGAGGGGGAAAGGTAAACCAACTTGAATTAATGGTTTGGATTTAGTACTGCCGGATAGCAAGGTATTGATTATAACTTTTATGCTAAGTATATTTGATGATGTTGCTAAAAAACTAGAGTGATAATTAGAGCGGCGACGAAATGCCAAAATTAATGGATATATTACAGAAGATTGAAGCCAGTATAAATTTAAGATTGATAGAATCATTAATATAATACTTTAAAAACATTATGCAAATAAGTTATTTTTCCTATGGTTAGTCAAACCAAGTCTTAACACTACCCCTCACTTGACCAAATATCAGGGAACAAAGATGAGTAATGGTCAATTTGGTTCTTGGGAGCGGTGGCTATTAGGCAAGTGCTATGTTGGTTGTCAGACAATTGGATGTACTTATAGTGGGGAAAATGTTCCAGTGTTAAATAGTGCAAAATGTAGTAGTAATTTCCAGTCAGATCTTTAGCAAAATAGTTTGGATTGGAGTAACAATTCTACTCCTAACCCTCAGTGGAATAGCTTATAATGAAATGATAAATTACCTCTAACCTGAAGTAGAATAGGTGAACTGACTTGAAATTTTGCTAACGCACTAACTTGAATTTTAGTGCTGCATACTGAGAGAAAACAAACCTCTTTTATTGACCTGGAGTGGGTTCTGGGGGATACAAATATTATACCCGCCAATCAAACACTAAGAAATCCTGTAATTGGCTAAAATGAAATTATTTTTAGGATGATTGATTGGATAAATTACATCCAGTCATTACCGCATGGAATCATCATCCCTGTTGTTGATTCACCACCTAAAATTAAGCCCTATTGTGGTGAAAAGATTTTTAAGAGTTTTGATAGGTTATCATCATTTAGCTAAATTAAACTACCCTCTGCATATTCTAAATTTTCTTGCTCCTCCCATTTTTAGTCTCTGAGTACCATAAATACTAGGAGGCATTATTTTAGTAGAGTATTGCTTGCATATATTTTGTAATTATTAATGTTGAAAAGATTTGTGGTCTACTTCCTTCCCCAAATCTAATCATTTGTTAAGAGTTTAATACTCTGCATCTTTTATATTGTTGAGATCCTATGCCTAAGCACCTGCTAGCCACAGATTGCCAGGAATCCAACGCAGGTACATCATCAAAAACTAGCATTCACCCAATTATTAAGGCAAACCTTGATGAAATCTTGTAGAGTGTAAGCATCAAGAAACGTTTTTTATACTCTTAAAGTCCTTTAGAAAAGATTCTTTAAATTGCTAGTTCATTCAAAACCAGTGGTGAAACTAGCGTAAAGGCACCAGATTTCTGGTGCACAGGTTATAAACTCGCAAAAATACTAGATATTGTTTGATGAAAGTAATCTAGGCTTAACCTAACAATGAAACCTTATTATGAGTAATAGGTTTTTACTTTCAAAACAAACAAGCACACTTTAATATCTACTCTTTCCAGTGTATAAACGAACCACTTAAAGTAATTTTTGTGGTAAGATGGTAGCAGGCTACTTAGGCAAAAGATTTCTTAAAATAAAACACCCGTTATATATGCTCTTCACATTTTTAAAGTTTTAGTGTAATTTCTGGCTACAAAGCAGATTTTAAGCTTGGGTAAATAGAGACGTAATATCCATTTTAGACCAATGAAGCAAATGCCTAGGGCTTGAGGAATCTATATATCAGTAACAAATATGCTGATTGCAATCAAGAACACTGCGTATGAACATAGTAATAAGATACATTGCAAAATATTTTACGCCAGTGTGGGGCAAGGTAGGTTCTAAGTTTAAATAATATAGTAGGTGAAAGGAAAATCAAGGCCACAGCCCAATGCGATAAATAGTTTAAGGAAACAAAACTCGCATCAGTGGAGATTGGGGATTAAATTGGACATTGAAAAACTCTTAAACAACTGCGCCACAGCGTAATTACCAATAGTAATCTAATACAAACTTAGCAAATATTAATGAAGCCATGGTATGCACTTAAGATAAATCGTGAAAACAATCAACCCATCTATCTAATTATTATTTAAAGTTAGAATTTAATTAAATAGTAAAAACCCCAGATGGATGGTCAACCCAATTGCAACACCTATGATTATCATACTTTAAAACCAACTGTTATAAAAAGAAGTTGGGCTAAAGTCCATTGCTCCTGGTTATCATGTTAATGAGACTTTCTTTTTCCTATCTCAGTGCGCTATAGTAGAACTTGTTCTACAACTGGATTAGTTTTTGGATAGTATATCTCTATATAACAGATAGAACTAATTTGATCTTTATAAATGCATGAGTATAAGATATGGGGATAGCGCATAATGTTTCTCATATAGTAACTGAAATACTGAACCCCTCATCAATGATTGAAAAGCAATTTATAAGAATATGATGGACGTCTAGAAAAGATTTCAACTAAACAGTTTTCCAGTGTTTAACTTTTGCAGGACACCAACACTTTCATATCTAATTGGTTCATGGTCTACTAGCTTCAGGGTGATAGAGCGTAAACAATACCCCTCAAATACCCATCAGATCATTTATATTAAGTTTTAATGATAGGCAATTTTATCCCACTATCATCTATAATGATATGGGCAACCTTGTCAATAATAATATTTATAAGATAGACTTGGCCGTTGTTGTGGCGCCTGTTTCCTTGATAGCTTTGGCTTCTACCCATTTGGTGATGTGATTGGTGAATAATACTATATATACCTGAATTGCCCATAACTGTTGGTCAGTGGTCCTAAATTGCTGATAGAGATAGTGTGACAGTCGAAATTAATATTTACGTTTGATAAGAGGTGGACTTCCTATAGGGGACTTCAGCCTAGCATTCTTAAAACAACTAAGGGTCTTGATAATAAAAAAATTCATTACCACCAATAATAATACTATTTCAACTGCTCAAGCGTCTTCTTAAAAACGCCAATGTTCTGTCACCTTGTGGTCCATGATAATATCAGTTTACTTTGTTTGTTGTAGTATTCAATATTGCTGTTTTTCAATAATCTTATAAAACTTTCTGTTCTTGACTATAGTAGATTTTCTCAGTTTCTCCATTAAGCGCTGAATTTCCCCTGGTTTATTGTCATGTTGTTAAGTACCCTTTTCTAAGTAAATTATTGTCTAAATTTGCTTTTTAGGCCATGTTGGTCAGAAGAGATAAACAGTTGGCATTTTGATGTTTTAAGCTAGTGCAGTGCAGAGTTAAGATGTAAGCTTAAAATTCAAACCATAAAGGCTAGCTGTACTTCCAGCTTTTTTCATCTTTAACCATTGAAACGAAACGTGGTCAGTTACTACTATGAAATGTAATCCATGGGTTATAAATTAAATTGTCTGCACACATAGGTGACTTACAAGCAATAATTTTGTTACTGTGTAGTTCTTTTTATGCACATCCAACTTCATCTACAATAAGACACATGGTGCTCAATTCCGTCAGTCAACTATAAATAATAACTCCCTGCGGCGGTGAGAAAGGCGTCTGTCCATATAGTATATGGTCATCCTATTTTAAATGCTTGAATTTTGGTGCTATGGTGAGGCATACCCTTTAATTGTCAAGGACCATCTGGAAGTTTGCTATCAATTTTAAATTGTAAAACGTTTCTAAGGAGGTGTAATGAGTGCTTACATATTTTATAGAGTTATTGGCAACTGGAGATAACAGCTGATTATTCCAAGAGACCTCTGAGTGTCAGGCTTGGTACTTGGCCGCATCACTCTTTCAATGGCTTCTTTACTCACTGGCTAAACCATAATCCATGCTTACAATAACAAATCCCAGATATTCAAGTAGTTATTAGAAGAAGTTGAACTTCCACGGCTTAAAATCAATATCATCCTTGGAGGGGCAGCGGAAGACTTCATCCAAGTGTTTCAGATATTCAATAAACGTTCTGAAGAAAACTTTAATCTATTCCCAGATATACTAAAAGCACATATATTCTTACATCGCTCAATGTATTTTCCATAGCCCGCTGAAATGTTTTAGGGGCGTTGCACAACCCCTGTGGCATCTAATTAGGTGGTTAAGGACCTAGGCAATAATCAATACGCATTTAACCTATTCACTTTTTAGCAGCTTAATATATCAATACCCAGAAGGAAGCATGACTGAGAAGTATGATGCGTCGCCAAAGAACTCTAGAGCAGTGTCAAATTTGTGGTAGCAGATAGGAATATTTAATAACGTTGTTGAGCTTCCACTAATAAATCACCACACAATTGGATATGTATTCTTTTTGATAATCAACACTGATGTTGCCCAAGGACTTTTGATGGGCACTAACATCTTAAGTCGCACAATATGGTTAATTCATTGCTGAAAAATTCATCAGGTGCCTTTCAACGCTTGATAGATTGAAGTATAAAGGTGTATGAATACCAGTATTGATATGTTTGCAATACGTCATATGAAAAACCCAAGTTTTAAGTCGTCCTTAGTGAAAATAACATTATACTTCTCAGATAGAACCATACTTGGTCCTTTTTGTCTTCAGTTAACCCAAAGAGTTGTTTACGAGGGGATTAGCAAACAGAGCTGTTTTGTTTCCTATAAACATAGGTTCATTCAGATTACTAAAAACTGTAGATAATTTAGGTTTCACCAACTAGTAATTAATGCACAAAAGCAACTGTTTAATGTCGCAAAATTTTAAAAAATGTACAAATACAAATTAACCAATAACTTTTGATTTGCCACGGTCTTGAAGGATAACCTATGGCGCAGCAACATGTTCCAAGTTTGATTGTCAGAACGGAGCAAGTATTTCACCATATAGACCAAGATAATTCTAAAGTTACTTTCTATCCTCACTATAATTTTAAGCCCGCCGGTATGGTTATACCCTGATTAGCTTTTATGAGAACCCTCTAGTTCAAAGTCTGGTTAGGATTTTTCCTGGTATGGCCATTAATTGTAGTTAAACAAGTGGCACTATGCCAACTTTAGACTCTAGATTTACAAACACCTGATTTTGAAACGTAAGGTTGTTTTAATTCCAGTTATAAACTAACATGAAATTTTTCTTAGTATCTCTCATATTTCCTTAGAATCAGCTTTGACCCTATATGTCATCATAAAAGGAGATCCCAGTAAGTTATTATAATTTAGATTTGGTAAACAATAGAAGGAGCGTATATTACTAGTAAAACATTCGCAGCATCAGTGCACTATATGCTCCTCAAGCAGTAGCCATTTTGAGCCTTGCATTGCCAAATTCTTTATAGTGGTCTATGTCTGCCACAAGCACAAGCTACTTCACTATTTAAGTGTCACAATATTGTTTGGCGACCCACTATCTTCAATAGCTCTTATTTTGAGCTTGACTACATAATATAAATGTAAGTGCAATCAGAAAGTAACAATAAGAAATTTTTTCTGTGTTGGCAGATGAACTTTTAGCTTGAACAAGTTAGTTAAAAGTCTTCACATAGTCGAGGGTTTTTTACTGGAATGCTATTATAGGTATGGCCACGTAGATACCAACCACCTTGGGGTATTGAAAGATTTTACTGGAAGCTCTTGTTGTCCTGACTTGTAAACAAAAGGTTTCATTACTGGTTTCTTCCCCAATATAACCTTGCATACCTTATGGGATAGGGTATTCACCACTACCACATCATCAGCTATGAACTGATGGAACGCATGCAGTGGGGCATTGTCATTGTCATGAAATGAATCTTTAGCTCGTTGTTGCTCCTTTATTTTCTTTGACTTTATCCTTTTAAGCCAATAGAATTACAATATCCTGTTCTACTCCACCCTGCCTTTTACTGAGTTATCTTAAGGTGCTAAGTTCACACCAAGAACATTTGCTTTTCAGCTATAGAAGGGCAACGATTTGCATATTGCTCTGGCTTTACGCATATTAAAAATGTAGCTTGACTCATATCCAGTATATGTAATGAGGGCTATAATAAACTATGAATGTTTTTTGGGGGGATGTCCCAGATGCATAATTTGTGATTGTCATGGTAACTTTTGTGGGGCGCCTCAAAATTGGTGGCGCAAAAGTAGAGATAAGTTACCCTTTCAATAATGGTATGTTGCTCAACCAAAACCAGTGATGATACAAATACATCCCTTGTAGGGTTTGCAGGCATGGCGAAGGTCAATTTTGGCGTCAAACTAATTTACTAAAAATGTATCCCAATAGAATCTGTTTCTAAAGATAATAACAATCAGAAAATACTGATACTGGTTCATCTTTTCAGTAAAAATAGTTAGGAAATGCCATTTTCTAAGTGGTCATACTTTATGCTCCTCTGAAGGCTTTAATTATGAGGTCCTTAGCTTTTATGTAAGTCAAGATGACTTATTTAAATTTAGCAGAAAAGAATTCCTGACTTTGGGAGCATAGATAAGACTATTAAACTAATTAGCTTAGAGGTCTTTTGGGAACCCCTAAAAATAGTGTTAGATCAATAAGATTGTAAACACTCCTGTTTTTGTAAACTTAGTTAAATTAATAGTTTTTATGAAAATTTATATTCAAGCCCCTGTGCTGAAGGACGCTAATTGATCCCGTACAAATTTCAGCTTTAGAAGATGAGGAGTGGGAGCAAAAATGGTTTTAAGCCACCATAGTGGCATTAGTGGTGAGTGTCAATGTGGTCAGAGAAGAGATAGATTAATATCACAAACTGATTGTATCCAAGTCTTGCAGGTGATTTGCAATGAATCATTGAGGGGAGGAGTCCATGAATATTAAGATGGTCAGAAACTCTTGTAGTTGGAATGGATGTTAGAAAGATAGAATTATTACATGCAAGTGGCGTCTTATCACCCTCAATGTCAGACTCCACTGGGAGCATTCTTTAGCGTTTATATAAATATACAATGGTAGTTCATTTCCCTGACCCTAGCGGCGCTTAAAAAGCTCTTTGGATCTCTTTCAGAACTGATCCATCATATCCAACTGATGCTAGTGTTCCACACTTTATTATCCTTTCAGCATAATCAAGTTTTTGGTTAGAGGTCTGGAGATCGGCTTTCTAGTCACAGTTCTCACTAACCAGTGACTTTAATTTTTTCTCCAGAGCTTGTACTTGGAGGCTTTGTTTTCAACTTCCTAGCATAAATTAGTATCATAGCAAATAGCTCCATTTAAATCTATATTGAGTCCGTTGAGGAAGCGTCAATTTGACTCCATATTGCACACTATTCCTTTTTTAAGATGAACATGATCTAGTAAAATTTTTGAGAGTCAGCTTATGTGGCCATCCATTTTGTCAGATTAATGGATGGTAAAGTTAGTATTTATATTTAAGGGCTTGAGATTGGTAGCTTCAACTACTGTGTGTCACTCAACTTTTACTTAAAGATAGAATTTGACAAGGGTACTGTGGTGCATAATTCCGCTTCACATTGAGAGAATATCTCTTTACTATTATAGTATACTAACAATATGAAACTGTTCATAGTTTAAATAGTCAGCCAGTCCTTCTACCTTCTAGGACATCCTGAGTTTGTTGATGATTGTAAATAACAACAGCGTAAAGGTCATAAAAGATGTCATTCAGCCATCCAATTTAAAAAGGGAGTTATTACTTTGTTGCGCTTCCATAAACGCATTCATGCCAACATTACAATATGATGACGTGCAAGGATAAGGTGAACTTGATGATATGAAGTGTTATTGTACTTTGTAATAGCCTCTACCAGATGCTCTTATCTGGCGAGCCTCTAATAATATCACTGATGTTCATGTCATTCAAAAGTCTTACTTTTCATATATAAGATCCTGAAAATATACTTGTAAAACATACCCAATTAGGCTTTCTTTTATAGTCTGTGTTAAGGTGATAACCATAAAGTAGCTTTTCTGAAATCTCCTGAAGATAGACCGGGTGAGAAGTTAAACATGGGCTACATCCTTTGATTCTAACGTGCTGAATGGAGAAAGATCCACCATAAGGGCCTCACCTTCTCGCTGTATGAACTTAAGACATGAATAAAATTTATGGTTGAGTTTCCTTGATCCATGGGCTTGTTAAAATATTTGACGCCTAGGCCAAGAATGAGCGGTTAGTTTGAGATTCATATTAGCAAAGTAAGTGCTCAGGGTTGCTTTATGTGCCTAATGTAATGAGCACCACAATATGGAAATCAGCACAGCATAATCATATTTCTAATGCATAGGTTGTTTTTCACTAAGATAACAAGGTACTGTACAATGAAAGTGACCTTAGAAAACACACAATTAAAGCTTTAGTTACATCATGCATATTTTTATAAACATAAACGCTCACCATATTATCTAGTACTTTCAGTGGCTTGGGGGCTTGTAGTTTGTAATTTTGGTCATTGGTAGGCTTTAGAAGCTACTGTGAGAACAATCTTTTAAAATGGAAATCCCTTTATAGTATGCTACTCTATATCTCATGGTTCTCATTAGTGCAAAATAATTGATAACTGAGCACTTAAAATTTCAGACTAGCCATATAATATTAATAAAATTCAGAGAGACTAATGCCTAAGCCTTGGGCACCTAACTACATAAACAATTGCCAAGAAAAAACATTATAAACAACGCACTTTTAGTGGCGCTGAGGCAAGGGAATAATAGTAAATATGCAATTTTTATTATCCATGGTCACGTTAGCAAGGTAAGTTTAAATTAAATTAGGGTGTCAGGGATTAGTGCCGGTAATTGGTAAGAAAATAATTATAATTTTTTATACTATCTATAATCAGTGATGATGCATAATAAATCTAAAAGAACTATTACATTGGCAATTTGCCACGCCAAAGTTATAAAAGATTAATATGGCGGATTGACATTGGCATAAAAGCAAGACAGATCAAAGACAAAGTCTAATCATTAGTTAAATATATAAATAAGAAAATAATCTATTTTCCTGTGTTTAGTTAGATCAGTTCTCAATAAGAGGGTTGGAAAATTTTCCTTTATATAACAGTTGGATTGCTAATGCACATAAGATACTCAAGCTCAACCTGTACACCACAATTCTTAAATCATTTTTCCCTGCTTAAAAGTTTTGTCTAATAATAGATTGTCTAGTTCAAAGTAGCCAATTAATTCTTATTATAAATGTAGTTGCTAACCATTTCTATATAGCAACTACACGTCAATTAGATTGAAGTAGCAAAAGTAAGCTAAATCCAAAATGAAGATCTAAATTATGGGCATAAGTATATATATGATAAAGATTTACAATTTATTTTTCTCATTAACCGTTTTTCTGGATAGGTCAACCTAATTATTTAACTGTACCCACCTGTAAAGTTAGAGGGAAATTTTCTAGAATTTGATGGTGTAGGTTTACTATAAATTTTTATTCTATAACTTTGTTAAAGTTCATCTTTCACATTGTTATTAACTACCTTAAACAAAAACTTTACTATTAGCTCAAAGTTTAGCAATCATCTTTAATGTATAAAGACAATCTTTTTGAGGCTGTTATATGTTTTAAGCTATAAATTTGTAATTCTCAACTTACTGCTCACTTAGAGCCTTGTCAAGCTAAACAAAAGTTTTGAATTATACTAGAAAACCTTGTCCTATTCTATGGCTACTAAATTACCTTATTAGCAATCAGGATTGCTACCCAGAATAGGTTTAAGCTTTTAAAAAATATTTGATTTGATTTAAGGACTCAAAGCAAAGTATTGATGAAATCTAAACTGCTTAAATTCCATATTATAAAAATTCAGCAATTGGACCTAAAGCTCAGCTTGGTACTTTTTTGGTTACACCCGTTATAATTGGAGTGTAATATCATAGGTACTATAGTATAATATAGCATCATTAGTATAGTTAGATTATAAAATAGCTTACTCTATACCAGTTGGCAATTGTGGCTAAGATTTGTGAATCCTGTACTCATTAAACCGCCGCATCTAGCTCAATTAAGGCTTAGGTAGCAGAGCATTATCTGATGGGAATCTGAGGTGCTTAGGTTTAGGTAGTTATAAGGATGACTGCCACCTCTAAAAATCTATAATAGCTACTGCTCAGTTATTACCATAGTTAATATAATTGATGTCCAATACTTGACTCTTCACTAATGAATTTGATTCCAAATTATAAAGATTCTTAGATCTAATTAAATTTTGTTTTGATCTAATCAGTTACTCATAATATTAGTTTTAAAATTTATATCATCTTTAAACTTTCTTAGTTTCCACTTACTATCCTTATTACCTCGTGTATTGCTCTGTGCTAAACTAAGAATTTTTAGGTAGTAACTGATATCCTATCATCTTATTAATATCCTTCTTGCTGACTGTATTCTGTTTATAAAGCAATTCCAGTTGTATATTGCTATATTGTTGGGTTAAAGTAGAGTCAATACCCCTACACTTGGTTTGCGAGGCCTTTTACTTTACAATGGTATGAGCAGTTCAAAATCTCCTGCTAATCTTCTTCATGTGTAAAGATGCCTTCCCCTCACCATATGTGAACGTTAGAACGCGGTTTAACACTAAGCTTATTACCCCTCTTTCTTCTTTACCATTATAATCATTACAAATTCAGATAAGCGCCATCTAGGATCTAGGTAGTACATATGGCTGATGAGTTGAAAGTTCTAGCTTTCACTTGTAATCTGAACCCATCTGATGCTGTCAGGATTCCTACCTTTATAAAAGATTTGCATGAGGCAGATGACGGGAATTAAACCCAATCTATTAAATTAGCTGAAACCAATATCAGGGATAATCCCCACAAATTCAAGCTCTCTCAATATTGGGACAATTCCCAACTAATTGGGTCAAATATTATTCGCCTAAATCCTCCTAATTTTGGGGTTCACCCAATCCATATGGCAAGCAAATACTATTCGACCAAAATGACTAGCCTTCTGAAGAATCTTTAATTTGTAAAAATTATAGATCTTAGCTTGGATTGCTTGAAGATGGACCGGGCAACCTACCTGATCTCTCTTATGATTTTGATTTTAAGCAAATAAAGATTACATACTTTTTCGCCATTTGAGTAAAATTGGTCTACTCTATTAATTTAAAAGGAACTAATAGTTAGGATATAATACTCCAGTGACATTAACTTAAGGAAAGACTTACTGGCCAAGGAAAGAAAAAAATACATATAAACTTAGCATTCAGGAACTTCAAGGTTTCCTGGCCTTGAAATTTCAAGGGACAAGTGGTCTAAACCCTCTTAGTCCTGACAATACTGGTTCTTCCTGCCTGTTATACTCTGAGTATACGGTGCAACTATTATATAATGAGCAATAATGATTTGCGTCAGATCCCTCTCTGGATCAAGAACGCCTTTAATTAGTGGCGAAGTTAATTGCTGTGATATGCGGGATTAAACAAAAAATTCTTGACATTGAGCAACACCAACTCAAACTCTGAGATGCAACTACCTAGCTCAAAAGTAAAATTAGGCAGTTAACCCCTCTCATTGCCATAAGAGCGTCCCTTTGTGCCGCTCATGATTGGGTAGATTATATAATTGAAGAAAGCAATGATTTACAAAGTCAGATGTACGCTCTCCACCCTCATGTAGCTCCCAGTGATAGCATACCTCTTCAGGTTAAAATGCACCACCAGTGTCAATCCACATAGTATGACTATTGACCTCCCCCCAGTGGCACGTTCACAACATTGCTTAGAAGTACGTCCCCAGTGAAGATAATATCTTCTTTTTCATATTTTGTTATGAAAGTTCTATGGAGGAAGTAACCAACACCCAAAAGCTCAAACACCTAACTAACTGTTTTAGTTGCATAGCTCAAGACATTTTATTACCTAAACTGATGCATTATCAGACTTGGGATGACTCCAAGACTGCCTTGCTTTGGGAATTTGGGAGCAACATAACTTTAGCCAACCAAAAGCAACATTTATGGGCATAAGCCTTAATCAGGGAGAACCTGTCACTAATTTCACTCACCATTTTTACCTTGAGGCTCAAACATTGGTTACCAGAAAACGGCTTACTTTAGATGACGCTATCACTGCTCCATTTTCAGCGTTTAAAATATGCCTAATATTATACTTTATCTTAAAGCGGTGAAGCTTAAATGGACATCACTCCTACATATCAAAGAATCCATTTTGGAGATTCTGGCCAATTTACTCAAAACCCCTTGGCCCTAATTTTAATGATAATAAGCCTCAGCCCCAAGTGCTAGTAGTTACACCCTCAAGTCGCCTACTCCTATATTATCCTGCAAACTTTGCAAGAGAAACAACCTACCATAGAAACTTGTTGCTCTTTCTACTAGGTTGGCAAAAGATCAGTCAGTATATGGCAGGAGGCTTCCTATGCTGACAACAATCAAGAGACTCAAGACCCTTGTACAGCTCTGATTCTATTCCCAGAACCTCTGGATGCTTTCTGTTAGCGGCACATGATGAAGCGAATGTTGTAAGTCTTTGGGACCATCCCTTGCATCTGGATAGGGTTCAGCACCCCTTCCGGATGAAGAGGGGCCCCAAGGCTCCAGTGGACCCTCTGTCACAGCTGGGCGACCTTGCCCATGTGATAGATGAGCGCTCAGTGACGGCTTTCATACCCAAAGTCATCCCACTCCAACCTCTTCCACCTCTTCAATCCTGGTAAGGTTGATAGAAGGGGTCTGAAGGGAGATGGCACACATCAGGGGGCATGGAGAGGGCCCTGGGTCCACCCACTCCCCTGGAAAGCCATGGCCAAAATTTGGGAAAATGGCAACTCCCAACATTGGAGCTCAACTGGTAATTTTCAGACTGGGGGAGACAGTTTGGACTGGTCTGCTTTGGAAGCCAGATTGGAACGCAGCTCAGATCACAACCCTGGCCCCAAATGACTCGGTTCATCAGCCTCAACATTCTGAAATGGATCTAGGGAGTTTGGATTTCACAAATGGCCCAATCAAGGGACTGGCTCAAAGCACAAGTAATCTGATCCATGGACCCCTGCCTCCTGGGACAAATCCGGACTGCCAAGCTATGAAAACAGGCCAACTTGAGTCACCAAGACCTGGATTGGTAGTATCGACTTGGCTTGGCACCAAGGATTTGGAAAATCTTGAAAATATTTTTAAGCATTTTCCAGAATCAGAAGCCACCTTCTACCCTTTCTGAGCCAGCCAACTAAATCCCTTCCCCATCCCTGGAATGCCCAATCCCTCAAGACCTCCCCATGCCTATCGCCCAGTATAACTGACAACTGCCCCACCAGGGCAGTTGTCAGTTCATTCTTTTTGCCTTTCATCAAAATAAATCCAAAAAATCCGCCTAGTTTTCCGCAGCCTCCATCTGCCTTATAAAAAATTTATAAACGTTTTCCATCAATTTATACAACAAAGCGCGCCATCGCCCAAATCCTCTTTATGATGTTTGGCAACTGGATTATCCAGTTGCTCAATCCTGCCACGCAGCAGTGGATTATGAATGTGATAATCCACCCCGCTCCCAATGACGAACTCACTGCTTCATCTCCATGCATCCATTAAATGGAGACCCTTCCATCTGTTCAGTCGTCAATTCTGCTGAAACTGCTCCCCAGTTGGAGCAGCCCCAAAGTGTCCCTGGCCCACCGCGCATGGGTTCATCTTCCATAGCCGCCCCTTCCACTGTGGGTCCAGCCCACCAGCGGGACCTAGAGCGCCCCCTCCAGGGGAAGCTCGGCCCCAGCCCCTCTCATGGGGTCTATTATACCTCTACCAATATTTCCAATAACTTGGCGGCTTCTGTGCCATTTCCAGCTGGCATGCAAGCCCCTCTAACTGAATCTGAAGGCCAGCAACTGTGAACCCTGGAGGAGTTGTCATCTTGACTGCCTCTCCTGCCCTTGGGGTTACCCCCTGCAAGACTCGTGGTTTCCCTCAATGCAACCATTTGGTTTGCCTAGGGGGCCTTCAGTACGTTAATGAACATTTGCTTTCCTCACATTTCCCATAGATCCCCAATTCTATAAGTCACTCGGACTTCTATGCCTCTGGCATTCTGGGGCCTCCACTTGGTGCTCGCGCACCCTGACTGGGAGCCCAGTCTAGTTCTTCTTAGCCGAGTCCATGACAGATGTACCCCTTCCTATACAAGGGAATAAAAAAAGAAAAAAGAATTTGAGGTGGGTCAATCTTGGGACAAATATACCACACCAAGAATTTTTCTAGCCAGTACAGGGTTTAAACTTAAATTGAACAAAACCTGCACTAGAGTGGAAGCAGAAATTACCCTGCCAGGCTAACCACCTTTATCCAAGGGAATAAAGATCTTCAACTTTCTTATTTTTTATATTAGGAAGCTACTTGAACAAATCTTGGAGGTAAGCTCCTCTATGGAAAGCCAAGCGCTGTCATATAGAACCTTTAAAAGCATTAGTAAGCCCTGAGCTTGGCCACGGAAAAAACTCCGCTTGCTTTTCTACAAATCTTCCACAAAAGTTTAGTGGCTGTTAATCTTCTACTTGGCTCTTCAGTGGTTTCAGTAGAGGTAATTGTTAATATGGTTAAAGTCTTGGAAATGATTGATAGTGGCTCACCAGTTAACGTTATATCATCTCAACTTATCCAGAAAATAAAAATGGCTCCAGACTTGATTCACAAAGATGAACATGGAATGGCTGGTAATGTGGATGACTAAAGCAATTAGGGCGTACTCCGCCTTACCTCTCCAATTTGGAAAGTTTCTAATTACTGCCCCTTCTATTTCAATAGAAATCGATAGCTAACAGTTGTTTATTGGAGTCCAATTGATGCAAGAGTTTAACTGCATCATCAACCATAAAGAAAAGTACATTTCACTATTATGGTATTGGATCTCATTAATATTTGAACTCTCAGTCAAGAGTAAAGAAGCCCTAAGAAAACGAACCTGCCTCCTTGAATATCTGCTCATCATTTGTAAAGTTGAATATCAAGTATTAGAAACAAAACTAAGTTACCCCTGAGGATGTGGATGCAGAAGATGGGATCCCTCTATATGCCCCCATTCAATTACAATACCCTCTGGCTCACAAGTTATTGTGGATTTGAAAAGCAAAATTCTCACCCCTTTTAAAAAATTTGGAGCTAAGTGGTTGTCCAAACCCTTCAATTAAAGAAGCGTTGACCTGCCCGGGGATCATGGATGCTTCCTACAGGAAATCTATCTTTATCTTATTAAGGAATCTAATGAAGCAAATCTTCCAAGTCCCTCGTTATTCCCCTATCGCTTACATAAAACTATGTCATATTAAAAAATATTGCCAACGTGAGTGTTTTAAATCTTTACAAGATTTAGGATTTATCTTTTACCCACAATAGCTCTGATTGACAGTAACATTGTAGACAATCTCACTCCTAAAAAACGGCATAACATCAAAGACCTCCTTGAGGAGTATGGTAATAATTTTCCTCAGGACCAAGTGATTATGGAACTTTTTGGGGGTAATTCACCAAATTGAGACCTTGAATCACCATCCATTTAAATCTTGGCCATACATGGAATCTAAAGTTGAGGAAGCTCAAGTGGCCTTAGAGTTACAGCAACTGTTGGAGGCTGGATTACTCATGCCTTCTAAAAGCCCATGGGCTTCCCCGCTCATATTAATTTTAAAGAAGAATGGTGGCCACCGTGTTGTCAAGGATTATTGCCGCCTTAATTCAATCACAAGGAAAGATAGCTATCCATTGCCACGTATAAAGAATCCTTACACTTAATATCAGTTCTCACTATTTCTCAGCTATGGATCTTACCAATGGGTATTGAAAATTGATTTGTCACCAGAATATTGTGAAAATTTGTGCCCTCATGTCAAGTGAAAGAATACTTGAACCTACTTAAATGCCGCAGGGTTATGTAACGCCCCTGCTACCTTCCAACGCGCCATGGATGGGCTTTTAGGTGACTTGAAACATTCATGTGTACTAGTTTATCTTGACAATATTACTGTTTTTTGAGAACTTTTACTGAGCACATAGGTTATCTTTGGCAAGTTTTCTAGAGTTTACAGCAAGCATTGGTAAAACATAAGCCATCAAACTGCTCTTTCTTTCAAAGTGAAATGGATTTTCTAGGCCATAAGGTAGGTAAATCCAGAATATCCCTAATAGATTTAAAAAATTAGGCATTTCTAAAGTATCCACCTGAATCCTTACAAGACTGTGGGATCGACTGATGGATGCCACAAATATTTCATCAAAGTGAGAATCTTACTTTTTTTTAAAAAGGTAATAAATAATGCTTTGTTAAAGTTTTTATGTTTTTTATTGCTTTGTATGGGGAAAAACTAAGAAAGGTCCTTTTCTCAATACTAGTATTTTCTATTTAAACTAGTTCGAATTTTGAGACCATGGGTTTTTGAGGCTAAAGTATATAAAGCTGAGTCATCCAAATTAGGGAATATAGGTTTTCGGCCTATCAGATCAAAGATAAAGTTTTTGAGGCAAAACTGACCCATGTGGTAACAATTTGATGAATTGTATCCAATCACTGTCAAGTAAAATCTTCTCACCTCAGTGGTGGTCAGACTCATGTGGTAATGATTGGTTAATTTGCACCCTATCATCATCAAGTAATATCTTCTCACCTCAGCAGTGGTCAGACCCATGTGGTAACAAACACCCCAAATTTGACCGAGAAGTCAAAGTAATCCTATTGTTAGTTATTACCTTATTAAGCCGATTTTAGTTATAAACCATATTTTTCCAATAGTTAAGATTCCACTGAGAATCTGCCAAGGTCTTTTCACCGTTGGTTCTCATATCATTGATAACCACAATATTATTTGAAGATCAGGCAGGAGATGGGCCAATCATGGGTGCATATTCAGGAGCACTCATACCTCCAACATTATCTTTCCTAAGTTGAGAAGGAGATTGTCTGACATTGCCCCCTCAAGAATGTTAAAGGGGAGTAGGGTTGTAGGAAACACCCATGTACCTGATTTATGATAATTCCTGTAGCCAAAGACTTTATAGAATACTCATTTCCTCTCTTATACATGATGGTAAATAGCCCCTCCCAGATTGATCCAATTTTGCCACTATGTGGAGTTATGCAATTGTGGTAATATAAAACCCTATCTGACTCTTGGAAAGAAGGTAGAGGAGCTCGGAGCTCATTGGCAGCTTGGCCTTCTTTAGTAACCATTTTTGCAAGGTTGGTTATAGCCTCTGATTGAAGCTGAATGATGCGGTTAGCTAACTTTCGCATGGCTTTCTCAGGTTCCTCTCCTCTAGAGAAGACGTCCTTAGCTAAAAGAGCAGGTATGCCTGGTTCCCTGCCATACAAAACTCGGAAAGGGGATATTTTCAGAATCTGGTGATAGCTAATTCTGTAAGCCATAAGCGCGCTTGGGAGATAATGATCCCAATGAAGGGGATCAGATGAAGCCATTTTCCATAAAATTTAAACCAGAGTACCATTTGCTCGCTCTACTGTACCATCGGTTGATGGGCTATATGGAGCTGAGAACAGTTGCTGGGCTCCCATGGAAGCAGCTAAGATTTTGACTACTCTGGATGTAATATTTTTCCCGTTATCACAGAGTAGTACTTGAGGGCACCCATGTCAAGTGAAAATATTTTGATGAAGAAAGGTGGCAGTGGCCTTAGCAGTTTGGGCTGGCAGCGCCACAGCTTCAACCCACTTTGTGAAGTGGTCAATGCCTACCAAAATATATCTGTTTTCACCTGTGGTTTGAGGAAGCAGCCATACTACATCCAAGCTTAGGGTATGGAACGGCTGTTGCGGGGTAGTTGGCTGATATTGGTATCTAGTCTTGAACCAAGACTGCTTCTTACATGTAAGGCAAGCATCCAAGACTTCAACGATGGCTTCCATGATTCCCTCCCAAAAATCGATCTTTAATCCACTCATAGGTTTTCTTTACTCATCCATGGCCTAAGGTTAAATGAGCTTCCAGGATAACAGGTACACGTTCTGAGGGTCGTAGGTAAGGCAACCTATTCACCCCTCACTTGTTTATATAACTTCCTGCTTTCTACTTTAGTGCAATGTGAGTGCCAGGCCAACATCTTCTGTACAGGCTCATCCTTATCTTCCCAGTCATTTGGGGTCATTAAAAGATCATGCAGCCGCTCCGCTTCACTATTAATTAAGTGGAGGATGGGCAGCCAAGTTAACCCATTGACATTCATGTGATGGGTTCCAGTGTGGTGTTCAATCTTCATATCATAATGCTGGAGCTTTAGAGCCCAGTGAGCTAACCGCCCCGTAGGGTCCTTCATGTTTTGCAGCCATTTTAAAGATGCGTGGTCCGTGATCACAGTGAAAGAGGTCCCATACAAGAAAGGACGGTAATGCTTCACTGCTAACAGAATGGCAAGACAATCCTTCTTGGTAACACTATAGTTACGTTCTGCCTTTGATAGCACCTTACTGAGTTATGAGACAGGATGATTACCCCTTTTTCATCTAATTGGGCTAGGATGGCCCCAACGGCGTAGTATGAAGCATCTGTAAACAAGATAAACGGTTTTTCATAATTGGGATGCCTTAGGATAGGCCATTTTTGTAGAAGAACCTTCATTGTTTCATAGGCGGCCTTCTGTTCAGTGCCCCATTGAAAGGGGATATTCTTTTTTAGTAAGCAAACAAGGGGCTCGCTGAGATGGGCAAACTTTGGGATGAACTGACGGTAATAACCCATCATCCCTAAAAATACCTGTATATCTCATAGGTTTTTGGGGGGTGGCATTCTGGCAATCGCTTCAACCTTATCTTGTATGGGTATGATACCCTCTCAAGAAGTGGGTATGTCCGAGGAAGTTTAGTTTCTTTTGGAAAAGTGCACTTTGAAGGCTTTAATTTGATAGTTGAGCGTCGTAAGCGTTGGAATACCTCCTTCAAATGATCAAGGTGTTCATTAAAGGATTTCAAGAATAAAGTAATGTCATTGAGGTAGACGATAATGCAGGTTAACTTAAGATCCTGCAAAATGTGATCAATCGCATGCTGGAAGAGGCAGGTGCATTGCACAACCCTTGAGATAATCGCGTGGGTTGGAAAAGACCTTCACTGCATATCAACGCACATTTCTCTTGACCTTGAGGAGACAGATCCATTTGCCAATAACCACAGGCCAAGTCCATGGCAGAGAAAAAGTTTGAGCCTGAAAGCTGGGCCAGGGCATCGTCAATGCTTGGGATAGGATAGCTATCTTTTTTTTGTAAGATTGTTTAACCTGTGATAGTCCATAACTATCCAATGACCTCCGTTTTTCTTCTTAATTAGCAAAAGGGGGGAGGACCAAGGGCTTTGCAAATGAATTAATAACCCCGCGTCTAATAACTGCATGAGTTCCGTCCTCATTTGTTGTTCCTCCACATTTGACTTGAGATAAGTTTTTGACCTAATGGGATGGGCATCACCCACATCGATGAAATGGCACCAGCCCTTCATGTGACCATAATCATTGTCTGACTTCTAGTATATCACTATATTCATCCAGAAGAGTATGCACTTTCTCCAACTCATCTGAGGTCAGCTCATCTGAAATATGGACATTTGGCAAGGTACATACCAGGTTATCTATGGGCAGGCCTAAAGCTGCCATTGAGACAATAGAGTGGATTTGTTCAACTTCCTCCACAGGGAGTAAAAACCCTTGGCCCACCTCCTGATGCTTTTTTACAAGTATATCCTTGTTAGTGAGATTCCCCAACAATATTGTAATAGGCCTCAGATAGGCTGGATCTAAAACACCAGGCAATACCCGAGGCTCAACAGGGCTGATTTTGTCAATGCTTAAGAGGTGTAATAAACAGTGGCGAGGGATTTTGAAAGTGATTTTCGTGTCTACCACCCGTTGTTCACCAGTCTTAATCACCACTTCATTGGCCGCATAAAACGGAATACCTTCGGCAGCATCCATGGAATCAGGCAACTTTTTTATTTTGCCCAGAGGTGGTATAATGTATAGGTAAAGCAGAAATCAGGTACTCAATCATGCAATAGTATTCCTTCTTGCTGGGTTCTTTGTTGGCTAGAACTAAAGGTACTTCATAATTGAGCAATGACAAGAACCCCTGCTTCATATTGATAATACCTTCATATTCAATCATAAACTGAGTACCTATAAGCATATCATAAGCTTTATTATCCAAAGCCATTGCGGGGCCAATAGAATAAGCTTCCCAATATGGATGGGAAGGGACGAGTAAGCACCCAGTGTAAGGCGTTGTTAGGACCAGCGGTTCCAAAGTCTTGGTTTTACTCCAAGTCAAGTGCAAGTTTGATCTTTTTTATCAACTTGGAGGAGATTACGTTCACCGGGGAGCCTGTATCTAAGATAGCCATCACTCAAACTTTTTGGATAACCACTTCGACCTTTGTAAGTATCCCCCCAAAAGTGGGTGATAGTGCTAAGACCTCTTTAAGATGAAAAGTGGAGGTTAATTTGCACGCGGTCTCGGGGTAATTTTCCAGAATGGACTGCATGGTATGGCCATGCTGGAGAGGGCAAATAAGGTTAGACAACACCTCATCTGCGTCTCTGGCTGTCTCAATATTTGCCTTACAACCTATAACTTGGCGTAGGTAAGTATCCTCAGGTATGGTGGTTTCATCTACTCCTTCGGCATTTAGGCGATCAGGGATCTACACTTCCATGGGAGCTCCCAATAAGTAGTACCCAACATCATCATAACCCCCTTAGAGTTGGCCTCAGCGGTATTCTCAACCTTGGGTAAGGCTACAATTGAAGTAGGGGAAACAGCCACAAGAGGTTGAGTAATTAGCTTCGCTTTAACCGGCATTTTCAAAACTACAGTAGTTCTGGAGGATATACCCTTAGGGCACGCACTTGTTGGTTGAGCTGAAGGGGAAATCGCAATAGGGATCTCCACTTTATATAAATGAGAGATGTCCGCTTTAAGTTGCACCAAAGAAGCAGGTTTTGCAGGGAGATTAGGCACAGGTGGCCTCACTTCCAACGGTTCAATAGGCCCCAGCTCACCTAAAGGAATATGGCGACGTCTAACAAAGCCTCTTTTATATCATGGAATGTGGTGAAGTGGCGTTTCACTGATATGATATGCCAGGCGAGAGAGGGTTGCAAAGCTAACCCCATTAATATGGCAGCGATAGCATCATCCAGGGTAAGCAGGTTAAATGTGGCCAGCATTTGAGAAGTGAGATAGAAACGCTCAGCAAAACTAACGAGGGTTTCACCCCCATACATGGTAAGGCGCATGAAAGCCTGTTTATCCCTGTATAAGCTCTGCTTGGATCCAAATTCAGCCAAGAGGGCCTCCTTAACATCTGGCCAGGTGTGCTGAGGATCCAAGTGAGGAACGATCAACTCTTGGGCTTTGCGACTTAGACAAGGAAGAATGTACTGAACTTTATGTTTATCAGTGGCGCCATCCATCGAAGCTTCATAAACGTACAAAAAGGAAGCAATACTCCCTTCACTCGGGGTGTATCTGTCCTTTAGAGGTAATTTGAATGGTCGTTGCTCTAGCTTTTTGAGATGGGAGAAAGAGCTGGCTAGTTGCTTCTCAAGAGCAACTAATCATGATTTAGAAGAGCTGCTCACGTTTACAGCCTCCATTGCTTTAATACTTTATTGAAGTATTTAGGGTAAATACCCTGTAGTGAGCATCAGTTTGTGGGATCCACCGATGGATGCCACAAATATTTTATCAAAGTGAGAATCTTACTTTTTTAATAAAAGTAATAAATAATGCTTTGTTAAAGTTTTTATGTTTTTTATTGTTTTAAACGGGGAAAAACCAAGAAAGGTCCTTTTCTCAATACTAGTATTTTCTATTTAAACTAGTTCGAATTTTGAGACCATGGGTTTTTGAGGCTAAAAGTATATATAGCTGAGTCATCCAAATTAGGAAATATAGGTTTTTGGCCTATCAGATCCAAGATAAATATTTTGAGGCAAAACTGACCTGTGTGGTAACAATTTGATGAATTGTATCCAATCACTGTCAAGTAAAATCTTCTCACCTCAGTGGTGGTCAGACTCATTTGGTAATAAATTGGTTAATTTGCACCCTATCATCATCAAGTAATATTTTCTCACCTCAGCAGTGGTCAGACCCATGTGGTAACAAACACCCCAAATTTGACCGAGAAGTCAAAGTAATCCTATTGTTAGTTATTACCTTATTAAGCCGATTTTAGTTATAAACCATATTTTTTCAATAGTTAAGATTCCACTGAGAATCTGCCAAGGTCTTTTCACCGTTGGTTCTCATATCATTGATAACCACAATATTATTTGAAGATCAGGCAGGAGATGGGCCAATCATGGTTGCAGATTCAGGAGCACTCATACCTCCAAACATTCTTTTTCTTAAGTCAAGAATGAAATTGTCTGACAAAGACATATATGTTTTTTTGAGGTTGGTGGGGTTTTATCGCCAGTTTATTCTCTATTTTTCTAACACTTCTGAGCCTCTATTATAATATTGAAGAAGGGCATACCCTTCCAATGGAAAGAAGAGCAACAGCAGGCCTTTGGCCTATTATGTTCATCTCTCTTCCATTAACCAGTACTTATACATCTCAACTTTGATAAACCCTTTCTCTTTTTTACTGATGGTAGTTTTTATAACCTTTTGGAGCCATACAAATGAAGCATGACAGAAACTTAGTAGACCATCCTATCGCTTACTATAGAAAACCCCTAAATTAGAGCCAAATGCAACGATAGCATTAAAGAGTACAAATGCTTGGCAGTCCTACTGGCTATTAATCATTTTTGACCCTACTTAAATGGGAATCATTTTATGTTAATTGCTGATCATGCTTCCTTGCGATGGCTACATCAAATAGAGGATCCTGAAGGGAGGTTAGCCCTATGGGCGTTAAACTTCAAAATTACGATTTTTCTGTTACTCATTGGCCAGAGCCAATCCACCAAAAATGAAGATTGCTCATCCAGATTCCAATATTAACTAACTGACCTTGAGAAGGATCAATTCTATAATCTACCCAATCACATTTATGGAAAAATGAATCCCTGACCTTTCAAAAGGAATTGGCAAAAAGTTCAGAAAATCTTAATCAAAAACATCCA
>JAKSZP010014572.1:0-183319 GCA_022478985.1 Massospora cicadina
GGCCATCTTCCCATTCCTAACTAAGAAAACACGGAAGAGGATGGCGGTACCCCTCATCACTCAGGGCGACCTCGCTCATGTAGTAGATGAGCGATGGGTAACAGCTCGTCCACCTCAGATCCCACCCCCAATACCCACACTTACCTCAGCAGAACTGTTGCAGGGAATTAGCGAAATCTGTGCTAAGTTTATCAATTTGAAATTGGTCGGATTTAATTTGGCTGGCAATCTGGCTGCTGTGCAAAATTTGAATGGCTGTAAAAGCATGAAGGATGAGAAATCAGCCAGATTTCCCAACGGTTCCAAATCAATCTCCAGACCAGTTGAACAAATATTGGGCACTAGTGATGTAAGTTCGAAGCCCTCAGATAGTAATTTGGGTGCTGCGCTTGATATGCTGCTCTTGACTGAATGAACGGTTAAATGACCAAGCATGGGCGGGTTGGCCATCCCAAACCCGTTTCCAACCAAATGGACCCATCCCTATAAGGGATGGCCTTGGGGGATTCCTGTCACCCATCGGCCAAACGCCGTCATTGGTAATTATCAGAAATGTAGTCAAGCCCTGGTTCAGACATTTGAGGTTGAACCGACAGAGACTTGACCTGCCACCAAATTTTGTGATGTTGGTTCCCAAAGAATAAGCCCCCCCATTCCCAAACAATGCACCGGTCAGGCCGAATTTGTTGGGTCCTGACCCCATCCTGTCACTACCCAATTGACCACTATTTAATCAGTTGAATGGCACTGAGAAAATTGTTGGTCAATTTTCTTACTTTCCTTTCCCAATAAAATTTTACCAAAAAGAAATTTTTTTGTTTATTTTCCATCTTGAACGCATCCCATATAACATTTACCTGGTGGTCCATCGCCCCGCACTCTGGGTGGGTGTTACCAATTCTTTTAATCACCATGGCCCCCTCTATTGCTGATTGGGCCCAGCGAGTCCGATACTTTTGGTCCTACAACCCTGCTCATGTTAGTTTCTAATATCAATACATAGGGATCTTATGGCCCTACATACAACAATGGAAAGAGAGAATCAATCTCCATATCACCCCCAATGAGTTGGCCACTCAAGCCAAGAATCTCGTCGAGACTATCCCAGTAATCCCACCACATGCAGTGGGAACCGCTGAGTTGGGGAGGGTTCGGTGTGGTTTCCTGTTGGGATACTCCTTACCCTGTTGTTACGCCACCACTTCGTGGTATCACATTTCCCAGCTCCATATCAAGTCGCACGGTCAGCAATGCCCCTGGCATTCTGGCTTACTTTTTGGGTGCTCTCGCATCCCAACTGGCAGGCCAGTCTAAACTTCTTCTGCCGTTTCCATGACAATAGCTCAAGCCCATAACCCATTGATGACAACTTCCATTTTGGTTAAGGTTCCACAAGTTGTAAGAAAGTGCGAGGACATCTTTTGAATTGAAAGTAGACGCAAATCGTTTAGCCATCTCAGGATAAATCCCCTGGATAAACTGCAGGGATGAGCATACTGGGTTGGTCGAATCAAGGTGGCAATGAGCTAGCCAGCATCCCTGGCAGTGTCAATAAACTCAAGACCCCTCAAGATTTGTCAGAGATAAGTTTATCAGGGGTTCCTAGCCCAATTTACTCTCTTCAGGTCTAATCAATCAGGTACCTTCCCTTCACCTGAGGCTCCTAAAGCATGATGGCCAACATCTTCACAACACTCTTCAGATTTGTCATCAGAGGATTTATTAATGCACATCAGGAAGTCCATTGGTTGTGAGGTAAGGTTAGGGCTTCTTTTTTTTGCCTAAGACCCTGGGGCCGCTCATTTGCCCTATTAGCTCTTGGGGGGAAGAGTTGGAGTTATAAAATCTCGTCTTTAACCTCCAAAGCAGGGGGTTTGCGCTGTCTCACAGATACAGTTTCCAGACTAGAGTTAATTGGATGAAAGGTCAAGGGGGATAGCGTTGCAGAGGTGGATTCTTTAACTTTGCCAGCTTTGGGTCTATCAGTGGCTGTGTGCTTTTGTGAAACAGGCGGTTTACCCTTAGTAAACTGGTCATTCACCTCATTGTTTTTTGGGGCGATTGGCAACCGAGAAAGGGGTTTAGGAGTATGTTCAGGCTTTGGAACCACTTGGGAAGGCTGCTTTAGAGAAAAAGATGGGCATGACAAGGAGCGCGTCCCTATTGATGAAAATGTAATCCAATTTATTGGATTAAAAAGCTCAAGTTTTCTGGGCCAAAGAAGATTAGGTTTGAGCTGCACTGCAGGTGCTGGGCTCAGAGTAGAAACCAGCGTAAGGGCCCATAGGGATCATCATAGCCTCCTTTGATGGGGATTCAGTTGAACAATTTTCAATGGTCAAAACCTGGGGAGTTGACTCAACAACTGAAGTAGCTTCAACGTTATACATATCTGCCAACTCCAGAAGAGCCTCCTTAATATCTCAGGTAGTCCAGAGGTGGCGCTTTACAAGATAAGATGTCAAGATATAGAAGGGTGAGATGTCAACCCGATCAGAATGGCAGCAATGGCGTCGTCAAGAGGTATCATTTTGGCAAGCAGCAAAGGTTGAACTTCCCTATAAAACTATTCCACAAAAGGGGTGATAGATTCTCCCTCTTGCAGACTAAGGCACATAAAGACCTGTTTTTGTAGTTGTAATTCTTCTGAGAGCCAAATTCAACAATAAGCGCTTGTTTAGCCTCTGACAAGGTGCTGAGGTAGATCATGGTTATAACCATTATTTCTTGAGCTAGGCGACTAAAGCAAGGAGGGACGTACTGGGTTTTTTGTTGGCCAGTTGCTCCTCCCATAGAAATAAATAATTGAAGAGGAAGGAGGCAATATTGCCCTCATCTGGGGTGAACTTATCTCAGAAAAGGGGTTTTGGAATAGAGTGCTGCTCAAGCCTTTTGAGGCGAGACAAAGCGCTGGCTAGCTGGTTTTCCAGAGTAGCTAGCCTAGGGTTACTCTCAGCGGGGAAGAAGTGAGGGTTAAGTGTCCTGCCAAACCTTATTTTGTTAAACGTTTTTTGTGGTGTACAGGTAGCCCCAGTAGTGAGCACCACTTGTTGAATTTTGGGCAGAGAAGATTATCTCTGGTGCATTGATTGTCTTATTTGCAACAACTAAATTTAGGAGAGTTCTGCACCACTTATAATAGAAATAACACACTAATATAAACTAAAGGGTTGTTTTTATAAGGTTTGACAGATTCAGCAATTGGATTAAAAGAACCCTGTTGCGATCTACTGCTTAGTATTTTAATTAACTTAGTCTTGGACTGAGGTAGGCACAATTTGATATTAACTTCAATACTATTTAGGAAAGATGGGTTTTTTACCCAAGAGTTTTTTGAACTGACCTCACTTTTCTGGAACGGTGGATGGAGGGTCAATTGTAGGCAAGAAAAACCCACGGGGTAGTGATTTAATATATTAACCAATCACCATGAGAGAAAATAGTTGCACTTTGGGGGACCTCTGCTAAGCCTATAAAAGGGTTTGGTTCGTGCTTAGGTACTTAAACCAAACTAGAAGTGGGCTGGGGAAGAACATCCGAAGGATTCTTGATTTTTCCACATATTCAGTGAACTTTGCTTACCTGGACTTGTACTATATGGCCGAGTATTAGTAAGTGTAATTCCCCAATTCAAAGGGTTCCACCGAGAATCAGCCAGGGCCTTTTTGCCGATTTCATCCTTAATATTTTCCTTAATTTGAACTGGAACACTATTTTTTATAATAATGGACTTTTAATTATCTGACACTTATCTTGTTTAACTTGCATTGCGCAGGAGGTTATGATACATCACATGAACAACCTTATTAAAGGGGCGAAGTGAAAGAAGCGCTACCAAGTAATTCAGTAGCAAGGAAAGCTTTGGTATAATGAAACAGGCCTTCATGAGGATTACACTACGCCAAACTGAAATACCAGCCATATTGCAGAATGCTTTTATTTTGAGGCTCAAACTCAGATTACTATAAAAAGGCTCATACTGTATGATTCCATAGCTGCCTTGTTGCTAGTTTATATACTATCCTGAATTATCCATGCATGTCACTTAAATTGAACAAAGCTTCAACTCTCTTTTAGACATAAAGGTAGCTATGCTTGATATGGGTATTATACACAAGCCAAAAATCACCCAGAACGATCCCAAAAAACAGAATGAATACCATGGAGGAAACCAAACCCAAGAAGTTGGAAAAGCTCAAGTATAATATTTAAAAGTATAATAATCACAACGAAGTCAAGTGCTATAAGAGGACTCAGCCATTGCTGAACAGGGAAAAGGGTGGTCCTAGGGTCATGTACTTCTAAAGTTGACCAGCCAAAGATACTTGAAAAACAAATATTGTTAATTGCTCCCCTCAAGCGCCGTGAGAGCAATGCTAATGAGGACTCTGAATGTTGTTACAAAGGTACAGGCTATTACTTTTAAGTACAAATTTAAGATTTCCATCCCAGATTTCATAAATGTCAAAAATGTTAACAGTGACTAAGTTCTGGAGGACGTCTACTCAGTCAAGACATTGATGCCCAAGAGTACAAATATAGCCAGTGATGCTGATCAGTACCTTACTCTATTAATCTAACCAATCTTGAGCAACCTAGTCTAGTGGAAATCAATAAGAAATATCCTGAGACTGCAAGGAAGCTAAATGCAACGTTCCGCCCAACAAAGGTTTTAGCCTTACTGTTAAAATTTAGAGCAACAATAAGAAAAGTAGAATTAATTATTCAGAAAGTTAGATTAATGGCTTTTTTGATAATAGATCATCAATAAATGCAGTCACATCCCGGATCATCAATAAGATTAAACCCTTCCTGGACCTTGAGTACACCCAGGAGTATAGCACTGCTGGTATGAACGACACCAAGGCAATAGGTTACTACTCTTCCTTGCCAACTCAAATTGGCAAACTAGGTTTCAAAGCTCCTACAATCACCTGAGACAACAGCCAGTATGGCTTAAATATTGGATCACAATTTATAGTTGAATTTAAAGAAAATATCAATTAGGAGGAGTTGTATTTAGCTTTCCTCAATTATGAAGTTACACTTATGATGTATAATAAAGCATACAACAAGAAGTCATAATCTTGCCTGATTAAGTTGGTAAGAGGGTGTCTATAACTCTTAAGAAAAACTCATTACTAAAGCAAGGCACACAAACACAATATTGTGCTACCAACTTTAACGTTTAGAGAAGAAACCCTGGACACTTCCATAAGGAGGTATATCTCAAGGTCAACAAAGAGTAGCATATGATAGATAAATGTATATATAATAATGTCCTTTATTGTAAGGGGTACGACCATAAGAGATTGGTCATACAAACCTAATTCAAAGGAAAATTGTGAATTTGGGCTTCCATTAATTTGCTGAACTTGGAAACGACTCTAGAAAATAGAACGAGGCCACTACTCAATGTATTTTTATATCTTGAGTAAGCACAAGCTTAAGACTTTGATGTTAACTGACACCCCCACATTTGTAATACTAACTTTTAAACAGATATAATCCACATTCATCATATAATTGTATTGAACTGTCATTTTTTTAAACTATTTGAGTAATATTTAACACAATAATTATTACATCTGGGCTCCCATAAAAATATTCTTGGGGATGAACTTGAGTTTGCTTGGCATTAACATAACGTTTATCTAGAATCAATCTAAGTTCAGGGAGGCCTGCCAACCTGACTCCTCTGGTGCTAACTTTTGGCAGATTAGGCTTGTCTCAACCAAACTGGTTGCACATGGTAAAAATTACTGAGCAACGGACAAAAGATATGAGGATCACTTCCTTTTGAAAATAATAGTAAAAAGTATCCAATAAGGAGCTACTGCCCTGACGATAACAATTTATTTAATAAATAACTTAACAGCTTTTTCGTTACTCTTCCTACTACTCTCTTTCTTTGTAAAAACCTCCTCCTTCTCACTCCCACTCTTAACTATCAATCATTGGTATTCCTCAGGGGATTCAACACGCTCTGCTTAGTAATTCCCTATATTCTTTTAACTAAGAGTTTTTTTTGAACATTGAGGCTTTGTTGGAATTACCTTGAATTTCTAAACCATAATGCTTCAACTGATTCACTTTGCATCGACATAATCTATTGCTCAATCTCAAGGCTTGCTTTAATTCTAAATAATGATCCGCTGGAATTATTTTCTATCATCCAATCATATCAGAATCTTGACGTTATCCCCCTTTACTGGCAATAAGCTCCTATTGCTTGTATGACCGAAGGAACTTTGCGTGCATTTTGTTAATAATCTGACCACCTTCAGGTTCCTTAATGGTATAGGCATTGGCACCAGTCTTCTCAATTATCTCAAATGGTCCAATACATATACTGGCAATATTTTCCTTTCCAAACCCATGTTGGTCGTGGAACAGGACAAGTAAACTACCCTAAACTGGTGGAGGCTGTGGCGTCTACCTTGGTCTGCCTTCTGATCCCAAATCTTCTTGGCTAGACTAGTGGAATATGCTTCAGCTTTGAGTTTAATTAACGTGTCTGTTAAGAAAGACAAATAGCAGTGGGGCTCAACTCTGCCAGTATCCTCCACACAGTAATAAAGCAATGCCAGCAATGCTTGATGTCTTCCATAAAATAGTTGGAAAGGGCTCTTTCCATTAGCTGGGTGGTAGCTAATATTGTACACAAAGACAGCGGTAGTTAAGAGGGTACTCATAACAAAGGCCAATCAATTACATGATTGCATAGAATACTTACCAAGGTTCCGTTGACCCGCTCTACCATTCCATTAGATTTGAGGTGGTAGGTTGTAGTCAAGACCCTACAGATTGCATTAGTTCATTCAACTTGGGGTAGGATATGCGATGTGTAATTGGTTCCGTTGTCCATGAAGATAAATTGTGGACAGCCATTTTGCTGTATGAAACACTCCCGGATGAGCTTGCCAGTGGTAACAGCCCCTAAATTTTTGATCGCCCTTGCTTCCACCCATCTTGTCAAATGGTCAAAGGCTACTATTATATATTTGTAGAGGTTTTCACAAGTCGGCAGAGGCCCCAACGCATGCAGAGAAAGCATATGCCATGTGAAACGAGGCTTAACCAGCTTTTAGGTGGTCATCCGGTGGAATGTTTAATCCACTTAGCACTGATGACAAAGCTAACCATTTTGAGCACATCATAGTAAATACTCTCTCAATAGTAATGGGGTCGCAAGAAGCCTAGTGTCTTTCACAACCCTCTTTTACCTGCCACTCTATAAGCATCCATAATAATTGCAGCTTTACAAAAGGCTTCAGGAAACTCAGCGTTGAGTCAGCAATCTGCTTATGTTTTCCCCATTGAGCACAAAGGTATCCTGTTGCAGCCCATATATCACTTTGATCATCTGTGGTGGCTCATCGTGATATCTTCCCACAATCATCTTTTTGTACATTATGTCCTCCAAATCTGCCATAATGGTGACCATCGGTAATCAGTAAAGATAATATGCAGTTTGTTGTTTTCCCCTGGTCAGTGTGAAATCTCAAATATATATCCTTGGAGCTTCAAGGCCCATTGCAAAAGCCATCCTTCAGGTTCGCAAAGATTCTGAATCCAATTCAAGGGTGTGCGATCCATTATCACTTTGAATTTCACCCCATGAAGGTATACCCAGAACTGGTTATATGCGTATATCAACATTAAGCATACCAAACAGTCACGGTCTAATTTCATTTAGGACCTGTTATGCTTCAACTACAATATGCCATGGGATGCTCCACACCGTCATCATCTTTTTGTGATAACACAGCCCCTACAGCAGAAAGAGAAGCATCCATTGTACAACAAATTCCTTCTCAAAGTTAGGGTATTACAAAATGGGAACGTTAACCAATGCAGTTTGTAGAACATTGAAAGCGTTTTAACATCGTTCTATCCAGTCAAAGGTGGCATTCTTGTTTAAGAGCTCAAATAGCGGAGCCCCAATACATCTGAAGTTGGGAACTAATCACTGGTAGTTACCTGACCATCCCAAAAGCACCTTTATAACGCTATTACCCATCCAAGTCATCTTGCATATAGCTTCCACCTTGGCTGGCTGAGGACTAAGCCCTTTGGAGTCAACCACAAACCCAAGTTATTCCAACTGCTCCTTAAAAAGTGTCACTTTTGGGGCTTAATTTTGATGTTATCTTCAGCGAGTTGGTGTAAAACTTTCTTCAAGGTATTAAGATGATCTGTGAACGTCCGCAAGAAAACATTAATATCATAATGTTAGACTATATCGCAAGACAGCTTTAGATCACTCTAAATAGTGTCCATAGCCCGCTGGAATGTAGTTGTAACGTTGCACAAACCCTGCGGCATACGTGTAGGCTGGAACAGACCTTTTGAAGTGATTATAGTGTACCTCTCTTGTTCCACCACTGGTAACTTTATTTGCTAGTACCATTTATCAAGTACATAGTTGAGAATTATTTAGCACTGCACAGCCGATCTAACGCATTATTAATTTTTGGAACCAGGTATGTGTCATTTTTTGTAAGCTATTATGCTTCTCGGTAGTCAATTACTACTCGAGTAGAGCCAAGTTTTTTTATGATTAACACCGAGGACGACCAGGGACTCTTGGATGTATCTAACATTCCCTGTTCAACCAATCTGTCTATCTCAGCAGATACAACTTCTTCCGCCACCTTGGAGCGACGGATAGGCCTTAACCAAATAGGAGGGTGATCCCCTCATGTCTAACCAATGCACAATCCCGTGTGCACATCCCAAGTCATGATTGTCAGATGCAAAAACGGTTTGGCACTTCTCAAACACATCCATCACCCTGTCATTCTGGTCCTTTGACAGCCCAGTTAGAGCTTCCCACGGAACCACAGTCATTATACCAGGTAAGGTTTTTGAAAGTAGCCTGAGATCTTCCTATGAACTAAAGTCATGTAAGCGGTGAACCTCATCAATAGGAATCAGGTGCTGGTAAGCCACCACTAGATGCCGCTGAACCTTTATAGACTATTTCTGAAGGTATGCTATCAACACCTTCACTTCCCCCAGCCCTAGTAACAGGAGCCTAGGAGCACATGGGGTTTGAGCCACGATTGCTGTTACTGACCATAATCTCACTGCATAGGCTATCCAGGATATCTATTACGAGCTCCATTCCTATTATGACCTGATACCCAGAAGGTATGCTTAATGCACTCGCCGCTCACAGCGGAATACCATTGTACTCATAACTCTGTGTAAGGTGTGCTTGGGTTCTAAACTTCATCTGCCAATATCATACAGGAATCACCCATCACTATACGCAAGATTGATTTGGCTGGAGCATATGGAGTCCTTTGGGATTCCACTGGAAGTAAAGTAAATGGGGATCAGTTGTCCTACGATACTAATGGTTTCTTCCGCCATATTGACCATGGCTCCAAATTGCCACATGAACGCGGTTCCAATCAGCATGTCATAGTTGTTATTAGGTAAAACCACAGCAGGAGCAGATACCCCAGACCCAACCTCAAAGGCAGCGCGCTGTAAGCACCCTCTGGCACTGCGCTTTGTTCCCCTGTGATCCCATATTCTACATGATGTTCCACATCAGGCTTCAGCGGAAACTTAGCTATGAGCTTGGTGGAAATTAAATTGACAGGAGCGTCAGTACTAATAATCGCCCTTTTTTTGGTATTTTGTACAAAAATGTCACAGTATGTAAACTCCAAATAAGAAGTACCATTGGTACTTATTACATAAGTATCCAAGGGCTTTTGGTTATTTATAAAAATGAAAATACCAGCGCTGACATGTGGATACTCCTGGGCAATATTTTCTACTGGAATCTTCACTTCCACCCCTTCTAAAGCTGAGACATGTGTTGAAGATTCACCGCTGACAGTACTATTCTGCTCAAGGATTTGCCAGATGTATGGTTTTGCACTTCTCAGCAGAACTCTGTGTCTGAATTATTGGGGTATGTCCCAAATCTTGAGGCAATGTACTGTAAGGGATCTATTAATACAATAAATCGTCAAATTGAGTACTGAAACTGGCCTTAAGCGACTCATGAGAATTATTAGGGACAAATAGGTCTAGATTATTGGAAGTAGATCTTCCTGTCTCTATTCCATTAGAACTTTTCCCTGGTCACTCAGGGCAACTGGTACCGCATTGACATTCAGTTTACTGGGACAGCTAGCTGCTTAATGGCCTCATTGATCGCATAAGAAACAAGCATTTGTAAATAGCACTCATCTATGCATGACACTCATAGATCCAGGTCTGGTATTAATTGAAGGACTGCAATTCAGCCAAGGACAAGCTGGTTGATATTGGGGGCGGAAAGGACTTGCCAAAGCATTAAGTGGTCGAGTTTTTAGCAACGGATTAAAGCCAAGTCGTTTCTGTTTCAATACCCATGGGAATTTGGTGGCGGTTGCAGGGGTTTTCTGTTACACATTAGGAGCACTAAAAGTGATTGATATTTGGCGTAAATGACTGATGATCTTTAGTAGCTCCTCATCCTCTTAAAGAATCTATGACATAACATTATATAGTTATTGGTATAGCTTCACAGCCGCCATCATTGCTAAGCCAACTCCTTGTTAGATAAGATATTTGCTCCCAACAACACATGAGCCTCAGCTGTAAAACGCTCCGCAAACTACACCAAAGACTCATTATTTTTTAAGTTGTATTCTCAAAAACTCTGCCTTGCGTTGAGCCATTTTTTCCTTGCCACCAAACAGAAATATCACAGTCTCCTTAACCTCATGGTATGCTATGAAACTACTCTTAAGGTAACATGTGACCTGATCAGCGCTTCCAACGTCCAAAAAAGGATAACAACAGTTTAGCTTTCTACCAATTGGAAGCCCCCTCCATGGCGAATTCAAACCGCTTGTAAAACCCATGTATGTTTCTGTCATGATAAAATGGGGGCAGCTTGTCGCTATAGACCTCCACCTCCCTAACAACCTCATTTAATTTACACTCTGCAAAGTATAGCCGCTCAGTAGTGTCACCCTTAAGGTTGGCAAGTTGATTAAGTCAGCCACCCACCAGGTGCTGTTGGTGAAAAGCCTTGGCGATCTGATCAGTTATATTTATATTTTTTCAGAAAATTATTTTTGAGCCTGGAGTATAATACAAGGCGATCTTCAGTTCTGCATATTGTGACAACTCAATAAATTTAGGCTATACCTTTTCAAGAGGAACTGGTTGCAGTATTGAGTGGCAAATATGATGTTATTTAACAAGTTGATCAATGGGGCCCCTGTAGTGAGCATAACTGTTAACTTTTGGCTAATTATGTTATTTATGCCAAAATGGTTGCACTGGGTAAAAGCCCATTGAGCAACGGATGAGCAATATTAGGATCGCTGGCCCTTAATAATAATAGTAACAAGTACTTAATAAGGAGCTATTGCCCGATGATACCAATTCATTTGATAAATAATTTAACAGCTATTTCCGTTACTCTTCCTACTACTCTCTTTCTTCATGAAAACCTTTTCCTTATCACTCTCACGCTTAACTATTAATCTTTGGTATTCCTTAGTGGTTTTAACATGCTCCGCTTAGTAATTCCCTATTTGCTACGATCTAAAAGGTTTCTTTTGAACATTTATTGCTTTGGTGGAATTCCTTCAATTTTTCAAACCATAATTTCTTCAATTTATTCACTTTTCATCGACATGATCTATTGCTCAATCTCAAGGCTTGCTTCAATTTTAAAAAATATTCCGCTGGAACTATAGCTTATCATCCAATTAAATCAAAACTTTGACATTTGGCATGTCCCATCTTCTTATCCTTGCAATCCACTACCACAATCATGTCTTTTAACCATGACATTTCTTTTCATTTTTGAGGAGCCACCCCTTTCACAGAAGCATCAGCCAGCGAGAAGTTCTTTTGGGCTGGGGTAGCTTCATGGCTGCAACTTTGGTGTGGATTTGGGACCTGTGTCTTAGGGAAACGCTTGTGTAGAGTGGCAATTAAGTCCTTAGCGTGAGCTCAATTCAAGAGCTAAAACCCAGCTATTTTCAGTGGTATCAAACCTATTCCAAAGTACCAGGTATTTGAGCTTAATTTTTACCTGACGTGAGGCCACAATCCCCTCCACCTCTTATTCTGGTCCTCCATCCACAAGGTATGACTCTGGTGTCTCTGAAGGAGACCTTTCAAACTAAGCCAGCTTATCCTATAAAGTTGAAATTTTGAAATTCTCCAAAAAGCTTAACGGTATGGAAGCATTACCCACCTTCCTGACAATACAGTATGGTTCTACTCTCTTTAGTCTTAGTTTCGCACAGCTGCTTGATGAGAATATTCCTGGCATCCAACATTACCAGATCATCCTCCTTATACTCTGTCCTTACCCTTCTCTTCCCATTTGCATTTTCTTTGTGAGTCTTCATAGCCGCGCCCATTTTAGTGTTTACCTCCCTTTGCACTTTTTTGATTAACTTGGCAAAGTCCACCTTGGCTACCACCTTGGACCCACAGCTGGGCTCCATATTAAAGATTGGATTGTAAACTAAGTTGGAAATGAATGGAGAACATCCAATTGAGGTGTAAAGGGCGTTGATATAGCTAACCGTTCCAAAGGGAGATGTAAGACCCAGTAAATTGGTTTGCTGCCATGTAGCACTATAGTTTTTCTCCAAACATTGGTTTACTCATTTTTTCTGCCCATCAGATTGATGGCGGAGATCAGTAGTATGGTTTAGGCGAATTTTAAGAGCCTTCAACAACTTCTCTAAAATACAGATGTTAACTGAGGTCCAAGGTCATTAATGATCTCCTTAGGCGCCCCAAGGGTGGAGAAATGTGGGAAACAAACAACATGTCCATTTGTCCCGCCGTTATTGTGGTGTGACATGAAATAAAATGAGAACCTTGGTAGACCAGTCCACCACCACCATGATAGGGTCATACCCCTCATAGAGAGGTAATTCCACAATAAAATCAACTGATAGGGAAGTCCAAGGTTACTCTGCTTTCTGAACTGGTACCAAGAATCCCACGAGGGGCTGACGACTTGGTTTCATTTTGTTAAAAACATGGCACTCCTTGGTATACCTTGCAACCTGAGCAAAAATTCTCTTCCAGTTGCATATATGGCAGATAAGATCCAGTGTTTTTTTCCTAAGGTGCCCTGTAGTAACCATTGTGATGTTCTATGATTATATCTAGTAGTAGTGGCCCTGCAGGAACCCATAAGCGTTCTTGGAACCATACATCCCATCTTTTACATGGTAACCCTTGATTATATCTTCTTAATAAAATTGCATTTGGTGAGGATCATGGCATATTCTTCTGATAGAAAATGAGAACGGAAGATCTTTTCTAAACCTACAATACTCCTCTAGGTTCTTCAGAGAAGCTAACTGGCACACATATATTGATGGAGGGTTGTTTAAACACAATTTACTTGGAGGAATCACTAAGTTGGTGCCTTACACTTCACCTCTTTAAGGTCAGGAGCTAATGCAGGATTATGACTCAGAGCGTCATCCAACCCAATCTCATACCCTTTGTAAACTCATAAGAAAACACAATTGGGACAATGGTCTCATGCCACTGATTTTGCCATGGGGTCAGGACATGAGGAGCCTGGTAGTACAATAGGAAAGAATGATCTGTGCGTATGCAGAATGGCTGTGAAGAACTTTGTAGATGATGGCGCAAGTAGGTCAATGCTTCCACTACTTCCAGAATAACCTTGTTATAGATAACGTAAATCAACTCAGGCATTAATATTTTCCATGAAAAATATCCCATATGAAGCTCAACTACATCTTCACCCACTTGTAAGAGCAGAAGTTATTGCAAAGTTATAAGCATCACTAGCCACTATAAACTCTCTATCATAGCCACGTGATAAAAAACTGACTTAGAAAGCAAGGTGAACTTCACCTCATGAAAATATTCTCTAATGCAGAGGACCACATAAGAACTTTAGACCACTAGCCTTATACAAAGACGCCACAACCTCAGAAATACTTGATGTGAGTTTTTTGAGGAAGGTACAAGTCCCCATAAATCTTATTAATTCTTTAACTGAGTTTGGTGTGGGCCAATTGCGGATTGCTTTCTCCTTATCCATAGTGAGCATGTAGCCTTTGTCAAAAATGATGTTGCCCACGAAGATGGCCTGAGACTTGAAAATTCACACTTACTGATCTTCAGCGTCAGGTTTGCCGCCCTCAAATGCTAAACCACCTTCCGCAAGTGGATCTCATGGGGCAATTGATCTTGGGAAAACCAAATTTTATCCATGTAGGATACAGTGAAAACAATTAGCAACTTTTTCAAGGCAACATGAATATGACGTTGGAAATTTGCAGGTGCATCCTTGAGCCCAAAAGGCGTGACCCAGAATGAAAAAACCCTTTCCTAGTATGTAATGCAGTGAGCCATTCCTGCCCCTTTTTGATGACAGTCAGGTTAAAGGCGTATAAGAAATTCAGCCTTGAGAAGACTTTGACTTCTCCATATAGCAGAGATCTGAGCCTCCAGAGGAATGGGATGAAGGTTGGGTATGGAAACACTATTCAAGTTAATTTATATGTAAGGGCGTAGTGTACCATTCACTTTTTTCCATAAAGAGCAGCAGCAAGCACACTGAAGAGGTATGCTGAAATTTTGGCTCCTTTGTAATTGCTCCTAAAAATTAAACATCTAATTCTGCCTCTTCCCACAGAGTCAAAGGGTAGATGGGGAGGAGATATAAACCAGGTTGACTGCGACATATAATCACAATAAACTCCAAGTGATCCTGTAAGGCATTTTCTAAAGCCGCATTTGGTGAAGACTCCAACCCCTACAAACAGGGTTTTAGGGGTTCTACTGAAAGTGGGCTTCAATAGAGGCGCAAGATTGAGCTTATGTACATTGGGCCACTGTGGCAAGTCGCTCGGGGTTTTATCATCTGACATTATAATTATCAACACATGACTACTCATCAAGGACAAAGTTAAGGTATTAGCCTTCAAATTGGGGTTGACTTCAAATTTTCGCCTCTAATCCATCCCAAGATTAACTAGTACAGTAAGGTTTACCACCAAAAGTGATCAGCCAAGTGAAGCATATCAACTTGATAATTAACAAGACCCTGAACCCTTCAAGGGTGGAAATAACCTGTAGGCCCCTGCCCTAACCATACCACCGGGTAGTAGTGTAACCCACAGTAGTCATTTAGGTTAATATCAATAAAATTCTCTGAGGCCCCATTATCCACCAAAATTGTAGGCTTAACCTTCTCAGAAGGGGAAGTTACAATAATTGAAAGCAAAAATACCAAAACACTAATTATTAAATGCAGTTACTGCTTTTTTCCAGCTCAATATCACTTTTGAGTATCATTTTTGAAAAAGTAAGTACTTAGATTACCACATCACTTTACTGAGACACCGCTCTATAGATGTCCTTGACCCCACCACCTGCTGCTCCCAATTGGGGAAGCGGTGAACTCCTCCAAATATTTATCACCTGTCAGGAAAACAATTGCGACCTGGCTTAGCCAGTCCACCCAATTCTTTGGGTCAGTTTTTCCCCAAGGACCTCACATTGCAACTTTCACGGGCCCACCCAACTCATACCAACCCCAATGCCCTCCAAGACTCTAACCTTCGCTTCTGCCTTCATGGTGAGTATGTGCTCTTTCTCCAATATGCTGACAAGGCAATTATATACTTGCTTCAGCTACCTTCACACCAGCTGGGTTTATTGATTCTTGCCCTTTCAAGGGCTATTTTAATATTAAAGTTTCCTCTGAGGAGGATGCAGCTGCAGCGTCAATAACTCCTTTAATATATAAAAAACCCATGTTTCCACAACTTGTACACGCCTCACTATCAAATCTACGTTGGTGACATCTTTTGCGAACTTCCCTTTGCATCTACCAGCACAAGTTTTATATGATTCATTGATAACAGGGCTTTTAGACTATGGCACCAAACCTATTACCATTTCACTTTACCTACTGGTTAAGAGCGCCTTGCTGCCCCTACGCCACTGCTACCATAAATCCTCACCACCCCTGTATGGACCATCAGATTCCTCCACGAGTCACTTGGCTGCAGCACCTGATCACTGCTTTGAGCTAGGGTTAACAATGGTCGACACGTTTATCCCATCTGTTTTGTCCTTAACCATAGCAAAAAAAACCTGCTCCTGTTTACTAACTTACCTCCACCCCTCCTCTGCAGCCATGGTGGATTCCTCTGAATGGGGTATCTTAGTGCCCCCTCTATCCCAACTCGCTCAAATATAGGCCAGAACAAAGCTCCTGCCCCCATTTATAACTCCAGACTTGCTCGCCCACCTAAAGTTGCATAAATCAATCAGGGTCAGGCTTGAACTATTGTACCCACCCAGGCAAGATCTGATTCGCCCCCAATATATAATTTACTATATATAGCTGCATTTCATTTTATCTCAATCTTTGGGAATTATTGGATGAGGTTGATGAATTAGGTGAAAACATTCCTTCCTCTCCTAATGAAATTGACTTATATCAATTTATGAGCTCTGACTTCATTACTCAATCTACCCCAGGCATTATACTCCTAAAACAAATGCTGTACAATTCCATAGTGACCATCAGCTGGCCGTTGCAACAGCATCATCCCCTGAAAATATTAATCACTGGGATGCCTATATTAAATCTGTTAGCATGATGTCCCCGAGTTTACTCAAGATCTACTTTCCCCCAGAATTCTTTAACGTCGCCAAGACTGAAATCATAGGGTCTTACAAAGTGGCCAATGATGTTGTAAAGGCCAATTATATATGTAATTATTTGATTCTCTGTGATGATTGGATAATCCCTGAAAAAGCTGAAAAGCAGACCTATTTCCCTGAACACCGCATGACTGCTGAGCACTACCTCACTAAATTATTTTGAGGCCCACTGCACAGCCCAACTTGAATCAACTGACCCTGTTTTCCCAACTTGAACCTCACCATGCGGATGCCCCATGCCTTTGCTTTCTGAAGTACCCAGTCAGATATGCCTGGGTTTTGGTACATCCCCACCCCCATCCCCCTCCACCTCCACCTTGGTTTGTTAGCACTTATCCGCTTCCCACATGGTTGGTGTGTTTCTATTTGAGTTTTTTCATTATGCCCTCTGGGTGTTTCGTTTTGTTTAGGTTCTAGTTTTCTCTTTGAGCTTTTAGTATGTCCATCTCCAGGTCAGCTAAACTTAGATAAAATTTAAAATTTAAATAAATGCAGTTAACGCTGCCAACCTAATTTTGGGATCAACTTCAAGAATAATAATGTCCCCTAGATATGTCTTCCTATCAAAGAAGGGAGTGGGATTTTATGTCACTCTTATGACAGATGGGACATGCCACACATTATTTCCTGTAAATGCACACCTGTAACAATATTCTCTTTACTAAATGTTTTTACCTTCTAAGTGTGGAAAATAATGATGTGGGTCAGCCTAATATTCTCAGGGGTGATGTGCTATACTGATTTTGCTTTAGGACAGCTTTACAAGAAATTAAAAACAGCTCATTATAGAACAAAATTTTTATTTTGCTTCATTTGACTAAATTGAAGCTTAATTTTAACTTTTAAAAAATACAAAAAAACCAGCCACTTTATTCAAGCAATTTAAACCAGAATATGAATGCCATTGACGCCTGCTGCCCCAGCTTGGGTTGGTTGTGCGCCGCCTTCTGGAATCATTCAGCCACTGCCAAAGCACGTCCAGGATGGCTCTTCTAGCCTTTTAATGCCACCAGGCGTTACATCCCACCTTGGGACTTAGCCCACCATCTTGCAAGCTTGCAGGCGGTGTTCCAGAGCCGTTTGGTGCTCCCTCAGAGCAACATGTATTTTGGCCTCTAGGTCAAATATGAAAGTTTTTTCCCATATGAAAGCATGGCCATCATTGAGATGGCCACAGCTGTTAAAACCTGCCAGATATATCGATTTTTCGACCATTTTAGGGCTATTTTGACCTCTTGTTCTGATCTGAGTCCAATGCAGCAGCAGCATCCAAGATGTCTTTTTCTAATAAAAATCCCACTCATCAATATTTGCACTCAGCTCTCAGATGAGACCACTTTGGTGGTCCAGTTCACCAGGTACCCTCCCACCTTTTCCCCAAATGCCTCCACTATGAGATCATGGAGGGTTTGGCCATTTATGGTGCAGAACCATCTTGTAGTTTGTGGTTCACAATAAGGCAGGTTTTTGTCAGGCCTCACGCCTTTTGTGGGATCCTCCGATGAATGCCACAAATAATTTCTCAGAGTAAAAAGCTTAATTTTTTAATAAAAGTATAAAATAACTTTTTATTATAGTTTTATGTTTTTTATTATTATAAGTGGGGCAAAACCAGGAAAGGTCCTTTTCTTGATACTAGTTTTTCCTATTTAAACTAGTTCAGATTCTGAGACCATCAATATTCAAGGCAAAAGAATGTAAAGCTCAGTTATCTAAATTAGTAATATAGGCTTTTGGCCTATCAGATCAAAGATAAAATTTTTGAGGCAAAACCAACCCGTGCGGTAACAATTTGATGAATTGTATCCAATCATCAGCGAGTAAAATCTTTTCACCTTGTTGGTAGTTAAACTCGTGTGGTAATAATTGGTTAATTTTTACCCTATTATCATTGAGTAAAATCTATCCCATGGTCAGCCTTCCCGCAATAGATTTAAAATTTAAAATCATTGAGTAAAATCTTCACACCTTGGCGGTGGTTAGACTTGGATGGTAATGATTGGTTAACTTGCACCCAATCTTCAACAGGTAAAATCTTCTTGCCTCAAAGAAGTTCAGTTCCATGTGATATTGAACTCCTCAAATTCTGCCGAGAATTTGGAGTAATCCTATTGTTAGTATTTACTTTTTTAAGCCGATTTTTGTGATTAATCATATTTTTTATTGGTTAGGATTCCACCGAGAGTCCACCAAGGTCTTTACGCCGTGGATACTCATATCATTGATATCCACAATATTATTTGTTGATTAGGCAGGATATGTGCCAATCATAATAGCAGATTCAGGAGCACTAATACTTCCAACATTCTTTTCCTTAAGTCAAAAAGGAGAATGTCCAACACCTTTGTGACAATCCTCTCTTTCCATCATGACACCCACCTCGTGATCCTATCCCAAACTATGATCAGATCTGCACCTGATTACCATTTTTGGACATGTGTCAAAAACTGCCACGCCATATGCCCCTTTTGCTTTAAATTGGATCATTTGAAGTGCAAGTGACCTACAGCTTCCATCTCCACCGTTTTCACTACTCCTCCTTCTGGCGTTGGCCAGCCGCTGCCTCACCCAAATTTTGAGTGAGGCACAATCCCCACGCCCCCAACCTCAGCTAATTCTAGTGCTGCTTAAAAAGTAGCAGCCAATCAAAATTTAAATATTTTTAAAATTTATCAGAATTATGGAATCCTGAGCCAATGACTGAGATAGTTTCAGCTGAGCTGCCATGGTCAACTGTTTGCAGCCAATCAGGATATGAAACTGCACCAACTCTGGTGTCTGGCCCAGCATTAGCTAATTTCAATCCATTTGAAGCGCTCAAATGTTTTAATGATATAGATTTGCCATATAGTTTAAGCCTAATTTCACCTTAGAGAAATTTTTTGTGAATCCTCCTGCTTCACATCCCCACCATTTTAGATCTAAAGACGGTTTCCTTAATTACAAAAAAAATTAACAAAATGGCAGTAGAAGCAGAAGCTGCTCCCACCAACACCCTCCTCTGCCAACATCAACATTGGGCGATAGGACCCTTTGTTGAGGTATTCCCATCCTAAAGTTCCCCATGATTTTGATGAGTAAACGAAATATGAAATTGAGGAGCTCGTTTTTGGAGCAAGCCACGCTTGCATCAACGCGGCAAAAACTTCTCTGTTTGACCCCAATTATCCCCAAACCTGCTAGCGCATCAAGTCTTTCACTTGCGTGACTGCTCTCATCACTTTTGCTGAGCATCAACTTGCATAATATGTTGAGGCAATGGACACCACCAGCCTCATTAAAAAACAAAACCCACAATGATAACTCCTTATGCCACATGTCGCTGATGCCCCAACCCTATGTTATCCGCCATGGTCTGCCAGCTAAAGCGAGCGCTGGACAAAAATTTCCCCAAAGCTTCCTCACTTTCTGATATGGCACCTAAGCTGATAACTTAGGGATTATATTAGGAATTTTTTATTTCTAATAATCCCTTTATTTGGCTCATTCACAAATAAAGATGTGTGGCGGCTCCCCCTTTTGGTGGGCACCACTAGTGCTAAAAGACAGCTCATTTAGATATATAATATTGTTAAAAATGGCGTTTTTGGGTTCCAGAGGCACCATACTTGACACATTATCTGTCTGTTTCCCATTATCCATCACCAATATAGTGATACTCCCTTCCGCTGAAGAGAGCATTGTTATGTGGAATAGAGTTCTAAATGATCATTTAATTGATTTAAATTGAATAAAACTTTCAGGCCTAGACTTCTTCTGACACTTAAGTTTACTTAAGAGTAAAAGGGTAGAACCAGAAGGTGCCAATATTTTTAGTAGAAAAAAGGCATTCTGAGAGCGGCATCTATAGGGGTGGCCTCACGTGAACCCTTTTTGGCCTAATATCTAAAACAATTAATGAATATATCAGCTTCAAGCCCCAGACAAATCTCACGTTCTACATAAAGAAAAAATTAAAGCAACTGAAGCCGCCAATCATGAAATGGATTAGGTTTTTTAAAGTGGTATTTATAGGGATGGCTTCTGAAACCTTTGTGGTCAAATACCTAACCATTTACTTAATCTATCCATCCCAGTCCCCTAATGACTCTCACGCTCTCCCAAGAAATGAAGGTAAGGAAGCAACTGACGTCTACAGTTACAATATGAAATTGGTGATTTGAAGGTCTGTATTAATAAAAGTCGTCTTCATTAAAACACTCACAGACAAATATTGGACCTCCTTTATTCTGGGCGGAAAAATTCACAAACAAAGGAACCAATCACAGGATGGGAGGAGGCAACTGAAGTAACACTTCCAAGTGTCAACTGAACAGCTGTTATGGTTTTAATGGGTAATGATGCTTTGATAACATCAGGCCGTAATAAGCCTGGGACCAAACCAGATTCATATGATAAAGGTCGTTGAAGGCGTCCAAATAAATTGGGTGTAAATGACCCATGGAAGGCTTAGAAAGCAAGAACTCTAACTCGCCCCACTTCCAGAGGCACTCCAAACTTTTTATCTTCTCAATAATTCTCAACATAATTTTTCCAAATAAAAAACCCAAGCAGGATCCTGGGGTAAAAGCTGGTGCAGCCACTCAAAGCCAGGAGAAGGTGGGTGAGGGCTGCTTTTATTATAATTGATAGAAACTTTGGGAAAATTATAGCCTGAGCAACAGGGCCATATACGGCCCAAAACCACCAAGTGCTCACATAAAGGGTGGGAGTCACACCGTGGGCAGTAAAAAGAGAAACGCTGAACTGGCCCACCACCAAAATGAACAACAACACCATGGTGACAAGCTAAGGAACCACGATGCACATCCAACACACTCCAATGCCACTAAGAGAAAATCCCACACAAGGTTAATTTCAATGAGAAAATAGTAGGGTTGGTCTTCTATGGTGGTGAAAAAATCTTTAACTCTCCAGAAAAACTTGTTAATATTATCAAGGTTCACATACCCAATATGGTGCTCCCAACTTCAGCGTTTAGAGAAGAAACCCTGGACACTGCCATAAGGAGGTATACCTCTAGATTAACAAAATATAGAATAGGATAGATTAATATATAAAGCAAGGGCTTTTATTGTAAAAGAAACAACAAACAGAGAGATTGTCCAGAGTGAAGATAATCCAAGGAAAACAGTAATTTGGGTCTTCACCAATTCATTGGGCTTGAAAATGACTTTAGCCAATAGACCGAGTTCCCAATCAAAAATTTATTTATATCCTGAGTAGGCACAAATTTGAGACTTTGAAAATAACCAAACACCTTCGTTATTTTATAATACAAATCTTGTAAACAAATCCAATCACATTCAGAACTTACTCATACTGAGCTATTAATGTTAAAACTATAATGGGTAAACTCTACCTCTGTTAATTTAATGTCAGGGCACCTGTCGTGATTCCAATATGACTGGATGATAAGCCCCAAGTCCAAATGGCGGAATGAATGAAATCCTCTGGAATTAAACTGGTACTGGTAATCTAAGCGCTTTAAAATGAGACATTCGGCGAATTAAGAGGATTTATGCTGAGATTTGATACAAATGAGATTAATTTAGAAAAAGAAGCAGAATAGAAGAGTACCAAGCTGAGGACGCATCCTGCTGGGGATCTGAGGTATAAAAAGTATGATGGAAAATAAAAGGTTTAGAGGTTTTTACAGGAGAAAGAGCGCAGATAAAATCTGCAGTTATATTATAATGAAGGTGTAAATAAGGGGCGATAGCTCCTATAAATATTTATTAAGTATATTATATAGTCGGCAATCTTCATATTGTCTGATTTGGTTGCTCAGTGGCTCATACCTTGTGCAAAACCAACTCGTCGGAATCAATACCAAACGCTGAAAATTAACAGTGGTGCTCACTACAGGGGCCACTAAGCAACTGTAGTTGGAGGAAACCAAATATTCAATTACTCAATAATGATGAGTTCTCCTCCATTCCAACAGCAAACCCACTTGCAGAATCTAATAAAAGAAGTTCTTTCACAAATACAAGCTGTGGAACAGCACCTGAACAAAGAAAGGGGAGTCCAACAAAAATTGCAACAATAATATGAAACGCTGCAACAGAAAATCCAATTAATCGACAAACAGTTCGTGGAGCATACCAGAGCTGGGGGGAATGGTGCAGTCAGTGGCAATTTGGAGAATGAATTTTATGACTCCACTAACAATTATTCTTCCAGTAATGACATGTATACCCCGCATGACTCTACTTCCTTTGAGTTCATCACGTCAGATTCAAGATTAACTGGCCGGCAAACCAATGCGCCTGGTCCCTGCAGCAGAAGTGTGGAGCATGACAAAGCTGTGCAAATTGAGAACTTACCTCCTTTTAGTCATGATGGAAACCTACATGGTTATTTTAAGCAATTTGAATTTGCTGCAGAAGGGGTTTCTGATCAATAAAAAGCGAAACTGTTGCTGTCTGCTCTTGATGTAGACAGCACCAATCAAGTTATTTGCTACCTCCCAAACAGTTCAGCATCTTATGAAGAGATTAAAGCAGTTGTTCTTAATTTGTTCAGGGGTGCGACCAAAAGGGCTCAATGAAAAGCCAATTTTCTGACTATACAATTTCACCAAGATGAGACCTTGTCAGAGTTTGCTGAACGTTTTTTGGCGGAAGCACATGTACTAATTGGAGCCAACCTTTTATCCTCTGAGGATGTGGGCATTGCAATGACGGCGGCCATCAAACCATATTGGGAACTATCTAATGCTAAACCCATATGTTGAACAAAGGAGCAGAGCTTATTTGGAATTGTAAATACTTTACACCGACTATCAGCCAAAAACAGCGCCCCTAATATAGCCCGCCAACCTTCTGTTACCTCTGAACCAAAGACATCAGATTTGAACTACAACAGCTATGCTATCATCTGAAAAAACGTATTTGTTTGTCATACCGTTCTGCAAATTCTTTCTGACCTAGATATGATCTGCCAGCTCATTCCCAACCTTGGAACCATACCGCTAATCATTGCACTGGTCTTTCAGCTGCAGGTTATATATGCAAACCCTTCATGAATACTTGCTTCCAATGCAACCGGAGGGGGCATTATGTGGCAAACTGACCTTATAAAAACACAATTGGTTGTGTTACCAACTGAGGAGACCCCGCAGGGAAAAGCTTGAGCAGAGTAGAGATGGGATGCTCCTCCTCCGCTATGTTTAATCCACTTGTCCTTAACAAGTCCCTCACTCTTAATTGGGAAGAATCTGAAACTCAATCAGATGAGTTACTATACTAACAGCTTCCATTAGGAATCTCTGAATCTGGGTCCCAATGTATAGATTCACCCTCAAACTATGTGTTTCGCCAGGAAGCGCTGAAGCCATATGCGTGGCAGATCTTGGAACAGACTGTCACAAGTTTTGAGGATCCGTCAATGGCTGCTACTTCTTTGGTAGGAGCCCACAATGCCATTCCAGTGGGAAAAATCATCAATGAGTACCCACAGGTTTGCAAGAGCATCTCCTCTTTCTTAAGTAACAGCAAGCTCTTGTATTCTCATGCAATAAACAATGATGGTTCCTCTTACTCAGAATGTACTTATTTTGACATTTTCGTCCAAAATACAAAAATCTGGGCTATCATCGATAATGGAGCTCCTGTGAACATAGTCTCAACCCAGTTGGTGTCTAAGCTCCTGCTCAAACCTGATGTTATATTTTCGAGTAGTATTTGAACTGTGGGGACACATAGCACTGTATCTGAAGGTGCTTATAGTGCATTGCCCTTATGATTTGGGTCCATCCAGGCTTTCGCCCCAGCGGTGGCTCTGCCAAACAACAATTATGATATGCTAATTGGTGCAGCATTTATGAGGAAATTTGGTGTTGTGATAGACATGGCGGAGGAGTCACTTTACATTTTAGGACAACAAATTTCTGTTTATTTTACCTCATGTGGGATCCTAATGGATTCGTTACATTCTAGTCAATTCAACCTAGCCTACAGCGACGGAGTAATTTCCATGCACTATTGACAACTGAAGCGACGGACTAGGATCCTTCCCAACCAGATCTATGAATACAAGGGTATTCCGCTTTGAGCGGCTAGTGATTGTAGTATACCATCTGGGCACCAATGCATAGTAGAAACTGATATCTAAATTGATGTTCCCAAAAGGGCTTTTTGGTGAAATCATGGCGCCTTACCAACGATCTCAGCTTGAGCCACATGTGGCTCCAGGGCTTCTGCTACCTGGTAACGGAGAAGTGAAAGTGCTTCTAGCAAATTTACAAAAAGAGACCATAATAAGCTGGTGTCACCAAGTGGTGGCTTACTTACACTTTATTCCTATAGAAGAAGTCCGCTGTATCCATGATTTTGGCCCATGGGAGGATCTCAGATTGCCAACAATCTCTCCACTTGGCGTAATGACCGTGGTTCCATGGGAAGCACTGACTGGATTATCAACGGAACAACAAGAACAAGCTATGGCGTTATTTGAAAAGTATCAGGATATTTTTGCATCTGATGATCATGATATGGGATGCGCTCAAGGGGTGGTACTTCAGATAGATACTAGGGATCACCCTCCCATTTGTTCATGACCTATTATATGTTCTAAAGTAGCGGATGAAGTGTTTCTGATGAGGTGGATATACTTATTCTGAAAGGGATGTTAGAGCCATCAAATAGTCTGTAGGCATCACCAGTGCTCATAGTAAATAAAAGGATGGCTCGAATTGGGTGGTTATTGACTATCGCAAACTCAATAACATTACAAAGAAGGATTCCTACCCTCTTCTACGAATTGATGATGCATTAGAGCAATTAGGAGTAGCGAATTATTCCTCAGCCATGGATCTGATCTCAGGGTACTGGAAGATCTAATTGCCCTCAGCAGAACAAGAAAAATGTGCCATCATCACATTGAAAGGATTATTACAACCTACTCACATGCCACAAGGGTTGTGCAACGCCCCAGCTACGTTCCAGCATGCCATGGATACAATTCTAGGTGATTTAAAGCTATCCTGCGTTTTAGTCTATCTTGATGATATCAATGTGTTCTTGCGGACGTTTACTGAACACCTTGGCCATTTGGAACAATTGTTCCAATGCCTCGATGCCACTAATATCAAAATCAAGCCTCAAAAGTGCCATTTCTTTAAAGAGCAATTGGATTACCTAGGGTTCGTCATGGATTCAAATGGGCTTAAACTGCAGCCAGCTAAAGTGAAAGCAATAAGCAAGATGACCCGCCCAGGTAGCAAGCGGGACATTCAGGTGTTTCTGGGGATGGTTAAGTATTACCACCAAGTCATTCCCAATTTAAGTTGCATTGGGGCCCCACTTTTTTAATTGCTGAAGAATAACGCTTCCTTCTATTGGACAGAACAATGCCAGCTTGCTTCCAATGTATTGCGCACAGCGTTAGCAAGCGCACCAATATTACAATATCCCAATTTCAACAAACAATTTATAGTGCAAATAGATGCCTCTCTCTCCACTATAGGGGCAATATAATCTCAGCAGGATGAAGATGGCGTAGAACATCCTGTCGCCTTCTGTAGTTGAAGTTTGAGCTGTCACAGACGAAACTATACTGTTACTGAGTGAGAATGTTTAGTGGTAATTTATGCTTATATACAGTTCCATGTATACCTTCATGGGTTACAATATGAGTTGTAACGGACCATGCCTCCTTGCGTTGGTTGCAGAATCTGTGTGAGCTAGAAGGGTGACTCGCACGTTGGGCATTAAAGCTCCAAGCATATGATTTTGAGATTGTACACCGCCCTGGAGCTAAACACCAAAATACGGATTGTCTCTCTAGGCTGCTGACAGTTGCAATCACAGCGGATCTAGCTGACATAATGTATGAGAAGGTGGTGGTAAATCAATACCAGGATGAGCCGCCACATGTGATCAAGGTACTAGATGGTCTTAAGGCGGATACCTTTCTACGTGAAGGAGAACTTTATAAGTGAATCAGCGACAAGACATTGTGTTTCCCTAAGCCTTCAGCCTGACCTGCGATAATTATGGATGCTCATTGGGCTGTAGGCCGTGGAGGGTTGCAGAGAACACTGGAGATGTTGCAATCCCAATACTACTGGGAGAGCATGCATTACAACATATAGGAAACAATTAGTTGTTATCATCAGTATCAAGTAGAAAAACCTTTCCGCAAGAAAACCATCTACCAACTAGTGAAACCCCGGTTTGCTTGGCACACCGTTTCCATTGATGTATTGGGACCTCTGCTGAATAGCGCCAATCGATCAAAGTATATAATTGTCGCTATTGGTCACTTGACCTAATGGGTGAAATCCAGGGCTATTAGTGACTTGGGTGCGGTCACCACTGCCAAGTTCATTATGGAGTGCATTATACAGCAGCATGGCTGCTTGCAGTTCATTCTGACGGACAATGGAACCAACTTCACTTCACATATTCTGCCAAAGTTAAATGAGTTGATGGCGATTTGCAGGGTTTTGACCACCCCATATTATCTGGAATCTAATGGAATGATGGAGTGGGTTAACGAACACTCGTGAGCATCCTCCATAAATTGGTAAATGATTGACCCTTGGAATGGAGCGCCCTTCTACCCACGGCAGTATTTGCATATAATATCAGCTATCATTTGGCCACTGGTAAGATCCCATTTCAACTGCTGTATGGTCAACATCTGGCTCTGCCTGCCTTGCTATATTCGTGTGTAGAGGACACTGATGGGGTTAATCCTCAGCGATATCTAAATCAACTCATGGATACTTTGATCAAGTTACAAATGGAAGCCTACTCCACCAGTCTAGCGAAGAAAATCCGCGACCAGGCAGCTGACCAGAAGCGCCGGAGCAGTCTTCCATTGTTTGCTGTTGGGGATTACGTTTTGTTCCATGATTAGCATGGATTTTGACAGAAAAACAAGCTCTCTGACATTTGGGTCAGCCCATTTGAGATTATCGAGAAGACTGGCATGGATGTCTACACAATTAAGGAACCCTCTGGGGGTTGGGTTATTAACTGAGTCCATGAGAAGTTCCTTCGAGCATACAAACAGTAAGAACTTATCATCCAGTCAAGGAGGGGGTAATGTTGCGATTCCAATATGACTGGATGATAAGCCCCAAGTCCATATGGCGGAATGAATGGAATCTGCTGGAATCAAACTGGTACTGGTAATCTAAGCGCTTCAAAATGAGGCATTCAGCGAATTGAGAGGATTTATGCTGAGATTTGATACAAATGAGATTAATTTAGAAAGAAAAAAAAGCAGAATAGAAGAGTACCAAGATGAGGACGCATCCAGCTGGGGATCTGAGATATAAAAATATGATGGAAGATAAAAGGTCTAGAGGTTTTTACAGGAGAAAGAGCGCAGATAAAATCTGCAGTTATATTATAATAAAGGTGTAAATAAGGGGAGATAGCTCCTATAAATATTTATTAAGTTTAGTATATAGTTGGCGATCTTCATATCGTTTGATTTGGTTACTCAGTGGCTCATACCCTGTTCAAAACCAACTCGTCGGAATCAAGAACAAACGCTGAGAATTAACAGCACCCATCACGTGATTCCTGTGGGATGAACTTGGGCCATCCTGATTTAACCAAAAGTTAATCTATAATGAATATAAGGTCAGGGAGGCCAGCTAACTTGACCCCTCTGGCTTGGCCCACCTCCTTACTTTTCAATCCACTCCTTTAATGATTTAGTTTATCAATGACATGAGTACTTTGTTTCCTCTTTGCCTTTACGTTACTATACTTTTGAAAGATGCATGAAAAATCTCCCCAATTTAGTAAATGCAGCAGATGACATACCAATATATGCTACTGTGGAGGAAAAATAAAACCAGAAGAACAAAGAGTGGTTTTGCTTACAACCCTGAAGAAACCTTAAACTGACTATTAAACATTAATATTGGTGACGAAGTCAGCATATTTAACCGCGATTATTATCAGGTGTATTACCCAGCTTATAGTGGACAATCAATATATTACTTGAATAACTTACAAATCACGCTTTTCTTTCTCGTAACAATCACTTTAGTTGCTATGATTTGATTTAAACAGCAAATTTGGATAATCACACACAGGAAAGATGGGCGACTTTAATAACAAAAATAATACAACATGGGCGAGCGTCATGGCAAGCGGTGCGCTTAACGGTGCAACTAAGGGCAAGAAATGCCCTTGAGGGGGACCAGGAACCCAATCTGCAAAGAAATCGCAAACTCAGACACCATCTGGGTTTATGGTATTTACTGTAAAGCACGCGCAATACATGTACATTCAATTCAACCAACCTTTGTCAAAGGTGGAACACGGGATCAGACTCTTCCTTGGGGATGAGTCCTCAACCCTGTGGGAGAAAACATGTGAGGCACAGCCCTTACTTTTCCCTCACGCGGTGTACGTAGCCACCAACAACATGGGCCGCGGCTGGATCAATATTGGTTTTGAAACAGCTGATGAAGCCAATGCCGCAGAAAAAATCTGCGTGGAACTTGCCCTCCTGAGGGCAAAAAAATTGTGTGCACCGCGCACACCAGATGGAACAAAGCAAAAATTTCGTTCATCTCCTTTGACTCGCTCCCCACCAACCTTCCTCATAAGGTAATCAAGGAGGAGCTCCGCAAAGGTCTTGTGGCCTACGGAGAAATCCAACAACTTGAATTACATCAATTTTGCTTAACGCCCGACCTGTGCACGGGCAAAGCTATCGCTGTAATCAACCCCTTCCCAGAAGTGGAAGAGGATTTATCCAGAATTCCCCGTGCAGCATAATTTCACTTTGCAGATGGGGGCCAGTTGGCTGCATTCTGAGTTACACCAGAATGTGCACCACCCATTTGCAACCACTGTGGCTCACTGGGCCACAAGGAACATGCATGCCCTGTAAAAGAGGGCTTAATGGAAAATATTTTTGTGAAGAATCTATGGATGAAGACAATGAAAACTTCACCAAAATGACTGATGGCCACCACCCATTCCACTGGGGTGAAGATGGACTATACTCCATCGTGGACCCAGTTACAAGTAAACAGCGTAAAGCAGCACAAAAAGCCCGCAAGAGAGCAGCGGCTGAAGTGGCGGCACACGTGGAATCTGCCATTAGCCACGGGCAAATTCAGGAGGATATTTCAGATATTCACCGAACCAACCAATCAGAATAATATGCCCAGGTCGAAAATTTTGACAGTAACCAGACTGAGCCACAAAGCGTCATCAGTCATGCACATACTGAGGAACAATGCAACCGCAATTTGGGTGAAAATGCGGTGCACAATGCAACAAAGTTGAACCTCAAAAATATAAAATCCAATCAACAACCTGTATCAAATCAACATGAGACCTGTGCAGGAAAAGTTGATGCAAATGCAAAAAACTGCAATTCCCTTGAATCATTGGGTCAGATCAAGGGAACCAACAATGGCAGTGAAAGAGTTAGAGTACAGACGCGGAGCATGGCCAAAATGAGCCGCGGTGGGATAGGACCAGAGGGTCCTCCCACCGCTCCTGAGGCGCCACGGGCACCTCAGTGTCAATAGGGACGTTAAATATCGCGGGAGCCAGGGCTCATACGTCCCAAGCCAAAAAGCTGGAATTCCTGCGAAAACCTCTTGTAGACATCTTGGCCATCCAAGAAACCCACTGCCTACAAGGGGAAGAAGAATCCTGGTCAACCAGGGTCGCACCATCACAATCAGTATGGACATCTCACTGTGGGGTGATAGTCCAAAACAACAAAAAATTTAAAATTACAAATTCATCATCACACTTGCACGTCGAGTCCTGATAGCAACAATCACATGGCAAGATGAAATAATTTCGTTAGCATGTATCTACGCACCGTGCACTGTAACTATGAGAAAAAAAATTTTGAAAAAATTTCTACCCTCATCCTCCCACCATATATCATCATGTTAGGCAATTTCAACTGCTGGGATAACCCCAATACAGATCAATGGCCTAATCCCAGGGGATACCCACCTGGAAACATTGAATATCGCACAATGAAGGCATCTCTTGGCTTACAGGATGCTCTTCCTCCCAATTCACCAATCCTTCCCCATATGACAAGACCCAACATACGTGAGGGACTGCCCATATCAATGAGTCGTACTGACCACATCCTCATCCCACAATCCCACCACTCAAGAATCTCCAAATTTACAACAAAAAGATCAATTTTTCTGATCACCAATTAGTTATGGTGCAGTTAGCGCCAACCCAATCCCACACACAGGTGTCGCCTTGGAGAAAGCTTCACCCAGAAAATATAAGATTGCCTGAGATATCTGACTGGGTTGAAAATAAGGCTACAAACCCAGAATTCACAGCCCCATTCACTTCGGATCCCATCAGAACATGGGAAAATTTCAAAAAGATTTAATCAACAAAACCTGACATATTGCATCATGAAAGTACACCGCGGACACAGCCACAATCAAGCGTACCTTGGCAGAACTAGACCACCTGAAAATAAAGACTCCGAGATCTGGCTATAGCCCTAATTGGGGACGCAAATGGGCAGAAATTTCAGCCTGACTTAACAATCTCATCTTTGAACACCAACACAGAATCAAAGTATTGAACAAAGGTAAGTTCATAAAGGAAGGCGAAACCTGTTTGACATACTTTTTCCGCCAATTCCACTCCCGCGGAAACCACCCCATAGCCACAGGTCCACAAGACCAACGGCACTGTGGCAACTGACCCTGAGGAGGTCAAGGCGGAAGTACACCGCTATTACACCGAATTATATCGCAATATGCCAACAGATCCACAATATTAAAGAATTTATTCAAACTGCCAAGATACAAAGTACACCACCAAATTACAATATACTATCCCTTATCACACGGGAGGAGCTTTAGGAACAATTCGCGGTGCACCACGTAGGAAATGCCCAGGGCCTGATGGGATACCCTACGAATTTTACAAAAAATACTTTCAACAAATCGCCCCCTCCTATTGGCATCAATGAACCAGAGTCTTTTGGAAACACGCCTAATACCAGGAGGCCATGAATCCTACGTTATAACCTTGTATAAAAAGGGTGACAAGTTGGACCTGGCCAACAGGCGCCCAATTGCACTCTCCAACACTGACACAAAAATTCTAACAGAATTCTAGCAGCTAGATTAGGCGCAATTGCATCTGACGCCCTATCACCCTACCAGTTTGGGTTTATACCAGGGCGATCAATCTGGAACAACATACATCCTGTTGCAAAAATTTGCCAATCCAAAGCAACTGGTGCCCTGGTCTTCTTGGATCAGGAAAAGGCGTATGACCGTGTTAGCTGGCCATACCTAAAAGAATGTCTACATGCCTTCAAACTCCCACCAAGATTCATAAAATGGGCGATGCTCCTAACAGAATCTGCAACCATGGCTGTATGCGGCCCTGGATTCCTAACAAACAAGAGTAAACCACACAGAGGGCTCAAACAAGGGGATCCCCTCAGCCCACTGCTATACAATTTCAGCTTTGACCCGCTCCTCCGAGTAACTGACTCACGTCTCATGGGGATAACTGCACAAGGACAACCAACAGTCAAGATACTGGCTTTTGCAGATGACTGCGTAGCAGGTATAGCAAACAATGAAGATGCCCGACAGCTGGAACACACTCTAGAGGAATACTCCAAGGTGAGCAATGCATCGCTCAACAAAAAGAAGACAGAAATCATCCTCTTAGGAAAATACACAAACAATTGGGCCACAACATCAGAACCTCACACCAACACTCGAAGAAAAAACCCAATTATATTACCCTTTGCAACACCTCCCACCACCACTCCTGTCCGACACCTTTTTCAAATCTGGCTAGAATCAGGGGGATATGCTAATGAGACAGTGGAAAGTAACCTATTACAAAGGGTATCCAAACGCGTCGCCTCCCTCAAGGGAAGAACCCCAGGACTAACAGGACGAGTTACTGTTGCTAACTCGCTCATCCTCCCAATACTGTGGTACCAGGCCCATGCGATAGCCTTCTCACCTACCTTTATAACCTCAATTCGCGCGCTTATCCAGGGCTGGCTATGACTTGGCTCTCACCCTCCTATACGGATGGAAACACTATTTGGCCCACGCTCAAGCGGAGGCATGGGACTAATAGATTTTGAGAGCCATGTCAATCACATCTTAGGTACCTGGATAAAGGAAATCCTTGCTCCAGACCCCCCGCAACAACATTGGTCCAGAGCAGCAAGGACTAACTTTGCACAGGCGCTCAAATTACCCAACCCACATAGTCCACCCAGACTACTTTCATACCTTGCCAAGCACCCTACTGCAACGGGTCCACATGGAACCTCCCCTCATTTCAAACATATCCTCTGAACTATCTGCCGTATGAGATGGACCATAGAGAACATGGGTACTATACAGGGAAGGGGACGACCCAGCCCCCAATTCAAATTAAGAAACCCAGAAAACCACCCTCAGAGGGATATGCTCGCAACAACCTCAAGCATAGCTAGGATAGAATACCTTGATATGCTGGACATTCCCTATGATTTAACCACACAGAAAGCAATGTGGAAAATGACACACTACCCACTCCTACAACTAAGGATAAGAGCAAACGCCTGGCACTGTTTGAGAAGGACCTATAGGACGGCGGACCGCTCCAACTCCCTCCACAAAACATATGCAGTATGTGGAGGGGAGGGATCCCTACATCACCGCCTAGAAACATGCCCCCCAACCAAAGCTATATGGCAGGAAGTCTCACGCCTGCTCAAGATTCAAAACGAATAGGAATTATCGATATCAAAGAGTATCTTCGCGCTCCAGATCAAGTCACCAATCCCATCTACCCTCCGCTCCCTAATAATACCCATTGCAATGTGGACAATACACACAATTGCATTAGATGCGTTCAAGGGCACAGTCCCAACCATTCATGGGATTATTAACAGATTCCATGTCCACTTACTAGAGCACTTCCAAGCCTGGCTCTATGGATATATGAGACCAAGACAAAAAGCGCTCATAGAATCATGGTTCCCACTCTGGTTCCTCCACACAGACCCTTTCCTTCACACCTGCTCCATAGCAGGGGAAACCCCTCGGAGTAGTGCACCAACCCCCCATACCTGGCAGTCCCGCTGGCAACAGGGGTAACTTGAGTACCCTGGGGTGCCCAATTTTTATATTTCTGAGTTATTCTCTTAGTTTCACATATATTCGGTATTGTCTGTCCCCTGGTCAGCTTACCTCGGTTAAATAAAAACTTACAAATCGCAAAGTTTTATGTTTTAACACCAAGAGATTGGTAGGATTATTAATTTCAATTGACAACTTAGACTGGTACAATTTTGGTATTTAACTTAATTTTAAACTACCTCTCCAATAGTATAATTTGAGCAATACCCCAAGTTAAAATATAAATTAATTAAATCAAGAGGAACTTGAGTAGGTGCATCAGTTATTAAAGATTAATAAGATATCTTCTCCACATCAGATATCAACTGCAGTCATATGATGAACTGAGTACACAAAATTTATGTTTATGATTCAGCCTAATTTGATTAAAATCATATTGGAATTTAAATTTAGAGGAGCAATACTTGATAACTAGGCTAAAAAATATTGGATGCTGGCTTAATTGTTCCCTCCCAGAGTATATGTCGTCCTCACTTTTAAATATAAAGAAGAAAACAATTTTCACAGAATAGTGATTTACTATAGTAGTCTAAGCAGTCTCACTAAGAAGGACAGCTATCCCACTTCATGAATTAATGATGTTCTGGCCAACTCTCCATTTTTAGTTTATTATCCACAATGGACCTCACCAAAGATTACTTGCAGATATATTATTTTCAGAAGATCAAAATATGCGGTTTTATATCCAAGTAAAGATTATTTTAACCTACCTGGCTCTTAGGGATTATGCGATGTTCCCAACTCATTTCAATAGGTAATGGATATGTCATGCAAGATCTCAAACTGAGCTGTTATTTTGTATGTTTAGATGACATAAAGTTTCTCTCAAAACCTTTTATTATCAGATGAACACATCACCTCAGTTTTTTAACAATTGCAAGAAAACAATATTAAACTTGAGTCTGAAATTGTACTTTATTCCAAAAGGTATTAAAATTATTAGAACATTTTAACATGAGAAAAGGATCTAATCCTTATAAAATAAAATCAAGCTAATTTTAGATTCTTGAATCAAAGAGTCTCAGAGATATAAAGGTATTCTTAGGAAAGGTGGGGTATTACCATCATTTTTTTTCTTTTGCTTAATTTTTGAACCTCTTGTTCATTTACTTGCAAAAAACCCTTTTGCATGGGAGTTGAACAAAGAATCGCATTTATAATGCCAAAAGGCTTAGTATAATGAAGACTATATTTAATGACATCCAGAGTATGGGAAGCCATTCATCCTCTTACAGGCGCCTCAAATCTAGTAGTAGTGCCATTCTGTTACATCTGGGTGATAAGGCATCGACCACTCAGTTTCTTATTACATCAAGACGCTTTTAAAAGCTGAACAAGGTTTCGTTGTCATAAAAAATGATTAGCATTTCTACTCATGGTGAAACACTTCAAGCCCTTTTATACAATATAGCTTTTACAGTTGGTATAAACGAGCTTCCTTGAAGTGGCTGCAAAACTATGAAATAACCTACTAGGAGGTGATCCCAATGAGATCTCAAACTGCAGCACTATAAAGTAGATCTTTTTCCATCAAATAGAGATGCAACACATGAATGTGGATGGACTGACCTGATTGCCCCTGATCATTTAGTAACAGCAAGGATGAATTGTTACACAACCTATCCATGAAACCATACTCATGAAGCTATGGAAATGAACCAGTTCAGAAGATTCTGAAACATCACTCGCAAAACACCAAGGTTTTAGACAGATTATTTATAAAAAAAGTTGTAAGTAGTCGCTTACCTTACTTATCATCGTTGGAAAAGATAACAGCTATAATAGAAGCCCACAATATCCTAGAACATAGAGGAGAAAGACTAAATTACAAATGGATCAAGGATTAATATTACTGGGTAGGAATTCTGGACTACATAGCGGAAATTTTGGATTCCTGCATAACTTGTCAAAAACATACACTACACAAGGCTAAGTAAAAGTGTCAGCTGATGATCTTTCAGCAGCTGTTTGACATCATCATGTTTTGGATGTTTTAAGTCCTCTCCTTAAATTGACATGAGAAATTTTTATATGCTTTTATAAATTGATCACTTCACAAAGTGTGATATAACAATCACCATTCCAAAAACTGCCAAGGCCACCGTCAACTTCCTACATCAAAATATTTACTTACAAAGTTGTCCTCAGTATTGTTTTTTGATAATAAGAGAAACTTTTGATTGAGAGTTGTGAAGATCCGAACAACAAACATGTGAATACAACAGCTTTTCTCGGCGCCCCACAACCCATCAAAAATGAAAATATAAAATAAGAAAAACGAAAAATGTTTTATCCTAAGTAAGATAGATAATTCCAATCTCTACCACTGGTATCAATACAACCTAATGTGCTTGAATGGCTCACTAAATAATCTAACTTACTATTAAAATGACCCCATTTTAAAGACTCTATATGGAATAAAACTCTGTATATTAGCCCTATTGGGTCACAGAGTAACCAGTGATAACACCAAAGAATCAGTAAGAGTGCTAAGAAGATTATCAAATAAAATTATATAACTTCAGTCTGACACAATGATGGATATGGCCAAAACTATTTCAAGAGAAGGCCAGTAAGCACATGCATCCCACCAACTTAACTAGTTATTGAAATTTCTTATTTCATATTATGCTACAATTGTATAGAACCGCTCATTGAAATATTGGACTACATCTTTGAAGGACCATACGTCATAACCTGCAAGCACAGAGATCAATACTCAATCAAGTCTCTAAAATTGGAGTTACATTCAAAAGAGTAAATAGTTGATATTTAAGTTGGTAATCCCCTACAATATTCTTGAAATTGTGATGTAGGATACCAGGGTATAAGGCATAGAAAAATTAAAGAAAAAAGAGCATATTGAGATAATTGAAAATTAAGCTACTCAAAAGGTTCTAGAAAAACACTCAATCACTTCAAATATAAATCAGACAATAGCGATGTTTAAATTGATAATATAAAATCCCTTTGGTCTAACTCAAAGCCTCAATTCATTTATGAGAAGATGTTGATTAAAAGAAGTCTAAAAACTTTGAGACTTAAAGTGAAATCTCCATTGGATTACTTATGAGGCTAAAAGATGATTAGTATACTCAAAAGAGTACAACTATAGAATCAGCAGGTGAAAACTTTATATAATATGAAGTTTTATACAAGGGGCACATATAGGCACATATCCTAATGCAAGCTATCTTGGTAAGTTTATAGCACAGGTTGGACTTGTAGAATTAAAGAGGATACTTGTTGTATGACGACAACTAGTAAGTTGAGTCTCCTATATATATGGCTTTAACCTCGCTTAAGTATACTCGTACTATGGCTTAAAGCAACTAGGTTTTTTATGCATTTCAATTCTGCAATTTAAAAAATAGTAAATATTTACAGCTGAATTTTTCTCTTAATTAAAGAATTACTAGGAGTTTTATAGGGTAAAAGTTACACAACTTTTCATCTGATTTTCAGAGGATTAATTAATTACCCTCTACAAAAATTTAATTTTTAGGATTAACTTCCAAATATAGAAGGTTCTATCGCCTTAGTTTATCCCCTGTAGGTCAATTTCTACAGTCTGAAAGCCATCTATTAGACATCGATGAATCCCCCCCTTGGGTTGGGACCATCTAGTACTAAAAAAAAGCCATCTATTAGTGTCAGGAACTGAACACTGATTTCTTAGGGGGCGCGTTGCCTGATTACTCCTACAAACTATAGTCAGAACAAGCTTTAAAAACGCTTTGGTAGCTTCAAAAAAGGCCCTTAGTTATTTAGCGCCTTAGCCTGAATGATTCACAACAAAATTTCTGAATAACAGCTATCTAGCCATTATAATATTACTTATTAACATGATTGAGAATGATCCCTGATAACTAATTATAACCAATCATCAAATATAGATCCTTTGGTGAGTTGTGTTTATACTTTAGTTGATAACTCTCTAAACATTAGAATGATAATGGAAACTATGAAAATTCTAATTTATTAGAAGGAAAAAAATTTGTAATTATTTAAAATAAATTAAAAGTTATGTCAGGAATAGCTTTTTTCAGGGTAAAGCCTCCAACTTTGGGGTCACGACTTGCCAATATTAAATTATTAGAAAATGCCAAATTATGCTCCGCATTAATCTAGTCAAGATAATTTGAAATGTTGGGGTTCATCCCCAATATCTATAAAAATATTACGATTGTATTACCATCCTAAGACTATCAGGGATCAATCCTGATATTAATACAAGCTCTATGACTACTGGCGACTTATGCCAAGGATAGATGATTGTTAATCCACTAAAATTTATTAAATTATTATTTCTAGTCACAAGTTATCACTACACATCAGCAAACAATGGTGAGAGTTTCTCTAAGCAAGGAAATTGATTACCCTCTGTCACTTATCATCTTCCCCTTACTTTGTAATTGCTGGCCTCCCACTATTAGCCTTAGCACTTTAATTAGTGCGAGGCTCTGCTCTAATAAGCCTTATGATCTTTCTACTATACCTAATATTATCCTTAATTTACTAATTGGTATAATTTAAATAAACAAATCCATTCTCAAGGGTCAAGGATGGTAAATTTAGGGTGAACTTTAGCCCCCTTTCTCTTGGGCAGGGCGTTAAACAAAGCAAAGCACCTTCCTACTGTTGGGATTCTGGCTGGAACAATAAGAGCAACCTATGCGGCCAGAAATCTTGACACTGGCACTCACTATAGGGGCACCTGTATAACCCTAAGATTCAACCTCTACCCTGGAAAAGGGTTCAGTTAGAAGGTGGCTTATAGCGATTAATTATTGTTGGCCACAAGTGCCAATCATTTAATTGCACCAAGCTGAGCTACCAAGAAGCTCCAGAAGATGTCAGGCCACACCTTCAGGTTGTACGGGAACCTCTGAACCTCTAAAGGAGGTTAAGTTTCAATTCTTTGAGGGCCCAACTAGGCACATCATGAGTACACTAAAAATTCCTGTGAATAATCAGCCTCTTTATTGAGCCCCTCCAAAAATGAGTGAACTGATGAAGGCCAACAAGAGCCTTCTCCTTTCAAAGACAATTTTGAGGGGGTGAATTCCCAAAATCAACAACTAAGTCAATTGGGGTTGGCTGCCAATCTATTTCTGGTTCCAATGTCTGTCATTTATTGGGAGATCAAGTTTAGCTCTCATTATATTAATTTGAGCTATCTTATAAGATACTATAAAATTTAGCTCTTGACTAAATTGAGTAGAGCCATTTCATTGTTCTCCAAATTTTTACTTCTCATTAAGTTGAATAGGCTAGCCAAATAACTAACATATATGATAAAAACCTTGATGTGCGCTCCACAGCCAATTGGGCCAGGCTAATCCCACCTATCAGACATTTCTAACATTATAAGGAAAGTCCCCAATGCCAGCTACCAATGCTGATGACCTTTCTGGTGCAAATTACTGATGCTGGTTACCCACGCCAATGACCTTTCTGAGGCCTATCCCTGATTCCAGCTACCAATGCCAAGGATCTCTCTGAGGCAATCCCCAATGCTGGTACCTGATGCTGATGTTTTTTCTGGGGCCACCCTAATTCTGGCATCCGATGCCAAGGATCTTTAGAACAATAGGCTGGGCATTCAATTGCCCCGCCTATGCACCAACCACTGCAGGCCATCCTGAGCCTGCTCCTCTCCCCTGCCAATTTCTGAGGGGTTAAAAAGAATCTCTTAATGCGAATCCACTTAAACTGCGCCCTCTTGAGCTTGCTGCTCAGAACAGCAATTAGGTTATGGGTGAACTCAAGCCATCTTAACTGATGTATTGAATCATCAACCCCCAAAAAGCACGTGAGTGACGCCTGAATTCTCGCTGGCTACCAACACCAAAGATAGACCACCCAAAGATCTATATCTTCAATTCCCAAATTTTGCTCCCCATTAACTTGGTTTGAGCTAGTTTAAATCGTTGAGGATAATCCCTGATAGAATCAATTGCTAAATTGACACAGGTGACTGAAGTTGAGGATGTTGCCAAAATTTATCTATCATTAAAACAGATTTCTGTCAGATCAATAATCTGCCGCTGAAGTTTTTAGGATTACTAGAGACTAAATGCTAAGGATAATCCACCTACTAACTATTTAGGATATAGCTAGTGAATTATGATGAATACAATCGCATTTCTGATGGAATGCTGATGGTTCTATAATCATAGTTGTTGACAATGATTCCAATGCCTAGAATTCAAAAAGCTTGTATTTTTAAATCAGGATCCTCATTAATTTAAATTGAGTGATTTAAGGGTTACTGGTGACTCAATTCTTAGGAAGAACAAAACACTTTGCTGGGTTCATTCTTCAATGATTTTCTAAGGCACTGGCCAATAATACTGATGAACTTAAATAAGCCAAGAATTCAGTTGCTTTCCACATATGTTTTGGCAGTTGGTGCTGATGATTTCCATTAGGCAAGTCATTCAGTTGCCCCTGACGCCTATATTCTTGCCAGCCATCAGTCCAACAATTTTCAAGCAAAAACAGTTATTAGCTCTCTACCGCTCCTTTCCTACCAGCACTCCATGACAAGGATTTTAAAGAAGCTCAGAATTTAGTTGCTTTCTAGTCGCATATGTTTTTACTGGCAACTGAAGCCACCAATTTGTCAAATAGGTCAAAGCAATCAGTTTCTCTCCGCCTATGGCCTTACTGCAGCCGTTGTCACTGAATGTTCAACCAGTTCAAGCATCTATCTGCTTTTTGATGCCTACTTTTCTAACGGCTATCAATGCCAATGATCTGTAAGAAATTGGCCAAAGCATTCAGTTGCTCCTGATACCTATAACCTGTACCACACCTATCACCAAATTGCCTTTACAAGATCTCACAGTTGTCATTGCGCCATCATCCTTTGGCCTATACCAACCTCACTATGTTTGGATCTTCCTATGTTTCTATATATAGACTATGGGCACCTGAATCCTAACTGCTTCTCTTGCCCCTACCAAACTGGACCTGATAGATCTGATGACGCCGTCCTTGCTCTTGACCCCCAGCTGAGGCTTGAGGGGGTTCTTTCAGGCATCACCATTTTTAGAGAAAAGTCTCTTACTTGGGTCATGATTTTCCCTTGATAAATTATTGGCAATAACTGAATTATGCTCCCCTTTAATTTGAATCAAGCTAATTCAAGTGTTTTGGGTCAATTTCCAGTAATTACCATTGATATTTTGAGTGAATTATCATCCTAAGACTATTATGGATCAATCATGATAGCAATCCAAGTTCTATGCCTACTGGCGACTTTTTCAAGGATAGTCAATTATTAATTTATTATTATTATTATAAAATTATTATTTCTAGTCGCAAGTTACTATTATTTATTGGAAACTAATGTTGATATTTTTCTCTTTTTAGGGCATTTGTTTGCCTTATATCACTTAGTATTCCATGTTTTTAATATATTCTTTGACCTCCCACTATTTTCCTTAGCATTTGAGTAAGTGTGAGGCTCACCTCTAATAAACCTTATAATCTATCTACTATACCTAGTATAATATTTTTTTGAATTCCTATAATTAATATACTGTAGCTAAACAAATCCCTTCTTAAACAAGGGTCAAGGATGGTAAACTTATGGAGAACTTTAGCCCCTTTATTGGGCAAGGCGACTTACTAAGCATACTTCACCTGCCCTATTGTTGGGTTCAGGGCTTGCACCAAAAGAGCAACGCAAGTGCCAGAAATCCTGACAGCTTAATCTATACTGAGATGAATAATGTGGTCTATTTTAAAAACTCTAACACGTCCTTAGCTTGATCAGATTATACAGCTCATATATCAATTTCTTATTAATCCTAGTACCAATGTTATGTAACAATCTTTCCAGAGAAGATTCCTACCAATTCCATTCGGTGAGTCATGCTGCTTTTGTAAATTTCATTTATAGCCATCAGAACCTGTTGGGACTTTATCAATGAATCTCATAGTAAATTGAATTTGGTCCTTCAAGCTCACTTAAATTTGTACACAACTGTGGATTTCGCACTGGGATCCAATATAATTAATTGAAGAGGACGACCTATATTAGAGTTTAGAGGTCTTAATAAAACCCTAGTCATAGATTTAAATCTTATCTGAGGTGGGCTGACCTGGGGACAATACTGCACTGATGAAGGGTCTTCAAATTAATGGGTTTGAGGATAAAACCTGGAAAACCTACATGCGTGGTATATGATAGGCCAGGAACTTCATGGACCGCCTTGCTATTTGTTATCTCAGTTCTGAACGTTGGTGTGCAACGCCAACACAGTCATAATTGTCCCTTACCCAAAGTTCACTACCAGGATTAAACTTGGGGAGGCAGTGGTAGAGGGTCCATATTCTACTACTGGGGTATCCTCCCCAATCCCTAGTCTTAGAACTTAACCTTTTGGTTATGGTTCAGAGGTTACCATGGGCTGTATATAACAATTGTTGGACTTTAAACTAGAATCCAAATATAAAATACCAATTGAATTTTAACGAGTAAAAAGTATTGTAAGGAAAGTTTTATTATGTAAATATGTAGTACAATTTATAGTACTAAGGAAGTAAAATAGATTAAGGTTATTTAAAATATCAAGGTTAAATATATAAATTAAAGTTTAAGTAGATCAGTATAATTAGGAGTAATATAGTTTGTCAGACATCTACCTTTGCAGACTCAAAATAATAATGATGTAGGTCGAGTTCTGCCAAAAAAGGGAAATGTTGGCCATTTGCAATATTCTAATGTCATTAAGAGCCTGTTTATTAATATGAAATAATAAAAAAGCGAGACAATTGGCCAAAAGTCCCTGGCCAATTCTTGGTGGAACCCCATTAATTGGGGAAACACCAGTTTGAAACCTGTATGAGCACTAGTGAAATCAGCTGGTCAAATTACTCTGACCTCACCATGGACTTTGAGGTTACCATTGAAAGGCACACCCCCAACCCTAATGAAGTTCTTCAATGCACCAGTATGGGGACCCTCCCCTTTTTATAGGCTTGGCGGGAGTCCCCCAAAGTACAGGAAATTTCTCAGATAGTGATTGGCTTAAATTTATAAAAACGTTACCCCATGGGTATATTTGGGCCAATCAAAATTCTGCTTCCTATAGGGGTCTGTAGATTGAACTGCCTTTATTTAATAACTTCAAATGTTCAATGTAATTGGAGCTTTTATTAAAGTTAACATGGGATGGGATATTTGTTATTGCCTTAGTCTAAAAAAATTCTGCTTCCTTTGTTCCGCTGCCCTGATGTGAGTTCCTGAACTATGATACGCTATTCCTGTATATTTCCTAATTTGGACTCATGCAGGCTATTCCAAACATATTCTCAAATTCCTCATTGAGTTCATAATATTTTAATTACTAGATAGTTAGAGGTCAAGGAGCATCATTTTCCCTTTATTGCATGGCTAATAAAACATAAAAACTCATTTTTATTAGCTCTTTATTCATTTATTAAAATTTTTATTAAATATTTGTGGAATCCAGCAGGCGTCAAGCACCAAGCGAGCACATATCAGCTGAATTCCCACATAGTTCAAGTAGCAAGCTCACTTAATCCCATTAGTGGATTAAATGGAGAGTAAATTTTTTCGTTTAACTAATTTGGTAGTTGATCATTTAATGTAATGATTTGAATTGCTTGTTGCTTCATATAATAATAGACTTTTTTGTATATAGGCTTAATAGTATACCGTTATTTTAAACATTAAAGATTATTGGTATTAACAATAACTAAAGAAGATACCTCTTTATGCTTGGCTTATTTTTCTGAGAAAATTACATGATTTTTAAAGTAAATCATGATTGCCCATTGTAGTTTTGCTCCAATGTCCTCAGATTCTCCACTGGCTGCTCCAGTGTGAAGCAGTGGCAAAACTCCCCCTGCCATTTTCTGCCCTGCAGGAATATGCACTCAGACTGGCTCACTCAGTCATACCAAACCCATGGGACATATGTTCTTCCCAATGATCTTGATTACCACCTTGCTCATACCCAAATGGTACCTCACTGCCCCTGGTGCTCCCCCAGAGCTTCTTGCATTATGGCCTAAGGGTCAAATATTGGAAACTCTTCCTATACCATGAACAAGCCATTATCAAAATGGCACAGGAAGTGATGACACTTGCCAGATCCAAAAATTTCTGCCCTTATAGGAAGTATTTTGATCTCGGCTTTGCCTGTGAAGCTGGCGCCATCACTGCAGCAACTGTTCCCCTGGTATTCCAGAGCACCCCTCTTCCCACGACTCTGACCCAGATTCCAACAGACACCACTTTGGTGGTCAGTTTGCTGGTTTGCCCACCCATCTCCCCCCTGCAGTGCTCCACCAGGAGCTGATTGGACGGTTTGGCAGCCTATGGCTCCAACCCCATCTTACAATTTGTGGTCTCAAATGGGGCCACACGACTTGCTAGACCTTGGGCATATGCCACAATCAGCCCTAAATTTAATAAAATTGCCGTGTCAATTCCCCTTGCACTTATATTTCTTCAGCGCCCAACCATCCACTTTGGTCCCACGTCAAGGGTGGGCGGATGATCTGTCCATCATGTTTCAAGTTAGGGCACTTGAAATGCAAGTGCCCCTCCTTAGCCACTTCTGATGGATCAGAATACTCTTCCACAACCTCCAATCTACCACCCACTCCATACAAGTTCCAGCATGGGGCACAATCCTACCTCCCCCTCCCCCAAAACCTGAAGCTGCAGCTGCACCTGCAGCCACCAATCAGCCTCCTCCTCACCCCAATTCCACACATGATTCTTCCAATCAAGAATCAGATTAGATCCCAGTTTAATCCCAGGCTTCCTCCAACAAATCAACTAAACCTCAACCATACGCCAATTCCTCAATTCAATCCAACCAAAACCATGGGAGTTATTGGCTGAAATTGATTTTTCAGGTAAGCTCATTGAAGAACCATCTCTGAAAATTGAGCGGTCCATTAATGCAGAATGAGACGCCAAATACCCCCTTTGACTATATCCCCACAGCCAAATGCCTAATCACTTTGCAGTGATCACCAGCTTGCAGTCAAAGCAGCTGCAACACCAGATTATCATCCCCTCTATAAAGCTGTCACTAAATCAGTGGCGATGCTCACAGTAGTAATTTACCTCCTGTTATCACTAAGTTTCTTAATCAAAAAAGTAAAATAACAGTGAAACAGTTACACAAAAATGTTAATGATGCTATCCAGAACGTGGTAACTGTAGCACAGAACCTGAAAACTAAGATTACCCAAACCAACATCGCCATGTTCATTAATTTCCCAGACGCCCGCATTAAAGCTGAAAAAGCTTTAGATGAATACATCAGTGCCATTTTCCTATCTGGCAATTTCCAAGTATTATATTAATTATTAGCGATATCAAACCACATGCTGCCGATTCCCCAACGCCCTTACTGTCTTCCTTAACACATACTCTACTATAGGAGGAAGAAGCTGCTGCCAAAGATGAGCCCCCCAATCCCCCCTCCCCTTCTTCCATGGAGGGATAAATGGTTTCTGCTGCCCACCTGGTTTGTTGTTTTGTTCAAAGTGTTTCATATAATCCGCTCATTTGACCTTTTATCTGATCCAATTAGTTATGTTAGTTTTTTTTAGTTTTAATTTTAGTTTTGGTAGTGTCCACCCCTGGTCAGATTACCTCAAATAAATAACAATAACTAAATAATTAACACCAATCCAGAGCTTCACCCTTAATAGAGAAATCCCAACAGAACCCATGCCATGAGTCAAGCGACTTTGGGTAGTCCTTGTAAGTCCCAGGGAAGGTTACCTGTGCGTATATTGGTCCCTTTTCTCATTTCCAAGTAAGAAGGTATCAAAGAGGGTGGCAGTACCCCTCATCACCCAGGGCTACCTCGCCCATGTGGTAGACAAGTGTTGGGTAACAGCCCTTCCTCTACGAATTCCTCCCCCAGTGCCCACCTTCACCTCAGCAGAACTAGTACAATTGGACGGGGAAATTTGCACTTAGATTGCCAAAATGAAGTCGTTTGGTCCAAAATTGAGTGTGAACATGCCCAATGATCGGATCCCACATAGTAAAAGAGGTACAAAGATAGAAGTATCAGTCAGAATCACTGAAGGTTTTAATTTGGCTAACACTATGAATGAAAAAATTAAACCACTCACAAAATTGTCGGGGATGATCCCCAACATGCAGGTAGTAGCATCAGACATCATTGAAGAGGGTTCGAAGCTCCCTGCTGGCAAAAGGGCGTTGTATCTGATGCAACGCTTTTGACTGAATGAATGGCCAAGCGACCAGGCATGGGTGGGTTGGGCATCCTTAACCTGTTCCCAATTAATTGGGACCATCCCTATGTGGGTTGGCCTTGGGGAATCACGCTGCTTGTCAGGCTAAATGCCATTTCGCCAACCATCATAAATGTAGTTGAGCCTCAGTTTGGGCGTTTGAGGTTGAACTGACAGCATCTCAGTCTGCCACCAAATCCTTTGATGTTAGTTCCCAGTGAACTTATCTGCCCCATTCCCAAATAATTCGCCGGTTAGGTCGAAATTGTGGGTCTCAATCCCAGCTTGTGCCCGCATCAATTGACCACTATGTAATAAGTTGCATCGCACTGAAAAATTGTTGGTCAATTTTCTTCCTTTCCTTTACAATAAAAATTTTGCCTCCAAAAACTATCAATTTTGACTTTATTTGATACCCTTCTGGCAGCATTCCCAATGGCTTTTCTCTGGTGGTCCATCAGCCATTATACCAGATGGTCTCTACCAGTACTAATGGTTACTATGCCCCCCACCGTCATAAACTGGATTCAGCGAGCTAGATAATTCTGCCAATTCAACCCTGTCATTATGAACTTTCGCCAAAATTTATACTGGGATCTTGTGGCCGTATATCCACCATCTTCAGGAAAGGTTCCACCCCCCTGTCTCCTCAGTGGATTTAACCCTGACTACGGGTGACCTTATTGAAATCATACATGTGGTTCAACCCCCTGTAGCAAGACCTCCAGGGTCTGGGGGTGGCCCTGATTTGGTTCGTTCTTGGGATGATATTTACTATTTTCTTACACCAATGATTTATCATTTCCCAATGCCTGGATCCATACAACGTCATTTGGGCGGCAATGCCTCTGGCATTCTAGCTTGCTTTTTGGATGGTTACGCATCCCAACTGGCAGGCTGGTCTAAACTTCTTCTACCGTTTCCATGACATAATCGACCAACCATTGTTTCCAGCCACTTCCGCCCTGCATTTCGAGGTGGGCGTTGCAGTGGTCACCCTCTACAAAATGTACGTTCAATCAGTAGTCTGCTTTCTGTTGTTCATATGGTCACTTGTTGATTTTGGGAGTAGTATCCGCTCTACCCTGGAGAAATTTCTTCATGGCGGCCAAGCTGCATGGATTACTTCCTCTCCCCCTCCTAATAGCCTGGAGGAAAGCTCATGTGTTCCATCCCTTGAGATAGTAAATAAAACTCCTCATGCCCTTGATGAGGTGCAGATGCGCTTGGCAATTGCTCTTAACAACACCGCTGAGTTATCTCATGTCCAACAAGGGGCCACTTTATTGGACGTTGTGGAAGAGGACGTCCATTGTTGGGTTAGAGACCTTCTGCGCTACTCCTCCCAAGCAGGAGATCCCACTTCTATGATTGCCATCATATTGGAAGCCTTGAAACCCCTGTGTCACGCTTGGACCACTTATTCAGATTGCTCTATACTAAGGCCGAAGCCTTAGTTTGGCTTCTTTGATCTCTACCTTCTGTGAACTGGCTCCCACACTGGACCTCTTTAATGATATGCTTTAGGCAATCTTTAGAGCAGGTTTGGATACAGTTTCTGATTATCATGAGGTTTGGACCACCTCAAAAGGAATGATAGATCAAACATGTGCCACTGCAACTACTATCAATGCCTTTCCTCGCCATGCTTCCCGCTATCAAAAGGAAATTTTTATGATAGGATTACCCAACAATGATGCAGACGTAGTGTCTACCATCAAACCAGGGATAGTTCCATCTTAGAATCCCGTTACTACCTGCATCAGAGTTGGCTGATTCCAATTCACCTATAAATGAATCAGTAAACGCCCAGATGGAAGAAGCTGGTTCTCAAGCTCTCGTCCTCCCCATCTTTGCTCCAGGAAAAGCCCCTGACCTTCCCCCCAATTTACCAGCTATTTCTTTAGTCAGAACAGAAATGCCTGAATCTTCTAATAAACAAACTTTCGCTTATTTCTTATTGCTTATTAAAATTAGTATCAGATCCCACCATGTCTCCTTCAAGACACTGGTGGACACTGGTGCCTCAAGTAATTTCATGAGCGTCAAGTTAGCTTAACAATTAGAACTGGACATAGACCTGGGCCTATCAGTGATTTAGCTTCTTCCGCCTCCTAGACATCGTATGTTGTCCATCAGCCAGTACCTTTCCAGTAATCAGTTTTAGCTTCTGCGATCAATTTTTCATGATGCCAAACTTGGTGTTTCCGGTGATTTTAGGAGTGGGATGGTGGTGCTAACAACATTTCAGGATCCACCTGGAGTCTATCATGCTGTCATTCATTAATTATCAATTAAGGGGTGAATTTCCCTTGATTACGCTCTTTTGAAAAGTCAAGGTCGCAGTTCTATCACTTCTCGACTCTCCTGTGGGCATACCATCTAATTTTCCAGAAAAATTATTGTGCTATTGAAGTAATTTAATTCTGAGAAGGTGGATCACCTACCTCCTCATGCTAGATATGACCTGGGATTTTGTATGACAGTAGAGTTGGTGACTATCAACTGCCCATTGTACCCCCATAAGCGAAAGAGAAGGTTGCACTCAACACTTGGTTGAACGACATGTTGAGAAAAAGATGGTTGTTTATGGAGACCTCACCAGTCGCATCTCCCATCGTCTTTGCCAAAAAAGCTGATGGTTCCCTCCATCCCTGCATAGATTATGGACATCTAAACAAAGTAATAATTCACGATCCCTACCCCCTACCTTTGAATTAGACAATAAGCTAAGCAATCGCGAAATCTTGTGTGTTCTCCAAGATAGATCTCATCAACTCCTTTAACCAGATTTAGGTAATGAAAGGACAAGAATGGTTAACAGCGATCTGGATGAAGCGAGGCTTTTTTATTTCACGTAATGCCCTTTGGGCTGAAGAATGCTCCAACTATGTTTCAACATATGATCAACAATGTGCTGGGTGACCTCCAGTTTACTTGCGCAGTTGTATATACTAATGACATTCTGGTTCACTCCCTGACTCCCGAACAACATGCTATTGATATGGAAGCAGTCATGGCCGCCTTGCATAAGGCAGGCTTGTTTGTCAAGACTTCCAAATGTGAGTTCTATAATGAGGAAGCTACCTTCCTCAGGAACCTTGTCCTTAAAGATTGCTACGCAATTCCTTTAAATAAGTTGGATGCTATCCAAGAATGGCCAACCCTGAAACCAGAAACAATTACGTAGTTTCTTGGGAACTATCATTTTCTTGAAAAAATTCTTCTCAGCTCTTTCCCAGCTTGCTGCCCTGCTCCAACCCTCACTGGAAAAAATGTACCTTTTCTCTGGACACTTATATGCCAGCAGGCGTTTGAATCAATCAAAGAGGTGTTTTTATCTCCTCCTGTCTTAAAGCACTCAGATCCCGCCAAGACATATATTGTTGCATGCAATGCATCCTCAGTGGCAGTGGGGCAGTGTTACTCCAAAGAAAGATGGCCTGGAACATCTTGTCGCCTATTTTTCCCAAAAGTTTACCTCTATGTAGCAGTCATGGGCCATCTATGACAAGGAGTTGGCAGCTGTAGCATGGGCATTAACTCATTAGAGGTATCTATTACAAGAATCTCAGCATGAGTTAACAGTCCGCATGGATCTTCAGGCTCTTTTTGTATTTTTGTAAACCCCAGAAATTAGTACACCAACAGGCACAAACCTATCGGGATTTGTTCATCTTCAAATTTTAAATATGAGTTCGAAAAGGGTGCGCTAAATGTACTTCCCAAATTTTCTCAGCTGCAGCCCCGCCCATTGTCCCTTGGATCTGGAGGAAGTAGACCTCGTTACCATGATTCCTGCCGCTCAAATTCTGTCAAACATTCCCCCTGTTGTCTCTTCCATCGCTCTGGCCCCTGACGCCCCGCTAGTCGCTCAGGTATTGGCTGGGCAAATGGCTTGACCTGAGTGCGTGGAGTTGGTTGAGAAATTGTCCCAACAAAACCATAAACACTATCTATACTCCTTAGAAGAAGGTCTTATTTATTTCCAGTCATGAATTTGGGTTCCCCCTTTCTTCTAAACTGAGGTAATTTGCACGCATCATGATCCCCCACAGTCAGCCATCTGGGAAATAAAGAAATGCATTGACTTGATCAAGCGGAACTACATTTGGGCGGGTTTAACCAATGAGGTTCCAGCCTGGATCGCTGATTTTGTGTTACTTGTGCTTGGGTTAAGTCAGATCCCTCTGGTAGAAACAGGCTTCTCCACCCTTTACAGCAGGCGCAGGGTCCATGGACATCAGTGTCCATGGATTTTATCGTTATACTCCCCTGCTCTAATGGGTTTACAGCGGTGATGGTGGTGGTAGATTGTTTCACTAAATTTTCCTTTTTTATTCCTTGTACTTCCACAATTACGTCGGAGAAAACCGCTCGCCTCTTTATGCGTCATGTGTTCTTGATGTTTGACCTCCCACAGGAGATCATCAGTGACCGTGGGGCACAGTTCACAGCGTGGTAAAGGAGCAAACTCTTATCTATTCTAAAAATCTCCCCCTGTCGCTCCACGGTGTATCATCCCCAGTCCGACGGACAGACCAAGCGAGTTAGTTAGGTCCTTGAACAGTATCTGCGTTGCTATTCTGCAGCCACACAGGGCACCTGGGCCAACGACCTTCCCCTTGCTCAATTCTCTTACAACAATGGGACTCACGCTTCCACAGGATTTTCTCCCTACAAAAGCGATGTTAGGTTATAGCCCTTCCTTTTTAGTTGGACCCTGCTTGTGGCCTGAGGTCAAAGCTGCCACGGACCATGCCAAACATATTAGGTCTACTCAATAATTTAGTGCGGTAACACCTCACCAAGGCTATTGAGGATTACAAGTGATTCGCAGATCAAAAACGTCCCCCAGGTCATGACATAACGGTGGACTCCTATGTTGTGCTCAATACACGTCATTTACTTATGCAAGTCCCCTCTTGAAAGTTTGCAAGTAAGCGTTTAGGTCCTCATTTGGTAGAGGAAGTCTTGGGTAATGGTGTTTTGGTTAAAGCTTCCAGCTCACTGGAAACAACACCCCATCTTCCACGTCTCCCAGTTGTCACCCTTTAAGGGTACAGTTCATGCGGAGCCTGAGCTGATCATAATGAAAAATGTGGAAGAGGCCAAATTGGATAATATTCTGGCATCCCATAAGTCCCGCCAGTCCGTTCAATATCTTATGGCTTAGAAAGGGTATCTGGCTTATGAGAACAGTTGGGTCAAGGCTCACAAATTATGTTAACTGTATGGAACTGGTAGAAGCGTTTCACGAATCCCACCCTGAAGCTCCCCCACCCCCCCCAAAAAAAAGAATTGTGACTGTAATGGCAATCAAGTTACTTAAGGCATACAAAAATATGGCCCTCATGCTGTTTCCTAGTGGTGGTGCCCTTCCTTTGGAAAAAGGAAAGGGTAATGTAAGTCCTGGGGAACATCCCCTGTGCATAGATTGGGCCCTTTTCCCATTTCCAAGTAAGAAGGTACCAAAGAGGGTGGCAGTACCCCTTGTCACCCAGGGCGACCTCACCCATGTTGTAGACGAGCGTTGGGTAACAGCCCTTCCTCCTTTAATTGCTCCCCCAGTGCCCACCTTCACCTTTGCAGAACTAGTACAATTGATTAGGGAAATTTGCACTGAAATTGCCAAAATAGAAGTTGTTTGGTCCAAAATTGAGTGGGAACATGCCCAGTGATCAGATCCCACATAGTCAAAAAGGGGCAAAGACTGATTTATAAGCTGGAATTGCTGAAGGTTTTTATTTGGTTAACACCATGATTGCAAAAATTAATCCCCTCCCAAAATTGTTGAGGATGAACCCAAATGTGCAGGTAGTAGCATCAGACATCATTGATCAGGGTTCAAAGCTCCCTGCTGGCAAATCGGACGTTGCATCTGATGCAACGCTTTTGACTGAATGAATAACCAAGCGACTGGGCATGGGTGGGTTGGGCATCCTGAACCCATTCCCAACCAATTGAGACCGCCCCTATGTGGGGTGGCCTTGGGGGTTTCCCATTGAATGTTGGGTCAGATGCCATCGCACTAACTGCCAGAAATGCAGTTGAGTCTCAGTTTGGGCATTTGAGGTCAAACTGATAGTGACTCAGCCTGCCACCAAATCTTTTGATGTTAGTTCCCAGTGAGCTTATCTGCCCCCATTCCCAGATGATTCGCCGGTTAGGTCGAAATTGTGGGTCTCAATCCCAGCTTGTGCCCGCATCAATTGACCACTTTTTAATAAGTTGCATCGCACTGAGAAAATTGTTAGTTGATTTTCTTCTTTTTCTTTACAATAAAATTTTGCCTCCAAGATCTATCAATTTTGACTTTATTTGATACCCATCTGGCTGAATTCCCAATGGCTTTTCTCTGGTGGCCCATCGGCCTGTATACCAGATGGGCTCTACCAGTACTAATGTTCATTATGGCCCCTACTGTCATAAATTGGTTTCAGAGAGCTAGATATTCTGGAAATTCAACCCTATTGTTATGTACTTTCGCCAACAATATACTGGGATCTTGTGGCCGTATATCCACCATCTTCAGGCAAGGTTCCGCCCCCCTGTCTCCCCAGTGGATTTAACCCTGACTACCGGTGACCTTGTTAAAACCATACATGTGGTTCAACCCCCTGTAGCAAGACCTCCAGGGTCTGGGGCAGCCCTAATTTGGTTCATCCTTGGGTTGCTTTTTTAAAATTGTCTTACACCAACGATTCATCGTTTCCCAATGCCCAGTTCCATACAACATTATTTGGGTGGCAATACCTCCGGCATTCTGGCTTGCTTTTTGGGTTCTTACACATCCCAACTGGCAGGCCGGCCTAAACTTCTTCTGCCAATTCCATGAAGGTCCTTCTGCTGATTTACAATTAACTTTAACAATCAAAAAACGTCCCAGTTGTTAACTGCCATTTTCTGTGGTGGAAAACTTGACTTCAAACAATTTTCTGAAGTTTAGGTTCCCCCAAGATAAGCGTTTCGACCTATCATATCAACAATTCAACCTCAGATCTAGGATATTTGATAAGTAAAAGACAACACAAGTAAGCGAGGATTTAACCCCAGAAATTAGCATTTATTTCTTTTTTACAAAAAAAACACACAAGCAAATATAATCTCAATAGTACAATGGCACCACAAACCACACATAGAAAAAAAACAGAATTTTATTGGCAATCAAAATCCTGAAACCAAACATTTTTTAAAAAGTAACAAAAACTATGTTTTCTGTGGGATAGCAGGTAAGACAATTCAAGGGTTGACCCTGTGGCCACCAGAGAGACCCACAAGAAGGTGGGAAATGATAAAGGAATTTAAACTGAGTCTAGAAACATGTGGTCCTGACCTTTTAAGGTCCCCCTTCTTGGGCCCCTCTGCACTATTTTTATGTCCCTAAGAGCATAAAGGAATATCTTGGGAGTGGAATATCCCAGTGACAGACCCCGCATAAACCACAAAATAGTCTAAAAGCGTTTTAACTTGTGATTCAGAAATTTGAATCTCAAGTTGAAATGTAATGATTGGTTTAACCTGACTGTTACAACCTGATCATCATGAGTTTAAGCAGGAAAATGGTGAAAGCTGCTGTAGCTGCTGCCTTAGCTTACGTCTGGTGTTGCTGTTTGGCTATTTTGCATTCTTTTGGGGACACAGGTTTTACCTAGATATAACAATATCTGGTCACCTTATGTGAAGGCGACATTTGAGTCAGATGTGGGCTCATAGTGGCCATCTCCCATTACTCCCAAAGAAGCCTCAGTCAGAATAATGCCCTCTCTGGTGAGGCAAGTGTGTAAGCTGTGGCCAAATGAACAACAATGTGTTCAGATGAGCGGGACACTGTCAACTGTAACAAGGAGTATTTGAGTTTGTTGCCACTAATGTTGAGAGTAGCAGTTTGTGGGATCTGAGTCAAATCTTCAGTGACCCCTGAGAATGGGATGATCACTGCAATAGCCTTATCTGTGCTAAGGTCAGGCATAAGAAAGAATTTTGCATTTCAAAGGAGCAAATTTCCCATAGCTTTGAAGTCCTGCTTGGAGATGGCTCTAGATGATTTCACGTTTAATAGTCATGGGGAGAAAATCAAAAGTTACAAAGACTTGGTTCAATTTTGTCCAGTGCGTGAATTTAGTTTTAACTACTCATTGGCCTTCTAGGAGGTTGACCACCATGCGCACCTGTGCAGCAGTGTCCGCTGCTTGCGCTAACTTAAACCTGAGGTCCAACCAACCACAGTTCATTGAGTGCGGTGCTAAATACACAACTTCCAAAAAGTTAGTGCATATGTCGCCACAGAACTTTTCTTCTTAAAGAGCTTTTATATTCATGTGCAGGAAAACTTGAATCTCAAATTCCACTGATGATAGTGGCTGAGAGTACGGAGTTTTGACATACTGATGGCACTTTGCTTACCATTCCAAAATGTTTATAGAAAAATACTCACTATAGTTTTTTATTTTTGTTAAAACCATCAGTGTCTCTGGGGCGTTTTCTAACTTTGGGCGGTGCAAAAACTGACCCTGTACCTCTCGCCAAGCTTGCCCAACCCTTACACGGCATTGTACGCATACTCGTCTTTCCATGCAAATTATCAAACTTTTAACTGTCTTAAATAGAATTAACTTCAACTAGTATTAGCAACGGGTAGAAAGGCTTGACCAAGAAAATATTTTTAATTGTAATTACTTTGTTTTATTAAGTTTTCTTATAAATATACATATATTGTAAAAATAATTTTGAGATTGGAAAGTTGATAGCAGATCCTAACCCTTTGAATAAACTGGTGTCAAATCCACTTTAATTAAATTACCTGTATGATGATTATTAATATCAGTATTCAATCCTGGTTCCACCCCAATGCTGTCTGCCATGGTCTGCCAGCTAAAGCGGGCGCTAAACAAAAGGTTCCCTAAAGCTTCCTCGCCTTCTGATATGGCTTCATAGGCTGTTAGCTGAGGTTCCATATTAGGAAAAAATGTATATTTCTAATAATCCCTTTGTTTGGCCATTTGCAAATAAATATGCGTGGCAGCTCCCCCTTTTGGGTTGGGCACCACTAGTGCTAAAAAAGTATTCAATCCTAGTGTTGAGATGGACAAGGTTGATAACAAAATACTGATATATTTTTAATTTTTGCTGCATCACCAAAAGTTTTAACTATATTTGCTCTTAACATGGATTGATCCTTTTTTGCTAATCATAAAAAGTGTCGTTAGTTTTAATATACCTTACTAGTGTGAAATATGAGAGCAATGTATTAACCAGGAAAATCTTGGGTTGTGACTTTACCCCACTATAGGTGTGCGCTTGTTGATGATGATTGCATTGATAATTTTAGGGCAATGTCTCACTCAGCGGTTGATTTCCAGGTGGCTTCTTAAATAGGATATCCCATCCACTATATTGAGTAAAACTTTACCCCCTTTTGATTTTAGTTTTAAAGATGTCATCAACTTTGTATTCCTCTTCACCAGGGTTTTCTTAACAAACGGGCCTGGTTTGTCCACTTCAGGCCTGTTAAACCTCTTTAATTGGAAAACATAGCAAAATTATTGATCTTGTGATTCTTTTAATAATTCTAACTCATAAGCTACTTCACCAATTTGGTGCTATACCTTGTATGATCCAGGGCAAGAGGACCCAACTTAAGAATCTCAACAGGGGTGGTGTAGTGTTTGAAATTCCTGAATGCTATGTTGCCTTCAGTGTACTTAGGTGAATAAGAGAGTGAGCATCAGTCTTAACTTTATAGTCTGAACGTCCTTGTTGAGGTGAGTCTTCAATGCAGCAATGTTTGACTGAATGTTAGTTACTAGGTCTTCTAAAGCTGGTTCTACACCATCAGGTTTTCCCTCTTTAATCTGGGAATTTTGACCATGGTTTACTAAAAATGGGGACATACCTGTAAAAGTGTGGGTTTGGTTGTTATAAACAAATTAGGGCGAGAGGGAGCAATTACTCCTAGTGTTCTTTTTGTCAATGATATAGCAACAGAGGTATTACTCCAGAGTCTGGTGACCCTTTCTATTTTTACATCTGACTGAGGATGGTAAATAGAGCAGCGACAAGGCTTGGTGCAAATTTGGGCTTAGAATGTTCCAGAAAAGTATATATAATTGGAGGGCTTTTGGTTTTACTGGTTTGTTAGCCAATAGTCCTTTGAAGGCTAGACAATTATGAGTTGAGCTAGTTCCAAGAGCTTCCTAGTGAAATATTTGTCATTAAAGAGATTAGCTCTTTGGCTAATCTTAGCAAGAATTTCCTCTGCTAAAAAAATAATAAGCACTTTAACATTAAGTTAATGAAAGATAGATTAAATCATGCGTGAATTTATTATAGTCAATATTTTGGAGTATCTATAGTTTTGATAGGATATGCTCTCAGCGTAGATATCAACCATTGGGATCAGCGCATACCCTGGAAACAGATCAGAATTACTATATAGATTTCTTACAGGATAAAGGGAAGCAGACAACAGATAAAGTAAAAAATGAGATAAGGTTTTTTTGTATAAGGTGTGTTAAGCTAAAATAAGAGTTAATACCTTCAGTGAAGAAAAATAGTAGAGATAGGGAATATCAGCTTGAAAAATTGAATAGAGGAACAATTTGATGGCAGTTTTTCTTGATTTGTTAAATGAGGTATGTCGGCCTTATAAGTTAATTGATGCCAATTTACTATATTGTATTATATAATCAGGCCTTAATACCATTAAAGCAACAAGCAGTTTACAAATATAGGCCAATAATGTTTAAATAAATAATTGCAATAAAAGCCCAAGGTTGAGGCTTCACATCTACGAGGGAAAATCCTAACATTTCCCCCTCCAAGCCTCAACTGGGGTGGTAATAATTTTTCCAGGGTTGCAGTCTATTAGGGTCCCAAACTACAAGAGCTGAGCTGGATTTGATAACCCAAGGTAGTTGGGTTAGGTGTCAGCACAACAAGTTAAGTCAAGAGGTTATAGTCTCATAATATGTGGACAGTCAGTGGTAGGACATATTCTCTCATAATTTTTTATTCACCATAAAGACCTGATTTTGAAGAAGCGAAGATCCCAGGGTTTGATTAGTTTACATAGCTTACAAATGGCAACCTTGGTTTCAGTGTTAATAGGAAAGAGATGAGGGAGAAAATGTAAGATAGTTGGTTTAGGCTTAGTTTCAATTTAGAGTTTGGCGTTGCAACTTTCAAAGGGGTAAACATTTTTTCCAAGATATTCAATAGCACTAGCTTCATAGTTGAGGTATACAGGGGACAGAGGAGCGTAGGCAACACTCTAAATTTCTGGCAGATGGGATAAATGTCAAAGTAGAGGGGAGCAAATGCCAAACTGGCAAAAAAGCTTCTTAAAACAGCGCTATATAAATATCAACTGACTATGTATTTGAACCCAAAAGTTGTTCCAGAGATTGAGGAAGAATAACATTTCAAGATGAAACCTTGTAACCCTCCTCAGGAATTTTGAGGATTAGATGAGGGCAAAGGGAGGCTTAGTAACCTGAGGCCAGTCCATAACATCAAGGTTTAGATCATATAGGTTGGTTTTAAAATTGCGGCAACTAACATGTGATTAGGCATTTAAATTTAATGAAATTGTCCTGGCATTAATATTCTTGAGATCCAAGCTGATTTTAGGCGGCGTACTTTCACTGTGTAGGCTTGACAACTTGCTGTCAAATCAGCATATATTCCTGAAAAATCATCAAGGTTTCTGGAATGAATTGATTCAAGGTAGGAGCAAAAATGGCAAATGAAAAGTGTTTGAATTGTTTGACCCATTTGACCTGTTGATGAAGGCGGGTTTTGGTTTAAGCCTTGCATAAATTTAAAAAGCAGCTGGGTAGCTCATAAATGATTCTGATGAAAGGATAGTCAATATGCATAAGATTTGTGGAGTTAACAAATATTTGCTTATATACTACATGAAAGGTGGTTTAGTTACCAGGGTTGACCAATGCATCAAGGATAATACATTTGAGCACAGCTTCATATAAAAAAAAAGGCAGTTGGGAGGCAACCTCTAAAACCCTTTAGGTTATATTGAGTTTTGTCATAAGATTTTTGTTTTGTTGACATTGGTAGTAGATCCTGTTAACTTTTTGTCTTTACAGGTTAAATCCACCGAGCTGGTTGCACAGGATATTTACCACTGAGCAAAGGAACAGATGATATGCAGATCGCCAATCCTTGAATAAAAACTGATATATACAAGATATGGAGCAATTGTCCCAAGCAACACTTTTATTAAAATATAAAATTGCAGAACCTATCTGCGGACTACCCAATAAACCCTCCTCCTATCAATCTTTCACACAACTTTTATCTCATTCTTCCCAAGATAAATGCATCCTCTGCTTGATAAGCTCCTATTTGTTCCCTTTTAGGAATTTCATCTATCTTGAGGTTTCAGCGGAATTCCCTCAATTCTCCAAACTATTGCTACTTTGATCCATTCACTTTTCATCCATATAACTTTTCTTTTCAATCTCAAAACTCGTCAAAACTTAATTTACAATCTGCCAGAATATATAGCTTATCGTCTAGTCATATCAATTTCTCATCATTGCCCCCCTTTAACTGGATGATAAGCTCATATTGCTTGTATGCTCAGAGGAACTTTGTGTGACTCAGTTGATAATCTGACCACCTGCGGGTTCCTTAATGGTGTAGGCATTGATACCAGTCTTCTTAATTATTTCAAAAAACCTAGTCCAAACGTTAGCAAGCTTGTTCTTCCGTCCAAATCCATGTTGTTCATGGAACAAGACATGTTTTCCTACAGTAAACTGTGGGAGTCTTCTACATCTACTCTGGTTTGCTGCCTGATCACAAATTTTCTTGGCCAAGCTGGTAGAATAGGCTTCCATTTGTAGCTTAAACAGCGTCTCCATTATATTGGTCAAATAACACTGTGGTTCCATACCTTCCAGTATCCTCCACACATGAGTAAAGCAGGGAAGATAAAGCTGGAAGTCTACCATAGAGCAGTTGAAAAGGAATCTTGCCAGTGGATGATTGGTAGTTGATATTATATGCAAAAATAGTATTGGATAATAGGTTACTACATTTGGAGGGCCAATCCTTTACAAGCTTGTGGAGAAGATTTACCAATGTTCTTGTTGACCCATTCCACTATTCCATTAGATTCAGGATGGTAGGGTGTAGTCAAGGCCTCATGGATTATAATCAGTTTGTTCAACTTTAGCAGGATATGCGATGTGAAATTGGTTCTATTGTCCATTAGGATTAACTGCGGACAGTCATGTCACTTTATTACACACTCCATAGTAAACTTGGAAGTGGTGACCGCCCCCAAATCGTTAATCGCCCTGGCTCTCACCCATCTCATCAAATAATCAATTGCTATAATTATGTACTTAAATCAGTTTTCACCAGTTGGTAAAGGCTCCACCGCATCACGAGAAACAGTATGCCATGCAAACCATTACTTAACCAGCGGCATGTGGTCTTCTTGTGGAAAAGTTTCTCCACTTGGAACTGATGGCACCAGCTAACCGCCTCCACCACGTCATAATGCATGCTCTACCAATAGTAGCGGGGTCACAAAAATCCAACGTTTTCCAAAACCCACCATGCCTTACCATCTGATGTGCATCCAATATAATTACTGGCCTAGCAGAGGGTTTATGGAATATCAGCGTCAATTCCCCAATCCACTTATATAGTTCTTTATTGCATAAGAAAAAATCCTGTTTAAGCCCATCTAGCACTTTGATCACTTGCAGTAGCTCATTGTGGTATTTTCCCACCACCATTTTCTCAGACTTAATGTTGGCCAAATCTGCCATATTGGCGACCGTTGAGAGCTGTGAAAGACAGTCTTCATTTTGATGTCTATTCTCCCAGCCAGTGTACATTCTCAAAATTATAAGTTTGGAACTTTAATACCCATCATGTGAGTCATCCTTCAGGTTCTCAGAGATTTTTCAGCCAACGCAAGGATGCATGATCCATTAACAATTGGGATTTAACCCTGTAAGGTATACCTGAAACTCTTTATAAGCATATATCACTTCTAAGCACTCCCACTCAGTCATAGTGTAATATTGTTCATGACGGTTTAAACTTTTGCAACAAAGTATGACTGAAGTTCTACGCCGTCATCAGCCTTCTGAGATAATACTGCCCATATGGCGGAAAGTGATGCATCTATTTGTACTATGAATTGTTTTTTCAAAGTTGAGGTATTGCAAAAAGGGTGCGCTCACCAACATGGTTTATAAGACATCAAAAGCGTTTTGGCATCGCTGCATCCGTAAAGTGTCATTTTCCTTCAACAAATCAAAGGGCGGTGTCACAATACAACTGAAGTTAGGAATGAAACGCAAGTAGTACTTAAACATCCCCAAAACACTTGGATATCTCGTTTAATTCCTGAACAGGTCATTTTATAGTTTTCACCCTCGTTGGCTGCAGTTTAATCCCTGTTGAGTTCACCAAGAACCCAAGGTATTCCAATTTCTCTTTAAAAATGACACTTCAGAGGCTTGATCTTGATATTAGCATCAGTGAGTCAGAGGAACACTTGTTCCAAATGATCAAGATGCTCTGTGAACGTTTGTGAGAACACATTGATATCATCAAAGTAAACTAAAACGCAGGAAAGCTTCAAATCACCCAAGATCATATCTATACATGCTGGAACGTAACTGGGGCATTTTATAAACCTTGTGGCATAAGTGTAGGTTGAAATAACCCTTTTGAGGTGATTATAGCGCATTTATTGCGTTCTGCCACTGGCAATTCAATCTGCCAGTACTCCAATATCAAATCAATGGAAGATTTTAATTAACCTTCCAAGTTGATCTAATGCATCATTAATCTGAAGAAGGGTATAGGGATCTTTCTTCATAATGCTACTGAGCTTTTTGATAGTATATGACTACCCAATTGGTGCCATCTTTTTTCTTTACAATAAGCACCAGCGATGCCCATGGGATCTTATATGGCTCTAACATCCCTTGTTCAATCAATTTGTCTACATCATTGGAGACAACCTCTTCCGCCACTTTTGAGCGCTGAATAGGCCGTGAACAAATGGGAGGGTGATCTCCCGTGTCTACCTGATGCACCACTCCTTGTTCACACACCAAATCATGGTCATCAGAAGCAAAAAATCCTGATAACTTCCAAATAGAGCTATTGCCCTATCTTTAAGTTCTTTGACAATTCGGTTATAGCTTCCCACAGAACCTCTGCCATTACGCCAAATGGGGATTTTACCGGTAGGCTGAGTTCCTCCCATGATTTGAAATCATGAATAAGGTGAACCTCATCAATTGGGGCCAAGTGTAAATAAGCCACCATTTAGTAGCATTTGGACCGTCATAGCCTCCTTCTGCAGGTTTGCTATCAGCCCCTTCAATTCCCCCTGCCCTTGTAACATTAACCCAGGAGCCATATGAGGTTTAAGTTGGGATCTCTGGTACGGCCCCATAATCTCTCCATATAAACACTCTGGGATGTCAATTTCAAGCTCAGTCCCTAATATGACCTGATGCCTGGATGGTATGCTTACAGTGCTGCAACTTGTAGCGGAATACCCTTGTACTCTTAGATCTGTAATGGAGGGCTCTGGTCCTCCGCTCTAACCAATATTGGACAGAAATTACTCCGTCACTATATGCTAAATTGATCAGGCTGAAGCAGAATTAGGTCCTTTGGGACTCTGCTAGAGGTAAAATAAATGAGGATATGTTGTCTCAAGATTTTATTGATTTCTTCCGCCTAATTGACCATAGCTTCAAATTGTTACATGAACGCACCAATCAACATGTCATGGTTATTATTTGGCAGAACCACCGCTGGATTGGAAGACTTAAATGACCCAAATCTCAATAGTTAATGCATTGTAAGCTTCTTTGGACACAGTGCTCTGTTCCCCGTGGTCCCATACACTACTATGTGATCCACATCAGGTTTCAGCGGAAGCTTATCCGCGAGCTTGGTGGAGATTATAATAACTAGGGCACTAGTATCTATATTAGCTCAGATTTTTGTATTCCGAACAAAAATACCACAGTAGATACACTCCAAATTAGAAGAACCATTAATGTATATTATGTAAACGTCCAAGGGGCTTTATGTTACCAAGAAAAGTGGCTATACCCATACTGAAATGAGGATACTCCTGGGTGGTCTTTTTTACTGGAATTGCTACGTTAAGCTCACTATGGAGGCGACGTTCATTGAGAATCCAACATCACTCATGTCATTTCATTTAAGGATTTGCCAAGCATATGGCTTTTGCACATCTCAGTGGAACTTGAAGCCTGACGGATGATAGTCGCTCTCTTGAATGGGGGCTGAGTAGCAGCTGGATTTTTGAAAAAATAATAAGTCATCAGGTCGGGTGCCAAAGCCAACACAAAGAGACTCATGGGAATTGTCAGGGACAAATAAATTCAAATTAGCGGAGGTAGAGCGTTCCACCTCTACTCCACTCAAGCTTTTCCCTGCTTGATCAAAACAGATGGAACTGAATGAACATGCTGGTTACCTGGAAGTTAGTCGCATAATGGGCTTTTCAGCTGCACAAGAAACAAGCATTCATAAATGGCTCCCATCTATAGTTTGCGCTTGAAGGTCTGGGTCAAAAGTTAACTGAAGCATTGAAATTAAGCTGAGGATGGGGCGTCTGAGCATAAGGAGGGTGATAAAGATCTGTTGACATATTGGGTGGAAAAATATTACCCAACGGATTATAACTGGGTCGTTGTAGTCTATTTCCTGATGAGGATGCAGCAGCGGTAGCAGGGGCCTTCTGCCCCACATTGGGAGCACTGAATGTGGCGGAGAGATAGCATAAAGTGTTAACAATTTGAAAAAGCCCCACATCTTTGTCCATTATGTGAGGCATAGCATTAAGCAGTTCATGATTTGGTTTGAATGTTGCCATCATACTATGCCTACATCCTTGTTGGTTAAGATATTTTCTCCCACTAACACATGAGCTTCAGCAGTGATTCACTCCTTGAACTCCGCCAGGGACTTTTTCTTGTGAAACTGTATGGTCAGGAATTCGGCCTTACGCTGTATCATCTTTGCTGAGTCAAAAAACTAATAATGAACGATCTCCTTCACCTCCAGAAACGTTACAGAACTACTCTGGAGGTAACAGGTGACCTTGTTGGCACTCCAATATCCAGAGCGGAGAGCAACGGTTTTGCTTTAGGATGATCTGATGCTCATTCCATGTTGAATTTAACCCAATTAAAATTTAAGTACATGTTCCCATCACAACTGAAATGTGATAACTTCAATATGAACAAAATACCTTGTTCCATTCTTTGGTCGCAAGGAATGATAGAATAAGTTAAGAAAGGCGAAGGGAACATCCCTTGTGGGAAAGAATATGGTCTTGTGGATGGATGCAAATCTACTGAAGTGGATCGTGAAAAGGTTTAATTGAAAAAGGAACAGCTGTGACCCCCAGAGGTACTCACAGGACAATCTGTAGCATTCTTATCCAGACTCACCAGTGACTGCACCCTTTACTCCCTTACCAGTCTGTTCCACAAGATGATCGTCAATTATCCGCTCAGCTATGACCAAATAGTGCCAACATTGGCTGTCTCTCACCCCTTTTGAAACGCATCTAAATCATTCTGGAATTCATGGCGAAATTCCTGCTCTGTTTCCAGTTTACACTCCATTTCCTGAAGCCGTAAGAGAACATCCTCCAATTTGCTCTGCATTCAGGCATTCTGCCCACCGGTTTCAGCGCGCTTGTTGGTTTGCCTTGTATACTTATTTAATGTGAACGGCTCGTTCCTGCACCAGATCCTCACTGGCCTGTCAAAGAGTATCCAAGCACACTTGCATATCAGCATACTCCATTGTCTCAATGAATCAAAGTGTAATCGCTTAGCTCTGAGTTGGCTGACTGGCACTTTCCAACTGATTAAACCAACCTAGCAGCATGGCTGTATTCAGAGGACGCCAAAAAAGTGCAGGTTGTATGGTCAGCTGTCTGTTGGTTACTCCGCTCAGCACAAAGTTGACTAAATTTGACTGTCATGGTGTTAGCGCGATACGTCATCTGCTTCTCTGTCAGTGTAACCCAGTTAAACATTGTGACAACCCATATCCATTCATCCAAGAGGCCAAGCCTCTCTAACTAATTCATATTGTTCAAGGTAACTCATGACTCAACAATGGAACTAATTTATCCAAGTGATGGCAGACGTCCACAACACGACTGTCCATATGAACAAGCGCCCTCTAAATCACTAAGAAAGAGTGGCCGAGGTGGTCAAGTAGGAGGTGAGTGTCATTCTGTTGCACTTGGACAAACCGCATGACAACCCCAATCTCAATATTATGTTGGGCCAACACATGCAGTATTTGGTAGATCAAAGGCTGAACATACGCAACCAAGTGTTCCTCAGCTCAATGTGTGCTAATCTGGAAAGACATCCCTATGGTGGTAGCATCAAGGTAAGACATATACAACGTTTAACATGATTATTGGTCCTGAAGGCTAAAAAATAAACTCAGCGTATGTTCCCCCACATCATCTTCTAAGAGGCGGTAACCCCGCAAAAGCTATTCCATAATACCCTGTAGTTGCTGAGGGGTCACATTGTTGGACCTTCTCTGTTGAACTGACTCTAACGCTGGATAAGCACCCAATTGAAATTCCAACCTAGTATCTTTGTCCTCTGGTTCCATCACCGTAAGTAGAGCTGATTCTTTGTTTAATGCCTCCATTGTCTCCCCAACATATTGGTCATAAAATCCAATTAGATTTTTATATAAAGGGTGAGGGATAGCCATAATGCCCTAGTGCCGTTTGTGCTACAGTTGACCAGTAGCCCCTGTAGTGAGCACCATTATTAACTTTTCAGCAATACAGGTTAAATCTGCTGAGCTGGTTGCACAGGATATTTACCACTGAGCGACGGAAATGACGATATGCAGATTGCCAATCCTTAATAGATACTGATATATATATAAGATATGAAGTAATAGCCATAATTGACACTTTTATTATAATATAAAAGTGCAGAACCTATCTAAGGACTACCCAAAAATCTCCTCCACACATTCTTCTGCTCAACTCTCATCTCAGTATTCTTGGTTGATTCCACCCTTCTGCTTAGTACTCTCCTATTTGTTTCATTTTAGGAGTTTTTGTCTATCTCAAAGTTTTGGCGAAAATCCCTCATTTTCTGAACTAATGCTACTATATTAGTTTGCTTCACATCAATAAATTCAGTTCATTATTGAGGCTTGCCTCAAATCTAATTTTTGATATGTGGTGTAGATAGTATAAAGTCTAATTATTAAAATTCCAATACAGATCCTAAAAATTTAGTGGAAAATAAACAATAATTAAAATAAAAGTTAAGATTAAGATAAAGGGGTAGGTAAAGGTGATCTGGTCTTGAGGGCGCTTGACTTAGCGGTCCAAGCAAAGAATTGTGGATTCCAGTCGCCTTGGTCAAGGAAATTAAATTTGGTGCCAAAGCATTAGGTTCATCTGGGTCAATTAGGAAACTGTAGAACTCATCATCATGAAACAAAGCAGCGAGGCAATTGATTTAATTTGGCTGCTTTATTTAGCTCATCAAGAGGCTCTGGCTCAGCTGAAAAATTATATTAAAATTTCCTTGAACTTCAGCTTTGGCAACATCTAATTTGGCATCTATAAAAAACTCAGGTTCTCATAGATCTTTGGCAAAGAAAACTAGAGAAGGTGGGGAGGGTTTAATTTTTCTTTGATAAACCCAAGTTCTATTAACTTACCCCAAGTTTTTTCAAGTATATGTGGGCAGGAGAGGCGGCAATCTCTCAGTAGTTGTACCAGCGTTGAAATAAAAGTATCAAATTCATAGCATCATAAATTATATCAAATCCTTCCTCTGCCACTGTGTAATCTTTGAGTTTATAGTCACCCTCTGAAATTTGTTTAATGGCATCTTTGGCATAACACTTTATTACCTTGAGCTGATTTTCACAATATTGCACATTGCGTAAATATTCATTTCACAGCTCATTTCATCCGTGGCTGTTTTCATCACTTCAAGTTGTCATTGCTTAAATATATATGGAATTTGTGACATCCAGGTAAGGTTGAGTTTAGTCAACCCACCAGCAGTAGGTAAAGCTCATATCTTCAAGGTATAGGTGCTCCTTCTTATCCTTATTATCCTGCTTTTCTTATTTGAGTTTACCCTTTGGTGTACTCCCATCTTCCTATTATCACCGGTATTATTCAATACTTGTGAAGGTAATCTTCACCAGGTAGCCTCATAAGCACCTGGCAATGAGCTAAAGTTTCATTTTTAAGGTTTTTAGCCAGTAATTCAAAGGCTAAATGATTATGAGTTAATTAGCACCAGCAACTTCCTAGTAAATTATTTCTTTTATTTAACCGAGGTAAGCCAACCAGAGGACGAGCAGTACTGAAATACATTTAGGGATAGGAGAAGGCAAAGTGTAACTGAATTAGGCACCCCATAGTAGACAAGCTACCCCTGTTGCCAGCCAGTACCGCCAGGTATGGGGGTTGAGTGAGCTATTCCAAAAAGGTTTCCTCTGTTATGGAGCAGGTGTGGAGGAGGTGGTCCATGTGTAGAAAATAGACTGGGAACCCTGACTCTACGAGCCTTTGCTGCCTCGAGGCTCATGTACCTATAAATCCAGGCTTGGGAGTGTTTCAGTAGGTGAACATGGAATCTACTGATTATCCCATGGATGGTTGGTACAGTTACCGTGAAAGCATTAAAAGCTAATGTGTGAATTTTCCACATTGCGATGGTTACCATTAGGGAGAAAAGGGTAGGTGGTATTGGGAACTCAATTTGGAGTGTGAGGAGGCATCTGGAGATTGACAACACCTGGTTATTTTGGGTTCTTAGCAGGCGCGCAACTTCCCGCCATATGGCTCTAGATGGGGGGATTCTTGAAGGCGGTGATGTAGGGTGCCAACCCCTCCACACACTGTGCACTCTGCATGAAGAGATTTGGAGCGATCTGCTGTTCTGTATGTTCTTTTGAGGCAAATCCATGTGTTGACTCTTACCCTTGGTTGGAGGACAAATGATGTTTTAGCCTCCATATTGTCTTCTGTGTTGTGAGATCATATGGGATGTCTAAAACATCCAAGTAGTCAATTCTTGAAATGACTGGGGCCCCGTCATGTGTGTCCCTCTGGGTTACTTAGTGTGAAGTGGGCTCTTGGCCTGCCCCTTCCCTGACTAGTGCCTGTGAGTGTGACGGACCACCCCATGTGCTGAATGGTGCGGAGGAGGAGTTTGAAGTGTGGCGGACCCCATGAGGGCCCATTGCATTGTGCGGTTTGCAAGGTATGTGAGCAGTCTGGACGGGTTGTGTGGGTTGGATAGTTTTAGCGCCTGTGCAAAGTTGGCCCATGCCGCTCTGGACCAGTGTTGTTGCGTGAGGTCTGGGGCTAGGACTTCCTTTATCCAGGTGCCCAGTATATGGTTGGCATGGACCTCAAAGTCTAATAGGCCCATGCCTTCACTGGAGTGTGGGCCAAAGAGTGTTTCCACCCTTACAGGTGGTTGGATCCCAGGCTAAAGCCATCTCTGGATAAGTGCGCAGGTTGAGGACTTAAAAGTAGGTGATAAGGATATTGCGTGGATGGGGAACCACAGCATCGAGAGGATGAGTGAGATGGTAACAGTTACTCACCCCTTTAGTCCTTGTATTCTTCCGTTAAGGGAGGCGATGCGGTTGGACATCTTCTGTATTAGGTTGTTCACCATTGTCTCGTTGGCGTACCCCCTTGTTTCCATCCATACATCCAATGTGGCGGACAGGGTTGGTGGAAGGAGATGTTGCAAAGGGAAGTATTAGGGGGTTATTCCTTCGTGGGGGCTGTGAGGTTTGGGTGTTATAGCCCAATTGTTGTTGTACTTGCCTAAGAGGATTATTTCCATTTTCCTTTTGTTGAACGATGCTTTTCTCACAATGGAATATCCCTCTAATGTGCGCTCCAGTTGGCGGGCATCATTATTGTTAGCTATACCAGTTATGCAGTCATCTGCAAAGGTGATTATCTTGACAGTTGGATGGACTTGTGCGGCTATGCCCGTGAGGCTTGATTCAGCAACGTGAAGGAGTGGATCAAAGCTGAAATATACAGCAGCGGGATGAGGGGGGCCCTTGTTTGAGCCCTCTATGTGGTGTGATCTTGTTAGTTAGAAAGCCATGGATGCTGATTCTGTAAGGAGCATCGCCCAGTTTATGAATCTGGGTGCGAGTTTGAAAGCGCTTAGGAATTCCTTCAGGTACGGCCAACTAATAAAATCATAGGCATTCTCCTGGTCTAGGTCTACCAGGGCTCCATTTGCTTTGGACCGGCAGATGTTGGCGACGGAGTGTATATTGATCCAGAATGAACGCCCTGGTATGAACCCAAAGTGATTAGGTGACAGGATATTGGAGGTTATTGTGCCTAATCTGGTTCTAAATTTTTTGCGAGTAGTTTTGTATCAGTGTTAGAGAGTGCAATTGGGTGCCAGTTGGCCAGGTCCAATTTGTCCCCCTTTTTTAACAGGTTTATGATATATGAGTCCTGGCCTCCAGGCAGGAGGCGTGTCTCCAGCAGGCACTGGTTCATTGATGTTAAGAGAAGTGGGGGATTTGTTGAAAATATTTTTTGTAAAATTCGTAAGGGTATCCCATCAGGCCCTGAGAATTTCCTACGTGGTGCACAGCGGACTGTGTCCCAGAGCTCCTCCTGTGTGATTCTGTTTAGGAGGTTATAGTCCAGCATTGTGCTTTGTATTCCAGCAGTGTGTAGAAATCTTTACTTTTTAGAGGTTTGTTGGGGTGTCACAATATAGTTTGGTGTTGTAGCGGTGTACTTCTGTTTTGCCCTCCGTTGGGTCTGTTGCCATGGTGCCACCAACTTTGTAGATCTGTGTGCATGCAGGCTGGTTGCTGCAGGAGTGGAATTTGTGGAAGAAGTACATTGAGCAGGTTTCACCTTCTTTTATGAACTTACCTTTTCTCAATACCTTGATTCTGTGCTGGTGTTTGAAAATGAGGGCGTTTAGACGGGCTGATATTTCCGCCCATTTGTGCCCCCAGTTGGGGCTGTAGCCAGACTTTGAGTATTTGGGCTCAAGATGGTCCAATTCTTTGGTGTGCCTGATTGTGACTTTGTCAGCGGTGTACTTATGTGAGGTGATGTGACGAGTTTTATTTATTATTTGGTTCTGAAATTTGCCCAGGTTTTGATGCGATCTGATAAAAACAGGGTTGTGAATTCTGGGTTTTTGGCCTCATGTTTGACCCAGTCAGATATTTGGGACAAATTTATGTTTTCTAGGTGTAGCTTCCTCCAGGCAGACGCCTGTGTGGGAGTTCAAGTTGGTGAAAGCTCCACTGAAACAAGTCAGTGGTCAGAGAAATTTATTTTTTTGTTGAGAAGTTGGAGATTGAGCAGTGGGTTTTTGGTGCAAGGATGTAGTCGATGCAGCTCATTCAGATGAGCGTTCCCTCACATATGTTGGGACAGGTCATGTTGGGAAGGAGTGGTGACCTGGGGAAGGATATCATATAGGCCTAAAGATGTCTTCATTGCATGGAACTTGATGTGCCCCAGTGGGTATCGCCTGGTATTAGGCCATTGGTCCATGTTGGGGTTACCCAGCAGTTGAAATCACCAAGTAGGATGGTATCAGGTTGGAGGGCGAGTGTTGGGATTGTTTTGAGGAATTGTTTCCTCTCAGCTGCGGTGCATAGTTCATAGATGCTTGCTATTAAAAGATTTGTCCTACTGCTTTACAACCATTGCAACCAAGATGCAACTGTGCAGATATGAGGAGTTTGTGATTTTTATTTTTTTGGTATTTATGATGACCACCCCACAAAGTGACATTCATCTAATAGGGATGTTGAGATCCTGGCTGACCAGGATCCCTCTTCCCCCTGTAGATAGTGGGTTTTTTGGATAGCAAAAGATTTCTACAGGGAGTTTATCACAGGAATCCAGCTTTTTGGCTTGGGATGCATGAGCCCTGGCTCCTGTAATGTTTAGCATCCCTATTGTCACTGAGGTGCCCGCGTCGCCTCAGGAGCAGTTGGGAGGGCCGCCCAGCCCACACCCAACGCCCTTATTGCTAGCCCTGCTTCGTGTTATTGGGCCAGTATAATCTGTGGCATCATCTTATTCCATACTTTGTGTTAATTTCTCACAGAAATTGCGGTTTTTAGAATTTGTGGCAGATTCTTTTGCTTGTGACTTATGGTGGGCTGGTGCAGTGCGCTGATTTGTTTCTGTGGTTTTAGGGGCAAATCTGGAGAATTGGGTCCCGCTTTTTTGCCCATACTGGAGCTGAATTGTTCTGCTAAGTTTTCTTGATTGATGTAATTTGGTAATTTAGTCATATTGTTGAGAAAATTTTCATTTTGGGCGTCTTGCTCTGATTGGGTGACTCAAATAATTTCCTCCATATCCTCCTCATCTTGGACATTCTGTTCTGATTGGCTGGCTCAATGATTTCCTCAATGTCTTCCTGAATTCAGCTGGGGTGATGGTGGAGGCCACAATTAATACAGCCTTGGCCTCTTTCCACTTGTGGGCCTTCTGCAGCATTTTGTGTGCTTTGGGTGTTACTGGGTCTATGATGAGGCAGTGCCCATCCTCCCCCCACTGGAAGGCGTGGTTGGCATCAATCATTTTGCTAAAATCTGAGTCATTTTCGTCTATGGTGTCATCACAGAAATTTGGGGCCATGATGCCCTCCTTCATGGGGAATGTATGTTCCTTGTGCCCCAATGCAGTGCAGAGTTTGCAGATAGGCGATACACGTTCTGGTTGACGTGGAATGGCTCTGACACCTTCCCATCTGATAGGTAAAACTGCGCTATATGAGGATTTCTTGTGAGGTCCATGTCCACCTCAACGATTAGGTGGATCATGGTGATTTCCTTTTTTGTGCACAGATTTGGTATCAATTAAAATCGTTGTAATTCGAGCTGTTTAAAATCTTCATAGTGTTTAAGTCCAGCTCGGAGCTCCTTCTCAATTTGCTTGCAGGGGAGTTTGGTGGGGAGAAAGTCAAAGGAGATGAACAAAGTGCTCACTTTGTTCCATCTGGTGTGCATGGTACGCACAATTTGTTTGCCCTCATGGAGGACAACTTTAATGCATACTTTTAAGGTGGTGTCGCAACTTCTTCAATTTCAAAGCCCATATTGTTTCAGCTGCGGTGGATGGTATAGGTGGTAACATACACCGCGTAGGGGAAAAGGGAGGCCTGTGCCTCGCCCATTTTACCTGCAGAGTTGGAGAATCAAACCCTAGGAAAAGTTTGAGCTCATACTCTACCTTTGACAGGGGTTGGGCATACTGGATTTCCAGGTATAAGTTTTGTTTAGTGGTGAACTCCACAAACCTGGATGGTGTCAGAGTTTGTGGTTTCTTGGCGTCATTGGTTCCCAATCCCCCTCCAGGGCGTTTCTTATAATTCAGCACACCGTTTTGTCCATTGCTTGTTATGTCTTTCGCCCAGATTAATTGATTTTTGTTGAATACGCCCATCTCTCCTTTATGATTATCCTAAAAGCTGTTCAAATCAAATTGTAGTAACTAATGTTATTATTAATGGAAAGAAAACTAATGAAATATTTTGTTACTAGGATAAAAGCTCTTTGGCTCTTATTAGCGGTAATCTTCCTCTGCAAAGGCAATAATAATCACTTTAGCATTAACTTCAACAGAAGATAGATTAAATCAAGCGTAACTTTATTTTAGTCAATAAATTGGGAATATTTATAGTATCTGAGGGGTATGCTCTTAGTTCAAATATCTCCCTCAGGATCAGCGCATACCTTAGGAACAAATCAGAACTTATTATCCTAGATCTTTTACAGGATAAATGGAAGCAGGCAGCAGATAAAAATAATCATCAGATATGCCATAGCTAGGGAAATGTTTGAAACCTTGAAATATAGATTCAACTTTTCAGTGAAAATGATAGTTGAGATAGAGAATTCAGCCTGGGCGATTGACTAATGGAGCACTTTGATAGTGATTTATCCTGAATTCACTAAATGAGATAATTTGGCATTTTTGTCATTTGATTCTATTTAAATTAATATCAATGTAAATTTTAAACCTTAAGACCATTAAATCATCAATAAATAAATACAAAAAATAGGTGAGTGTGCCTAAATAAATATTTGCAAAAAAACCCAAGGTCAAGGCTTCACACCTACAAGGACAGATCCTGACAGGGACCTTAGTTTGAAACAACTTCATCAGGTAGATTATGTCCTGAGACAATTTTCCTTGATAAACATCTCAGCGGTTTCCTTTGATGTGATACGTGATAAGCAGGTGAGGAATTTCACATATATGGTGAGTTGGTCCAATACCACCATGTTCACATCAAGCCCATTTGGCAGTGACAAACAGGTAAGTAAATCCACGCTGATACTAGATCATGGACGAGTTGGATATAGAGCAGCATTAACTTACCCTAGGTTTTGGAATGCAAAGGTTTGGATCTGGCACATGTCAATCATCCAGAGATGCAACTCCTCCCCATAGACTTCATTTTAGGCAGATGTAATACCATTTGATGAAAAATATAGATTTCCCTACACCAGGTTGTCCAGTTTAGGATAATTATGATAAGCCTGGAGGAACTCTTTTTCACAATTGTGAATGGTACCCAGACTATCTCCAGATGCCTAATGAAACTGTCAATAATGATATAACTTTTGTGAGCCTCTTTGACAGAGCCTTCAATAAGCACCCTCTTAGTTCTTTCCCAAAGGTATAATGAACTTGCGCCTTCTGCACCCTCTTCATGAAGGTTTAATATCCCTAATCAAAGCAAAATAATTAGAAGAATACATTGTGATGTTGTTGTACTCATCCTGTTCATAGCTAGAAAAAGCTAAACAATAGTCACAGTTGAGGGTATCTGAGGGTATATTTAGAGTTCCAGGCTATACTCAATCTTGAAGTTGTATTAGATCAGTTTATGATGCCAGTGGGTCTGGTGTTGGTTCATTTCTGGGCGCTCTTGTGAAACTCTAAAGAGCGTTAATTAGTCATTATGATAAAAGGATGATGGGCATAAAGCATATGGTTCCGCCACTCATTAATAGTTACAATGATGGCATGGAGCTCCTTTTCATAAATAGAGTATTTTACCTCCATTGGAATCATATCGTGACTGAAAAAACACATAGGATGCTTCAAACCATCCACACCTTCCTTTAATAGAACAGCCGAGGAAAAGTATATGGCATCCATATCAACAGTTTAGGATGGTCCTTATGAGAAAGGGCCAAGACAGGGGTGGGGAGCATACTATCCTTAACGTCATGAAACACATCTTCTGAATTTTTCTAATTAAATGTACCTATTCATTATAGATGGTTTGAAGATGTGGCTGTGGTGGAGAGATCATTAACCAAAGGAGAAAATTTACCATACCCAGATAACTAAGTGCTCCATTTATATTCACTGGTGGAGCCCATCCATGAAAGCTGATAGATTATTAGGGAAGACAGCCATGCCATTTTTAAAGAAGACATTACTGAAGAATGAAACATAGTCCTCAAGGAACTTACATTAAAGGTCTTTAACCTCAAAATGATCTGTTGGGATTTTTGCCCATATTCCCAGCCTGCTAGATTACCTGGTATCTCTAGTAAAAAATTCCCTAAGGAGAAGTGATACAGAAATCAGTTGGCCTAAGTTTTGGACGAACTACGTTTGGGGGACATTGGGATATTCGCCTGGTCGTATCCATTGTGGATTGATCCAGATTAATACCTAAGATCTCATTGAGCGGAGTTGCCAACGAAATAGTGGCATCTGATAGTGATTAACTATCAGGTGTACCAATTGGGATTGGTCAGGTTTCATCACCAACTGATTGGGAATGAATGCGAGTTGTGAGGCGAGTGATGCCTCATGCAACTAGCAAATCAATCAGTTGGTGCGTGACCTGCCCTAATGGGTAATAAGTCCCATTACCTAAGCAGGTAGCTAGCCAATTATAATGGTTTGGTTTGCTTGGATCAAGAGGAAAACGTTAGGGACACGTTTTATGACTCTTTCTGTTTGAGGTTTCAAGGATGTCCAATGATGGAATCCTAGCCAGGATGGGGAAGACCATTGCTGCTGAGATGAGTAAGGGTGATTCAATGGCAACGGCTGCTGTTTCATAGAAGAGGTGTCAACTGAGGGTTGGACAGCTAAATCCCCTACTATATAATTCCCTAGGATTTACTATAACAAAAACATTAAAAAACATTATCTACAAAAGCAGTATAATCTACAGTAATATTATTAATTTGGTGTATAGTTAGACTATCAGCTTCTATTGTGTCGTTCTATTTCAAGGATATTATTGCAGAAGGCTATAAATGGAAGACTCTCAGAGAGAAGAGCAAAGATCCAAGTGGGGATCTAGAGACAAAGGAACCACAATCAGGGATAGCTGCTGACTGTATTGGGCCAAGAGAGACTGTCACTGGGGTATCTTAACAAATACTGGGTGGACAAGAGTATAGGGAATGAATCCCTATAAGTACGACTTCAAGAGTATTTAATTTAAAATACTGGCCAAGCGTTGGGCCGAGTAATAGTTCAATATCAACTATGGATAATAGTCTCCATACTATCATTGATTAATACATTCTATACAACGCGACAAAGTGCATGAGGAAATCAAACCTGTGCAGTATAAGGTTACTGGGTTGACAGATGATAATCAATCCTAAGTAAACTTTTACATGGTCTTAGCAATCGCTTGGAGAACCTCATCAATTCTTTGGCGTGCTCATTATTCTCAGAGTAAACAATAATATTGTCCATGTATGCCACGCAGCATTTCCCCACATGATCGCCAGGCATCTAGTAAATCCTTCGTTGAAATACAGCAGTCACATTGTGGAGAATTAAGAAAAAACCTTGTATTTAAGCATGCCTAGGTGACGCTTGATTACAGTTTACTGTTAGTGCTGAAGGTTGACCGTGATATTTTGTAATGCTTTAGAGACGTCTAACTTTGAGAAAAAGTTTCTTCTTCAATCATTAGAGAAACATTCTCCATAAGTGGCATAGGGTATAGTTTCAACTTAGTAAAGCGTTGAGTTTACAGAAATACACAAAAAGGTTTATGTCTTTAATGGCTTTGAGAACCAGAAGCACTAGTAAGCCCAAAAAGACAGGGATGGCCAGATGAATTGGCGCGCCAGAATGTCTTTCACATAAACTTTCAATGATTCTTTGGCCTTTAGATTCAAAGAGTACACAAGAACCTTGGAGATCTCTGCACATCTCTTGAAATATAACAAAAATGTGAAAGGACTAGATGCAGACGATGCAGAAAGCTCAGAAGGCTTAAAGATTTGAGCGATGATGTGATTCCAAGGGAAGGGAAGGAATTGTAGAACCTTCTTGAGCAGGCCCAGGAATGGGTCCTTGGAGGGCGTAGAAAAAAACTCTAAGTTTACATGTTGTTCCATTCTTGGCACAATGTGACTGAATTACTCCCCGTATAAAAAGGGAGAATACTTTGCCACCACCTTGTGCCAATTATCATCAAGCAGGAAAAATCATAAAGCACAGACCGCTCCTTAAATCCATGATATTCTTGTTGAAGAGCAAACAACCATATGACTTTCCAGCTACGTGAAGACCTTGAGGTGACAGCAAAAGGTAACTAACCTTACAAGTGATATATGCAATTAAATCTCTTTTTAACCAGAAATTACAATAAAGTTATCTTTCTCTTTAATATCCAAATGTGCCAACAGCTTTAATTATAGCTATACACTTATGCCTTTTATGCTTGATGGTAGATGATATAATCAAAATAGGATAAAAGGTTAGCCCCATTTTTATACATTTATAAGGCTTGAAGGAGTAGAACGCAATTTTTAATGTGGAACCGTTCTTTCAGTGCTACCAATATCAGTAATCTCTACAGATGTGTGGTCTATTTGTGGTCAGGAGAGGTGCTCACAAGGGGAGCTAGGCTCTCACTGGGAGCAGAGGTCTTATGGTTGCAGAGGTCAGGACATGTAGTTGAAACCTCTGTTGTGTGCTCCAGTGAAAGTTGGTGCTCTACCTGTCCTGTTAAGGTTATAGCCTCCTCCAAAGTGGAAACGAGATGGTTGGTTGTGTTGGCTTAGAATAACTCTTACCTCAAGTTCTGTCAAAACATATATGGAAGCTGTGTGAGAGGAGTACAGTCAGACAAGGCAATCAACATAAACTTGCAGCATACTCTGTTACTGAAAGAGCGCCTTGTTTCATTAATAATTGCTTGGATCAGGATGCATCCATTGACTCTTCAGGGTGACCATGTGGTAAATAAGATCAACGTACTCATCAAAGGATTAAGGTAAGCCAGGTTGGTTGGTCAAAATATTGACAATTTATGTACTTAAAATTGTGGGCAAGGTGTAATTAAGCATCCAACTGCTCATGTAAGGGTTGTGACACCCATAGTATACCAAAATACACTTAAAAATGGATATTTGTCTGGGCGTTGCAAAGAAGATCAAATTTAGCGGTTTCCAAGGATGAGCAAGGGTGGTTCCCACAGGAAGAGGTTTATAACGTTGAAGAACTTAAACATCATGTGCAAAGCAGTGGCAGATTTTCAATGATACAAAAAGAATTAAATTTTTACCATAAACACAAAGGTAGTGTTTATTTAGTAATTAGAGATGTTTGCCAGCTCAAGGGTTTTCAAAAAAAGAGGACAGAGACAAGACTAATAAATTTTTTTAGTGTCATGTTTTTTCTTTAAAGCAATGTGCTAAACTACTTGAGGAGTCAATTCCCTGTGCAAGCCCAGTAAATAGTTGTAACGCTTAGGTTTTCTCAAGTTCCCAAATGTTACATCAGCAAAAAACCACATCAGAAGATAGTTTCCTCAATTGAAAGGCAACTAATATAAGTTTCCAATTTAAAGGAAAACTTCCACTTGAAACGCGGGTTAAAATCTCAGGTGTTGTACAGCTTTTCACTAATGTCCTATTGTCTGAGGTAGGGTGGCCAAGCTGTCCTCTTCTTTGGGGTCTTCTGGAGTTGCTTACATACCACCAAGGTTAACAACGACATTGAGGGTTTCTTAATTATTATCAGAACTGATTAATAAACTTTAATTATTGCAGATTATATAAAACATAGATATTTATATTCAGGCAATATGTAAGTTTATTTGAGGGGCAGCATGATGGAAGAAATAGAAGTTCAAACTGGGAATTAAAAAGTATTCCCACAAATCATAAAGCAAAACAGTTTAAGTTTATTAGAATAATATAGATGTGGAAGCTAATCAGTCTCAGCATCAATGGCTGGCCGAAAGCTAAATTATAATAAAGTTTAACATAGATAAAACAATTTATCCAATATTTCCTTAACTGAGAAATCTGAGAGAAACCATTTCTTTGATAGAATCTCCTTGGAAAAAATAATCAGAGTAATCATAAAAATCAAAATTATATGTTACATTTCCCCTCACAAAAAGAGATCCCTTTATCTCCTCAAGTTTGGATGCAACTTGTGAGACCAAATACAAGGGGTAACCTTTTAATAATTTGAAGTAAGGAGTTTACTATCTAGAAACTTTAAGGGTTACAGAAATTATCAACGCTTCCCATGGAGATCTCCTGTCATATGCAAGAGGCCTCAACTGACAGCAGTCTAAATAGCATCCCCCAATCTTCTCCTACCACAGCGAAGGTGGATGAAACTGGTGGGTTAAGCAATGGGGTTAGTTATGCTCAGTAAAACGGTCATACCCTCAAAGATTGAATTTAAAATAGTGTAATACTTGTGTATTCCCAAGTTAATGATTGTTATGTCAGCAAACAAACACCACGCCATAAAATAAAGCTTCACAAAAGAATGCTGAACCAAATACTTTCCTGGTTAAAGGAAAAAGTTCCGCTAAAACTTGAGTGAGTTCTTGGATGTCTCATGACTACTTACTAATGGCCCATCTGAGTGTGGTCCAGTGTCCAAGATGTATTCTCCATTAGGGTCTTCTATAGTTTCTAGCATACAACTAAAGTTAGAAACGACTTTAAGGTTTTCTTTATTACCAGCCTGATAAACAAACTTAAATTATCACACTTTTTAAAAATTGTCCATATGAAAGATATTCAAAAAAAGGTAAGTTTATTGAGAGTCAGCGTGGCAGAAACAATAGAATTGCAAGTTGGGATTTGTGAAATGCCTCTATAGAATTATAAAGAAAATCTTAAAGTTAGATTTATATGAATATATTAGGCGTTGGTACCTAATCAATCCCAGCATCAAAGGCTGGCTAAGAACTAAGTCAACATAAAATTTTTCTTAAATAAATCTATCTGAAATTCCTGAATGGTAATTGGATTTCAACTATTGCTGTGATTGAATTCACTTATTTTAATGGATGAAAAAATCCCTGTTTTAAACTGCCATCTTGCCTTAGTATTAGTGGATTAATACCAAAAGATTGTCTGATATGAGGTTCCCTTGAGGTAAGTGTTTTGACTCATAATACTCACCAATTCAACCTCAGATATAGGGAATAAAAAAACGAGAAAGATGGCAAAGTTAAATGAGGATTTCAGCCCTAAATTCATACTGACTTCTTTATTAACAAAATATATACTAAAACAATTTTAAATCCCAATAAAATGGTACCACGATTGACACAAGAAAAAAATCCAGTGAATTAAACAACCCTAGAGGATTAGGCACCTCCAATCGATGCATAGAGCCAACATTTTTTGTTTAGATACAAAAACTAGGTTTGCCAAAGGATATCAATTGTAAAAAAACTGGAGTGTTGTTATTGGCAAACAACCCTAATGATATTTTTACTGCACAGGTTTGGTTTCTTGTGCACTTTGTATGCGTTGTATAGTAGATTAAATTATTGTTTTATAATAGTATGATGACTATTATCTGTAGTTGAGTATGAATTCTTATATCTTGGCCCAATGCTCAGCCAGTATTCCCGATTAAATACTTACAATGTCATGATATAGGGATTCATTCCCTCATTCTGTCCAACCTGATATTCTCTGAGATTCCCTGGTGACAGTCTCTTTGGTCCAACACACAGTTGGCAGCAACCCCCAATTGTGTCTCCTTCTTCTCTAGATCTCCGCTCAGATATTTACTCTTTTCATTAAGATTCTCCCAATTATTGCACACAGCAATGATATCCTTGAGAAGAATAGCACAATTGAAAGCTGATAATAGTTTACTACTTTAACTATATACCGGATGAAACACTATAGAATTTTTTAACTATCTGCTGTTCTCGTAAATACTATTTTACTATCTGTTTTTCATTATAAGTGAATCCTAGGGAATTTATAGAGGGGATTTAGTTGTCTAACCCTTGGTTGATACCTCTTCAATGAAACGGCAGCTGTTTCCATTGAATAACCCATCCCTGTCTCAGCAGCGATAATCTTCCCCATCCTGGCTAGGATTCCATTATTGGACATTCTCAGGACCTAAATAGAAAGAGTTAAAAACGTGTCCCTAATGTTTTCCTCTCGATCCAAGCAAACCAACCATATTTGGCTAGCGACCTGCTTAGGTAATGGGACTTATTATCCATTAAGGCAGGTCACACACCAATCGATCAATTTGCTAGTTGCAGGCAGCATCACTCACCTCACTTTTTGCTATTAATTCCCAATCAGTCAGTGATGAAACCTGACCAATCCCAATTGGTACAAGTGATAGTTAATCACTATCAGATGACCCTATTTTATCAGCAACTCCACCTAATGAGATCTTAAGTATTTGTCTGGATTGATCCCTAATGGATACAACCAGGCGAATATCCCAAAATCCCCTGAATGTAGTTACTCTGAAACTTGGGCCAACCAATTTCCAAATCACTTCGCCTTAGGGAATTATCCCCTATCAATTCCTGGTAATCTAGCAGGCTGAGAATATGGGCAAAAATCCCAACACCAGGTAAGACACAGCAAGGGCGGCCCTGAGGCCACCAGAGAGACCCACATGAATGCAGGAAACAAGAAAGAATTCTGACCTGAGTTCAGAATCATGCTAGTTCGACCTTTTAAGGTTGCCCTTCTGAGGAGCCCCTCCCACACTATTCTTTAAGCGCCTTAGAGCATAAAGAATAGATTGAAAGAGGAACAGCCCAGCGCCAAGCCCCACATAAACCGTAAAGTACCAAAAAGCATTTCAACTTAAGATTTGGAAAGCTAAACTCAAGTTAAAATGTTATGATTGGTTCAATCCAACCATTACACTTATAACTTGGTATTAGGTAAATCATGATTAGAATAACCATCTGTTACATTACCCATAACTCAAAGAGGTTTTCCTTTGGATCCCCAAGTGTGGGTACAACATGTGGCCCTGTATTCAATGGGTGATTTTTCTATAATGGTAGGTATTGAGAACAATATCTAGAAGTCCAGGGGTCACATAAAGCAACAATTCTTTCCTTGGAGGTCTTTTGGCGGGCACAAGAGTATTTAACTGCCAGAAGTATGAATAGCATCCCCATCCTCCCATAGCACAATGGAAGAAAATGGAACTGATGAGAAAAGCAATTAAGGTAGGTTTGTTTGGAACATTGGCCATCCCTCCATTTTTTTGTAGTTAAGTTTGGAATAGCATGCCACTTGGTTTTTAACAAGTTTCCAAATGTTACATTAAAAAATAACAACAAAACAAAAAATAGTTATCTCAATTGAATGTAAATTTAGTAAGTTTCTTATCTAAAGGGATTATTTCTGATAAAAATGTGGATTGAAAGCTCAGGCGCCACATGGCTTACTCACTTAAAGCCCACTTGGCTGTATTATAATGTCTAAGATGTCTTCTCCATTGGGATCTTCTGGAGTTGCTTATGTACCACCAAAGTTAGCAATGGGGTCAAGGGGTTCCTTCATTATTACCAATAAGATAAATAAATTTTTGATTATTGAAAATTTTAAAATAATTTATATAAGCAATAGGTAGTTTTATTTGAGGGGCAGGGTGGCAAGATTAATAGACTTTCAAACTGGTTCTTGTAATGCATCCCCAGAATTATAAAGCAAACTTAAAAGTTAAATTTATTAGAAAAATTTAGTTGTGGAAACTTAAAAGGATCCCAGCATTAAAAGCTGGCCAAAAACTAAATCAACCTAAAATTTAAATCAGGTAAATTGATTTATCTAAATAGTTCAGAATAAGAAATTGGATTGTAACCATTGTAATAATTGAATTCCCTTAGAACTTGGCAGTAGGGAAACCATGATAAACGATACTATTGAGATTTTTACTATAATTTGAAGGCTGGTTCCTTTATAGGCTACACAATTATTTGTGCATAGATTCAGCGGTACTTCTTATTAAACTTGGTGGTCACTAGGGCAAATCTCTTGATAGAAATAAAATCTTTATCAAAGCAAATCTAATCTAAACTGAGGCAATATCTCTAATGATAAAGGCAAAAATTAACTAACAATGAAAATACTTGTTTTAGAATTTAAGTGCATTTATAAATTTTTTTGAAGTCTGGGATTGCTTAGGGTATGGAGTTTTCTGAAATGATACAGCGGAATATGGAGGATTCTGGTGGACATGATCTTTCCTGATTGATTTGATGAATTCAGTCAATATTCAACTGGAAAATTACTTTCACTACTATTCTAGCAGATCCAAGAGGGATTTTACTTTCAGCGGTTCGTCTTGATGGTCATTGCTTATGATAATTTTGGTATCTTCTGCCACGATGAACTCCCTTGAGACATCGATGAATCCCCCCTTGGGTTGGGACCATCTAGTACTAAAAAAAAATGAACTCCCTTGAGCGGATTGTAAAGTATACACCATTTGATTGTCATAAAAATAGGTCAAATCCCCTCATTCCCAATAATGCCCCCCTCAAGATTTTGCTGAGGTGGGACATTTTTGTGAAAAAATCTATCAGGGACTCAACTAACAATAAAGCCCAATTTGGCAGAGGCAATTGAGTACTATAGCCCTTGACAATATATCACATTATGGTCCTGATCATATCATATCAAGTTTGTGATCCTGACCCCCTGGCCGGTGGTGATATAGTGATACCAGGTCCTCTAACTGATACTCAGTCATGATTGCTTCTGGGCTGTGCTTTAATCTGCCTCTCATGGGCTGATAGTTTCCATAAATTTTACAGGTGAAGATTGTAGCTATATTAGTTCATCCATCAGCCTTTGCATTGCAAGATCAGTTGTTTCTGGAATGGAGGTCTTCAATATAGGATGATACTCGAGGGTGAGATTGGCTCTTAGTCATATAAAGCTTGAGATGGTAAGTTCTGGATAACCTGATGATAACTCATGCAGTATGCCAGTAGAGCTTCCTGGAGTATTTGTTCCACCAGGATGGGTCATATTGTGTCTTTTTGTGAAGAATGGTGGCTAAGATCCCTTAACTTGTTCTACTGCTCCATTGGTAGTGGGATGATATGCAGCAGTAAAGTAGGAATAAGTGCACATCAAAAAATAGATCAACAATTACTTGAGATATGAAGCTGGCTCCATTACTGGATAGCATTACCTTTGGGCTACCATGATGGGAGAAGACCTGTTTTAACAGAATGAAGCGGTAACTTTAAAACTATGCGAGTTAAATGAGATAGCCTTGACCCATTTTGCAAAGTGATCAACATTCCATTATTTTTACCAGTGTAAATACAATGCCTTAGGTAGTGGACCAAAAAAGAAAATTCTCACAGCAGCAAAAGGCGCAATAGGACCCATGACCTGGTGCTGATACGTCAGGTTGGGAGGTTTCTGGATGTCACAAATGAGACAGGAGTCAATGATGTCTTGTATTGGCTCAATTATCCTCTCTTACTAGCATTGCTCTCACAGCCCTTTATGAGTTTTCCTGATGGTACCATGGCCTACCACTGGATGGCCCTCAAGGATAATCTATGCTCTAGCCAAAAAATGGACATAAGACAACCAAGAGACTAGACTTTTTTAAATTTCAATCCATCCTCAATGCAGGTCCACTCAGTCATTTTCTTTAGACGTTGCTAAACCGCAGGGGTCTCTTGGCTCCATTCCTCAGATTTCCCAATAAAGTCATAAATTAGATCCTCTTCAAAGGCATATAGGGTCAATATGGGTAGTGTCAAGAATGGGCTCTCAAGGCCCAGTCCACCACCAACCTACACCACTCACCCCCAAATGTGGCGTATTAACTCCAATTGATCCTGTCTAATTGGATGGCCTTTCCAGACACGCCGTGCTGAGGTGCGGTGCACCAGCCTCTGCTACCTTGGACCCCAGGCAGAGGTCCCTCCCAAAACCTCTATCCGCTCATGTGGTCAACAGGCTGAGGTGCAGCTAACTGGCCTCTGTCGCATCAGGCCACTCTAGCTCCCTACTGTCATGTGAACATGACACAATAGTGGGTATCAACCCCAAAGACAAGGATGGGCGCCTGGAGGCCCAGAAGGTGAAGTTGCAGGCCCTTCTGGACCTGAAGAACACCCTGGACCAACGCTGGGTAAAGGCAAAATATGCCCAGGCTGGGACCAGTGGTGCGCCAAACGCCCAGCCCCTGCTGGCAGCCCAAGCGTTAAAACAAACTATCTATCAAATTAAGGCGGATGGTTCAGTTTGCTTAGTTTCAGAACAAGGGTTTGAAACCCGTTCCTGCTACAAAATAACGCGCTCAGGTTGAATCCAACTTCAGTCAATAACTCGAGTGAAGTCAGTATTGGCCTATTTTACTAACTTATATGGAAGTATCACCCTATTGGTGAGTCGCTGCTTGGGCCCACTGTGGCATAACCTCAATTTCCCCATCCAAGCTTAAATACATTTCCCCTGACCAAAATCCTTGTTTGTCGACTTCCCAAATAAACCTATCTCCTGCTTTGAGTCAATTTTTATTTTATGATATTCTGAATGCTCCTGTGCGCAAACCTCTTCGAGGAGGTCTCACGTTCTGTTACACTTGCCATTAAAAGTAACATTATGCTCTCCCTTCATGCACCGTTTGTCCGAACAGGATCCCTACAACCTGGGCCACCTAACCTCGTCTAATATGTGCACCGCGTTGCCCTTTATGGGGTTTAATTATAAAATTCGCAATAACATGCCTCAGTGGTTATTGCTCCAGCACCCTCTGCTGGGCTCTAATCCCTCTGTCATTAATGGCTAGTTCCCTGGCATTTGGCCTGTGCACCAAGCACCACCACAATGGGAACTGGAGAGTTATAGACACTCTCCTTACATTAGTCAAACAACCTCATTTTCTTATGTGCATAAACTTTTTCCGCATGGAACTTTTCCAAAGTGGAAACAGTGGCCGTTGGCTGTGGGCTCCAGCTGTCATTAGCTGCACCGCTGTTTCCTCATTTTTCCGAAAGTTGGAGCAACTTGGCGTTATTTTGGTTGCCTCCAACTGGAAAGTATCCACCCTTCATGTTTGTACCTGGTGGAGTTAGACACTTCGATGTCCAAAAGTTGTGATTCCCCGACTTTCCACCGGAATTATATTTCATTCTGAGAAACAAATCTTCCATTGCCAGTGCATATAGATGATGCCAGTGGAATCGGCGCAGATGGGCCTGGTGGTGTTGGCCTTGGACAACGTTGGGCATTCCATCACAGTTTCAGGGATAGGGTTGTTCGCGTCTAAAAACGCATTTTATAATGAAACCCTGGCCTCTATCTCTGAACCTTTTATTTGTTCATATGGCTTGGATGAGGACCCTATTCCGGTGTATCAAATTACCCCTGAGAACCCACGGTTGACCTCTACCATTATCCGGTGCACTCAGGAGGTGGAGAAGGAACTTCATTTCAGATATAATCAAGTATATGCACCTGCAGAAGGCATGGTGGGGTATGTGGCCTCAGTATTAAGAGTGGCCAAATATCCCACCCCCTTTCTTGATTCCCAAACCAATTCTGTATGCAGGCTTGAGCCAGATGATGAGAACTTTGGTGAAGTGTTGTCATTATCTTTAATAAATAAAGACCATTCAGGGTATTTTCTATTGACGGCCACCCTCTCCTCGCCTTTAGGGAAACTCACCACTACTATTTTGGTGGATACTGGCGCTACTAGAAACTATATGGACCAGTACTTAGCTAACTACATTGGGCTGAGTTACTTGCCAGATGATGTGGTTAGAGGAGGGGCATCCCAAGGTATTCCCACTCTGAAGATCATTGGAACAGTGGATTATCAAGTTGACAAGTACCACTTGTCTGATCACTTCAGTGCGATAAAAAACCTCTTGTTCCCTATCATTTTGGGTGTAAAATGGTGGCGGAAGTTTGACGTAAGAACTAACCTGAAGGAGAATACCTTAACTCTCACCATGAAGAATGGTCGCACATTTGTTGTGCCTTTGTCAAAAGAAAACGCCCCAGGCAACTTGCCCCACTGGCCCCACCATATCCCTTGTGTCCTTGCCTCAATGCAGAAGCCCTCAGTAGAAATCCATATACCTTCTTGCTTGGAGGGTTTGGAATCCTCTTTTGATGCAGCATCTGCCAACGCACTCCCTTAGCACTCTGAGTTTGTTTGTGACTTCAAGCTCACGGTGCATCTAGTGCGTATCTCTTCTCCTATTTACCCTTTAACTGTCCAGGAGGAAGAGGCGTTGGATGTGTGGGTGAAAGAACAGTTAGCCAAGGGTGCGATTTTTCAGCGTACCTCCCCTGTATGCTCCCCCTTACTCTTCGTGAGAAGTCTGATGGCACCTTACACCCATGCGTAGCCTATGGTAACCTTAACATCATTACTGTACCAGACCTCCATCCCATCCCTTTGGATTTGCAGATTTCACGTTATGTGGAGAAGGCGAAGGTCTTCTCCAAGTTAAATTGCCTCAACGCGTTCAATCAGATTCGGATTAGAAAGGGACAAGAGTGGTTGACCGCATTCTGTACCCAGAAAGTGATCTTCTAGTTTTGGGTCATGCCCTTTGGGCTTAAGAATGCTCCTGCTATCTTCCAATGCCGCATTGATGCAGCGTTTGGGGACCTGTTAGGAGTATGCGCGGTCGCTTACATAGATGATATCCTGGAAATTTCCCCTGATCAGGAGTCCCATGCAGTTCACCTTCGGCAGGTTGTGGAGCGGTTAAAGGCAGCCAGACTTACTAAGAAAATATCAAAGTGCGAGTTCTTTAAGTCCCAGGTCACGTTTCTGGGCAACGTCATGTTCGACCAAGGACACACGATAACTCCAGACAAAAGAAGGTGATTCGTGAGTGGCCTACCCCCACCTCAGTTAAGGAATTAAGGAGCTTTTTGGGGATATTCACGTTCCTTTAGAAATTCACTCCCAATCTGTCTGAGGTGGAGGCTCCCCTATACAAGGCTAGTGGTGCCAAGGTGCTTCAGTGGTCCCCCACTTTGGAGGATGCTTTCCAAGCAGTGAAGTGCACCCTGTTGTCCACAACTGTTCTTCACCATGTTGACCCTTCCAAGGAGTTCATTGTGTCAACTGATGCCTCCAACTTCGCCATAGCAGCCGCCTTGTTACAAGTAGGCGAAGATGGGATAGAGCATCCGGTGGGATATTTTTCTAGGAAGATGTCTTTGCCAGAGTTGAATTACTCCGTTTATGACTGGCCTTACTAGCAGTGGTGGAGGCGCTGACTTATTGGCATCACCACTTGCATGGCTCTACCCAACCATTCCGCGTATGTACAGACCACCATGCCTTGCTGTACTATCGCGCGCCTCATGTCCTAACCCCACGGCAGACCCATTGGCATGAGACCCTTGCCCAATTCGCATTAATGTATGAGTTCACCAAGGGCAAGTATAATGGTTTGGCGGATGCTTTAAGCCACACCCTGCTTTAGCTCCTGATCCAAAGGAGGTAAAGGTGCGCAACGCCCAGGTTATGATCCCTCCAAGTAAAATTCTGTCACTGCTTCCATCTCCCCTGGCTAACGGGCCAGCGTTTGCACCTCTAGATAATGCGGAGGAATATGGTATTTTCAGAAAGGTCGTCCTCTCTCAGCCTCTGTCAGGCGAATATGCCCTGGTACTTGCAAAGAGCGCTTCAAATCAAGAGGATCTATCCAGAGGCTATCACATAAAGGATGAGATGGTGTGGTTCCAGGGGCGCCTTTGGGTACCTGCTGGACCACTGCGCCTGGACATCATTTGGGACCATCATGATGGAATCACCATTGGTCATCCGGGGAAAGCAAAGACCTTGGAGTTGATACGTCGCACATACACCTGGAAGGGCTTGCCAGCTCATGTGGGCTGTTATCGCAAGGAGTGCCTGGTATGCAACCAGATGAAACCTAATCGTCAACCTTTAGCAAGGTTGTTGGTACCAGTCCAAAAGGCTGATGAGCCCTGGACTTCCATCTCAGTTGATTTCGTTGTGGAGTTACCAGTCTCAGATGGTTATGATGCCATCATGGTAGTGGTAGACCGGTTCACAAAGTTTGCCAACTTTATTCCTTGCAGAACCACCATAACCGCAGCTGAGATGGCTAGGTTTTTATGTTGCCCATGTGTTTGCGCTACATGGGGTTCCCCAAGAGATTATCAGTGACCGAGCCCACAGTTTAACTCCATGTTTTGGGAATAGTTGTGTAAAACTCTTCAGATTCGTCCTTGCCGTTCAACTGCCTATCATCTCCAATAAGATGGGCAGACTAAACGAGTGAACCAGTGCCTGGAACAGTTTCTGCGGTGTTACACCGCTGCAGATCATTCAGATTGGGCTTCTCACTTTCCCATGGCCAGTTCAGCTACAACACTACCTTGCACTCTTCAATTGGCTGTTCCCCGTTTTTCGCCAGCCATGGCTTTAACTCCCGCCTTTAACATGGAGCCCAGCTGTTGGTTAAAGGTTGAAGCGGTAGTGGACTTTTCCAAGACCATCAAGAAGGTCCACCAGGGGGTTTCCACAAGCTTGGAGGCGGCAATGCAGGTGTATAAGGAGAATGCTGATGGGAAGCGCCAAGTAGGTCCTGCATACAAGGAAGGGGATCTCGTGATGCTTGATGCACATAACATCTCTATCAAGCATCCTTGCAAGAAGCTGGGCCCTAAGAGGATTGGACCTTACCGCGTTGTTAGAAAGGTGGGCCATGCCTCATACCAGCTGGATCTTCCCCCTTCATTTTGGATCTTCTCAGTGTTCCATGAGAGCAAACTCACGTTGTTTGAGGGCCCCCCACCAGAGAATCCTGAGGCCTATCTCGTGGATGGGGCGCCTGAGTGGGAGGTGGAAGAGATAGTTGCCTCCCGCCGCGTTAAAAGAAGACTGGAGTACCTGGTATCCTAGAAGGGCTTTGACGCTGTAGAGAACAGTTATGTTCCAGCGCGTGACTGTGTGCATGCCCAAGAATTAATTGACGCCTTCCACCATAGTTTTCCCCAGGCTGCTGGATCCCAGCCTAAACTGACCGTCGCCGCCATGGAGTTGGCCCCCACCCATAAGAACTTTTCCCTGGAACAAGCCCTTGGGGGGGTTGAGCCCCATCGGGAGGAGAGGGTAATGTCATGTGCACATGACATAATAGTGGACCAACCCCAAAGACAAGGCTGGGCGCCTGGAGGCCCAGAAGGTGAAGTTGCAGGCCCTTCTGGACCTGAAGAACACCCTGGACCAACGCTGGGTAAAGGCAAAATATGCCCAGGCTGGGACCAGTGGTGCGCCAAACGCCCAGCCCCTGCTGGCAGCCCAAGCGTTAAAGCGAACTATCTACCAAATTAAGGCGGATGGTTCAGTTTGCTTAGTTTCAAAACAATGGTTTGAAACCCGTTCCTGCTACAAAATAACGCGCTCAGTTTGAATCCAACTTCAGTCAATAACTCGAGTGAAGTCAGTTTTGGCCTATTTTACTAACTTATATGGAAGTATCACCCTATTGGTGAGTCGCTGCTTGGGCCCACTGTGGCATAACCTCAATTTCCCCATCCAAGCTTAAATACATTTCCCCTGACCAAAATCCTTGTTTGTCGACTTCCCAAATAAACCTATCTCTTGCTTTGAGTCATTTTTTATTTTATGATATTCTGAATGCTCCTGTGCGCAAACCTCTTCGAGGAGGTCTTGCGTTCCATTACACTTGCCATTGCAAGTACCATTATGATCTCCCCTCATGCACTGTTTGTTCGCCCAGGATCCCTCCAACCTGGACCACCTAACCCATCTAATATGTGCACCGCGTTGCCCTTTATGGGGTTTAATTATAAAATTCGCAATAACATGCCTCAGTGGTTATTGCTCCAGCACCCTCTGCTGGGCTCTAATCCCTCTGACATTAACGGCTAGTTCCCTGGCATTGGGCCTGTGCACCAAGCACCACTACACTGGGAACTGGAGAGTTATAGACACTCTCCTTACATCTACCAGCCAGTGCAAGACCTCCCCAAAAAAGAGCCTGGCGCATCCACCCCCCTTTCCCTGGCTACACTGCCATCTGCTGGCCCACAACTCACGTTAATAAATAAAATTTAAATAAAATGAATTAGCAAATAGTGGCCTTTATTGGAAGAGGTGAACTCGAAGTTAAAACAGAATTTCAAAGTGAGGGCCCATTGAGGTTTGAACTTGCTTTGAAATACTTTAAAAAAAAAGCTAGAAGAATTTTGGGTAATGAGGGGCGCAAAAGCCTCTAGAATTGATGGCAACCAGGCAACTCGGTGGAGAAATGGCGGGGAACCTCAGAATAAACAATCAATCAGGCAAACCGATTTATTAAATTTATTCCATTATTGACCTGAATAGGAAAATCTAATTGGAATAATGGTTTGCAACTATTAACACACACAAATCTCATAATTTCCAACCTTATGGGATTCATATGTGATTGCAATCATTACACTACTCTTTCCTAAAAAAGGAAATACTGGTGGACTCAGACCTGAACCAGCAAGGCAGGCATGCAGAAACCAACAACTTTTTGACAGGGGACCTTTTTCGCAAGCAGCTTAGGGTATTGACTGAAAATCCAGAGCCCCCAGATCAAATCAATGGGTTCTCTAAGGGTCTCCTGGTGGGCACAAGAGGCCATCAACCGCCAGCAGTCTGGCCTACCCCCCAAGCTCCTCATCCCCTTCATTGGAAGGCCCCACAAACCAACGAAAGTGACTGATGTCATGCAGCAATGCTTGGATATCTGCCATGGCCATCTTATGGACTGCCTGGAAGCACAGCCTGCCAAGGTAAGGTGACTTTGGAACTATGTCAAGACTGGGCTCCCAAGGCCCAGTCCGCCACTGGCCCTACACCACTCACCCCCAAATGTGGCCATACTAACTCTGATTGGTCCTATCCAAAAGGATGGCCTTGCCAGGCACACCATGCTGAGGTGCAGTGTACCAGCCTCTGTCGCCTCAGACTCTGGGCAGAGGTCCCTCCCAAAACCTCTATTAACTCACAGGGTTAATGGGCTGAGGTGCGGCTAACCAGCCTCTGTCACATCAGGCCACTCTGGCTCCCTACCAGCCAGGGCAAGACCTCCCCAAAAAAGAGCCTGGTGCATCCACCCCCTTTCCCTGGAGCACCTCCATCTGCTGGCCCACAACTCACGTTAATAAATGAAATTTAAATAAAACAAATTAGCAAAAAACGGCCTTTAATGGAAGAGGTGAACTCGAAGTTGGAATAGAATTCCAAATTGAGGGCCCATTGGGGTTTGAACTTGCTTTGAAATACTTCCAAAAAAGGCTAGAAGAATTGTGGGTAATGAGAGGCGCAAAAGCCTCCAGAATTGATGGCAACCAGGCAACGCGGTGGAGAAATGGAGGGGAACCTCAGAACAAACAACCAATCAGAGAACTGATTTATTTAAATTTATTCCGTTATCAATCTGAATAGGAAAATCCTACTCAGAATAACGGAATTGCAATTATTGAAACACACAAATCTCATAATTCTCAACCTTATGGGATTCATGTGCAATTGTAATCGTTACAGGTAGTTGGTACAATCTGTTGGCATTTTGATGTAGCATTCCACTGCGGTGAAAAATGGAAAAAACATAACTTTGGGTTTTGAGTGCTCAGCGAGCCAGTCATCCATACATGTCCTTCATTTGCTATATACACCATAGGGAGGCAAATTCTTAACCACAGTAAAATGGTTCCCATAAATCAAAGACAAAATTGCTTAATAGCAAGCAGTATAGCTAGGCACACATGCTCAGTGACACTGTAATTCCTCTCCGCCTAAGTCAGTGTTTACTAAAATATGCAATAGGATGATCAATCTGATTTGCATCAAGTTGCATCAGAGTGGCTCCAACAGCCACATCACTAGTGTCAGTAAACAGGATGAATAGTTTGTCAAAATCAGGATGGATTAATAATGGGCAGTCACAAGAGCTTTTAAGTCATCAAAAGCTTGTTGTTGAGTCTCTCACCATTGGATTGAAACCTCCTTGTGAAGAAAATATAACATCAGTTCAGCAAGTTTAGAAAAGTGGGAGATAAACTGCGGTAATAGCTGACCATCCCGAGTGGTATAATTTAGGTTGTATAGGTAATATATGCCAAGAAGGTTGCACAGGGTAAAGCTCACTGAGCAATTGACAAATGATATGAAGATCGGCATTCTTGAGACAACTTAATAGACTTTTAATAAAATATGGAGCAATTGCCCTGACAACACTTCTTTATTTAATTTTATATTTTACAGTAGATACTCTCTGCTCCACTCCCTCTCTTCCTATTAACAACCCTCTTCCTTCAATCATCCCATCTCGCTTATATATCAGTGACTTTGGTCAATACTGCTCCTTTGGCTTAGAATATTTGGTTCTGCCATATTCTCATTGGCTCTGGCATAGTATGCTATTATCAAATTCCCTATCGCCTTATTCAAGGAGATCTACCAAATATTTGCCATATGTCAATATTGCCTTACCACTTTTTTTAAGATAATCCAATAATTATCCTTTCTGATCCAATATCGCCTCATCTCAAGGCGCTCAGATAATTGTAACTAGTAAGCATGGTCAGCGGATTCTAGCCAATCCGTCATAGCTATTCAGGGCTTATTGTCAAGTCATATCAGAATCTCGACATTACCCCCCTTGACTGAACAATAAGTCTCTAATTGTTTATACGCCCAAAAAGAACTTTGCGTGCACTTGATTAATATTTTGACCGCTTTGAAGGGTCCATGATATTATAGGCGTTGACTCCTGTTTTCTCAATAATTTCAAAAGTACCATTCCAGATGCTGGCCAATTTATGCTTCCAACCAAACCTGTGCTGGTCATAGAATAGAACTAGCTCTCCATCTTTGAACTGAGCTAGCCCGCCACGCCATTCCCAATGGGCAGCCTGATTCCTTATCTTCTTAGCCAGACTGAAGGAGTACGCTTTGGTTTGCAACTTGATTAATGTGTTAATTAGGTTATTCAAATAAAGTTGGGGATCCATTCCGCCAGTAACTTCTACGCAGGCATAGAGCAGGGCTGGAAGAGCATGGTGTCATCCATATAGTAATTGAAAGGGACTCTTCCCCATAACAGAATGATAGCTAATGTTATAAGTAAAGATGGCGGTGGAAAGGAGGAAACTCCAATATGAGGCTTCAATACGCTACAAATTTACAATTATTATTACTAAAGTCATATGAACTCGCTCAACCATCCCATTAGACTCAGGGTGATATGGGGTCATCAAAACCTCGTGGATGGCCATAAGCTTGTTCAGTTTTGTAAGGATGTTGGAGGTGAATTTAGTTTCATTATTGGTAAGTATGAACTGAGGGCAGCCATGCCGCTGGATAATACACTCCATTATGAACTTGGCCACTGTGACCGCCCCCAAATCCTGTATCACCCATGCTTCAACCCACCTAGTAAAGTGGTCAATTGCCACCAGAATGTATTTGGACCGGTTAGCTCCCGCTATAAGATGGCCAATGACATCAAGGGAAGCTGTATGCCAAGCAAAATATGGTTTCAACAACTGTTATGAAGTCTTCTGGTAAACGGCTTTTCCACTTGGCACTGGTGGCAGCAGGAAATGGTTTCAAGAACATTGAAGTTCATTCTTTCCAATAATAACAAGGGCGCAAAAATTTCAAAGTCTTACACATGCCACCATGTCTGATTTCTTATGTGCACTCAGGATAATGCTAGGCCATGCTAATGGTCGTGGGAAGTTCACTATAGAGTCACCAATCCCCCTGTACAACTCCCCGCTCCACCGAAAAGTATTAGCTTACATCTCATTTAGCACCTTTTTAGCTTGAGGCGGTTTGTCATCATATTTCCCGCTGAACATTTTATCTTAAATCACATCGCTGAGATCTGCCTTAATGACAATAGTTGCAATCTCAATAAGCAATCATTATTCTGTTGTTTTGCTCCAGGTTAGTGGAGAATCTTGAAGTCATAAGCCTGCAGTTTGAGGGTCCATCGGGCTAGGCGCCCTTCAGGACACTAGAGGTTCTGAAACCAGTGTAACGAAGCATGATCCTTTATGACTTTGAGCTCCACCCCATGCAAATACACCTAAATTTTTTATATACATAGATCTCTGCTAAGCACTCCCACTCAGTTTCAGTATAATTCCGGTCATGGCAATTCAGAATCAGACTGCAGTATGCCACTTGGTGCTCCTCCACTCATTGTCTTTTTGGGATAGGACTGCCTCTACAGCATAAAGAGATTCATCCTTCTGGACAATGAACTTGTTATATAATCGGATGGTATCATTAGGATCCACCATTTTGTTCTCATAGGCTGAACCCACTGAACAACAGACAGATGATGTGGGATTCGTCGGTCCCTCAGACATACTTGGAAAATATACTAAAAATTTGAGCGATTGCCCCAACGACTTTAAATTTCTTTTTTAATAACTACAGCAACCTCTTGCTGTTCCGCAATCTCTCTACTATTAACAACTTAACATCTCTCAATTGCCCATCTTGCTTATATACAGCGGCTTCATACAAGACCACTCTCATAGCTTGTACTATTCTATTCTGCCGATTCTCCTCGATTTTGGATTGTTATTCTTGATCTCTATCACCCTGATTATAGGCGATTTAATTCATATTCATGACATGTCAACATCACTTTATCACCTTATTTAGAGGCGATCCAATAATAATCCATTATATCCCAATATTGCCTCATCTCAAGGCGCTTGAATAATTGTAACTAGTATCATGTTCGTTGGATCTTTCCAATCCTTTTAGTTGTTCCAAGGCTATCATCCAGTCATATCGGAATTATGACATTACCCCCTCCTTGACTGGATGGTAAGGTTCCTATTGCTTGTATGGTTGGAGGAGCTTTGCATGCGCTTGGTTAATGATCCAACCTCTTGCGGGGACCTTTATGGTATACGCGTTGACCCCAGTTTTCTCTATAACTTCAAATGGACTAATCCAAATAATAGCCAGCTTGTGTTTCTGCCCAAACCCATGTTGGTCATGGAAGAGAACCATATCGCCTTTTTTGAACTGCTCCAACCTGCTATGACATACTTGATCAGCAGCCTGATTCCTGATATTCTTGGCTAAGCTGAAGGAATATGCTTCAGTTTGAAATTTGATCAGAGTGGACGCAAGGTTAGTCAAATAGCAATGGGGCTCTATTACACTGGCGTCTTCTACACACAAATAAAGTGTTGATGGAAGAGCTGGGTGTAGGTCATATAGTAGTTGGAAGGTGCTCTTCCCCATGGCGGAATGGTAACTAATATTATAGGCAAACACGACAGTGGAAAGGAGAGAGCTCCAATAAGAAGGTCAATTTGTTACTAATTTCCTTAGTATGTTCACCAAAGTCCCATTCACCCATTTGACCATTCCATTGGACCCGGGTGATATGGAGTCATCAGAACCCTGCAGATGCCATAAGCTCGTTCAGTTTTGGGAGGATGTGCAAGGTGAAGTTGGTTTTATTATCGGTGAGAATGAATTGAGGACAGCCATGGCACTAAATAATGCATTCCATTACAAACTTGGCCACTGTGACTGCCCCTAAATCCGGTATTGACCATGCTTCAACTCATTAGGTCAAGTGGTCAATAGCAACCAAAATTTACTTACACCGGTTAGCTCCTGTTGGCAAGGGACAAACGACAACAAGGAAAAATGTTATGCCAAGCAAAATGTGGTTTCACTACCTGATATGAAGTCTTAAGGCAGAATGATTTCTCCACTTGTCACTGATGGCAACAGGAAATGGTTTCAAGCACATCAAAGCTCATGCTTTCCCAATATTACCGTTGGTGCAGCAACTCCATTGTCTTGCACACCACGCCATGTCTGACTGCCTTGTGGGCGCTCATAATAATTCCCAGCTGTTCTGAGGGTCACAGAAAATTCACTGTAAAATCATTAATCCACTTGTACAGTCCCCATTCCATTGGAAGGTATTTGTTTGCATCTCATTCAACGCTTTGATCACTTGGGGCGGTTCGTTGTTGTATTTACTGCTGAGCATCTTATTGCACATCACATCACTGAGGTCCGCTGTCACAGCAGCAGTTGGCAGTTGAGGTAAACAGTCAGCGTTCTGATGTTTTGCTCCTGAGCGTTAAAAATTCTTGAAGTCATAAGCCTGCAGCTTAAGAGCCCATCGAGCCAAATTTTTCAGGCTCTTTAAGTCCTGTAACCAGCATAATGACGCGTGATCTGTTATGACTTAAAACTTTACCCCATGCAAGTAGACTCTAAATTGCTTATATGCATAGATCACCACCAAGCACTCCCGCTCAGTAAAAGTATAATTACGCTCATGGCAGTTCAAACTTTGACTACAGTACACTACAAGATGCTCCTCTTCCTTGTCGTATTCTTGAGAATGACTGCCCCAGCAGCGGAAAGGGATGCATCCATCTGAATGATAATCTCCCTATCAAAGTTCAGATAGAGTAACACTGGTGCACTGGTCAGCACCGTACAAAGTGTATCAAAAGCATATTGACGACGTTCCATCCATTCAAACACAGCATTCTTTTTTAACAACACAAATATTGTTCCCCCAATACAGCTAAAGTTATGGATGAGTGCCAGTAGTAACCAACCATTTCCAAAAATACCTGCATGTCGCGTTTACTATTAGGTGCAGTCATTTTATGGATGGCCTCCACCTTGACTGGTTATGGTTTCAGCCCCTTAGAGTCTACCACAAACCCCAGGTATCCCAAATGATCTTTATAGAAGCTACATTTTTGAGGATTAATTTTGATGTTCGCCTCATCAAGCTGGCAAAATACTGCTTCTAAATGATTGAGGTGCTCTGAAAAGGTTTGAGAGAAAATATTATTATCATCGAGGTATACAAGGACGCATGACAGCTTCAGGTCACCAATAATAGTGTCCATGGCTCTCTGAAATGTAGCCAGGGAGTTACACAGCTCTTGAGGCATCTGAGTCAGTTGAAAAAGGCCTTTGGAGGTGATTATGGCACATTCTTCCTATTCTGCCGCAGGTAGCTTAATTTTCCAGTAACCTGATATCAATTTTTGCTAAAAATAATGGGCTCCCTTAACCAATCCAAAGCATCATTGATCCTTGGCAAAGGGTACAAGTATTTTTTTGAAATAATATTGAGCTTCCGGTAGTCTATTACTACACAGTTGGTGCAATCCTTCTTTTTTACAATCAGAATGGGCGAAGCCCACAGACTCTTGGACAGTTCAAGCATCCCTTGCTCCAGAAACTTGTCAGTTTCATTAGTGACAGTGTTTTCCGCTGCCCTCAATTAGAGGATTGGCTGAGATCTTATAGGGGGATGATCTCCTGTGTCTACTTGATGGACCACCCCCCAAGCACACCCTAAGTCGTGATTATCAACAGCAAAAACCCCTTGTACTTCTGAAATAAAGCTATTGCTTAGACTTTTTGTTCTTCTGATAGTCCTATTAAATTACTCTATGGTACCACTGACATTATGCCAATTGTGCCTCAACTAGTAGACCAAATTCGTCCAATGACCCAAACCATGAACCTGAAGGACCTCTTCAATTAAAGTCAAACGTAAATAAACTATTATTTGGTGTTAGCGGATTTGCATTGGTTCATTTATGGAGGTTTGCTAACAAAATTTTAATCTCTTCATGGCCTGGAAGTATAATCCATGAAGTCACATGAGGCTCAAATCATGTTTGACGATAGAGCCCTATGACTTCCCCATATAGCCTAACAGGCACTTCCACTATAACTCAGTGTTCACTAAAACTTGATGTCCAGAAGGAATAGATATGGGCCCTGCAGCTCGGAGAGGTATCCCTTGTTATTCATATATCTGCGGGGGAATGGGCTAAGTCTTGTTTTTTAGTCGATGATAGTGAACTGACATCACCTCATCACTATATGCAAGATTGATATGGCTCATTTGCACTTGATCCTTCGGCACTCCACTAAAGGTGAAGTAAATTGGGATCCGCTGTCCCAAAATGGCGAGAATCCTAAATCATATTAATGACAGCCATGAAATGGCGCAGGAAAGCAGTTCCAATTAGAAAGTTATAGTTTTTGTTTAATAGCACAGTCACTGGAGCAACAATGACAATGGATCCAAATTGCAGAGGTAGCACATTGTAAGCTCCCTCAGAGATGTTGTTTTATGCTCCAGCAGTTTCATACACCATTTGATGGTCCACATCAGGTTTTAACGTCGCCTTTGCCATCAACTTAGTGATAACTATGTTGACTGGAGCACCAGTATCAATTATAGCACGAACTCTAAATTTCTGCTACAAAAATATCACAGTACATACACTTGGAATAAGAATATTGACTGTTTAATACATGAACTTTTATAGGATCTCTTTTTAAGAAAACTCATTATCTACCAACTTTGAAATATTCTTTGACAATGGCGTCTACTGAAAGGGTGACGTTAACTCCTTTCAGAGTTGGCGCATCCGCGGCAGAATCCATCTTGTCTGAGGAAGCTTGATCAAGCATTTGACAGGCATACAGCTTTGGTTTGTTTTGGGGATTCTTTGTCCGCCACAGCATTGTCTTGAGCTCATGTTACTACGTTCACTCCTCCAACTGGCTGCTGGTATAAAATTCCGTCATTGTACTGAGAAACTTCTGCGGGATATACTGCTATTGATTCAGGGACGTTTTTAGTTGGAATCAAGGAGGTAGAGGGTCCCATCTCTACTCTGCTCCATCTTTTCCCTGGTAGTATTGATTTTGGTGTACGTAGTGCACGTGGCGGTTATGGCATGAATTGCTTGGTGACCAGGGAAGCCACATTCATAGCAACTAACCTCATAAGAGCCACGTCCTTGATTGTCACAAAAGGGTCCAGGTCGGAATTTTGGGGTCGCTTGGCGTAACCAGTCCCTGGTCAGTAAGATGATTAATGACATTTGGCGTAGCTAGGTCCTGGTTGGTAGCTAGGTTGCTGATAGTTTTTGTGACCAGGCCATGGACGCTGGTTTTATTGTAGAGTATAATTTGGCCAAGGGAGAGGCGCATAGTTATAGTAAGGTTGAGGGTTGCTAGGCAGAACGTGAGTCAGACGAGAGTATTCTCCTGAATAAGAGGGTAAAGTAGAGGTGGTAGTCTTCCATTCCATATTTTGCAGCGAAAAGTTAGGGGATATGCAATGTAAAAACCGTACAATTATGAGCAGGGGAACGTCGTCATTCAGAAGCAGTAAAATGACATTGTGAAGCTCTCAGTGTCGGCGCTACAGTTCTCTTGACTGGCGCTGGTATTCGAGGTGGCTCAAAGCTGGAAAATTGGAAGTGAGCACCAAAGAGGAAACAGAAAAATTAAGGTTAGTTTACCAAATATTTTATTAATTCAAGATGCTTCAATATTTATAGGGTTCATGGGAACTCGATGCCTTCAGGATCTTCAGATCCTCATCTGATCAGGATCTTTAGTAACCCTCTGGAAAGGCCTCCTTGAGGGCGTCCTCAATGGATATTGTTGCTCACCTGACTGAGAAGGTGGAAAGCCCGCTCCATGTGACTCAGTACTAGGTAAGGTTGATCCAGAAAAAGTTTTATCTTGTCTGGAATCGATGATTGACTCGGTATGGCCAGATTTGGAAGATGTGAATTCAAGATGATTTTTATCTCAAATCCTGACAAGGCCCCCTTCAAGATCCTGTCAGAGGGGAAGTACAGCCGGAGGAACCGACCATGCACTCGGTTTACAACAGCCCCTTGCTTGGTATTGGCAATGAAGTATTTGGACTTCACCTTGTGTATCACTTTGTAGGGCCAGACCACAGTATGTCAAGCTTGTTCTGTCAGCCTCCTGGTCGATGATGATAAAGAGAATGAGGTCACCTAGTTGAAATTCTGGTAAGGAGGGTCATCTGAGATTTGATCGGGATGTCTCTCTTCCAGTGGTGATAACAATGCCTTGAGTGGCTTGGGCTTAGAGCTGGACAATTTCATCAGCAAGGGCCCTCATATTTAAATTGGCATTCTCGGGAGTGGAGGCTTTGAGCAGGGGCTGGACGCTACTGGGTAATCGTGGGGCCCGTCCATACAGGGCTTCAAATGGGGACATTTTGATAACATGATGGTAGCTTACTCAGTATGCAAGCAGGGCGCTGGGCAAATAGTGGTTCCAGCAGCCAGGATCCGAGGCAGCTAACTTCCATAGGATGGAGACAAGAGTTCTGTTAGCCCTTTCTACTGCCCCATTAGTAGAAGGGTGGTAGGGAGCAGTGAAACTCTGGGTGGTTCCAAATAGTGAAGTTAGCTCCTGTACTACCTGGGAGGTGAAGTTCAAACCATTGTCCGAGAGCAAGGTCTGAGGGCACCCATGCTGGGTGAAAACGGAGCGAACAAGGAACAAGGCGGTAGCCTTAGCCGTGGCTGCAGGAACTGAGATCGCCTCGACCCACTTAGTCAGATGGTCTATGGCAAGGATAATATACTTGTGACCATGTAGACCAGTGGGGAGGGGACCCACCATGTCGATACTGACAACATTGAAGGGCTTGGTTGGCGCAATGATGGAGTGTTGATAGCGAGGGTTGGCCCAGTCTTGAGATTGGCAGGTCATGCAGGCTTCCAAAACCTCTTGGATAGTTTTGACCATTCGGTCCCAGTAGCAGCGCGACTTCAGCTACTCATAGGTCTTCTTGACCGCACCATGCCCAACAGTAGCGTGGCCTTCCAGGATGATGTCAGTACGAGAGGAGGGTCAGATGTAGGGAAGCCACTTCTTGTTGACTCTCTTGTAGAGTTACCCATCCTTGATCTGAGTGTCTTGAGTCATCCGCAGAGTTTGGCTTGGACCTGGGGGTATTCCAGCTCCCAACGTTCAGGCTGCCCTATTAAGTCATAGAGCCGATCCTCCTCTGGGGTCAGGACTGCTAATACTGGCATCTGGGAGAGTCTGTCAACATTCTGGTGAATAGCACCGGCGCGATGGACAATGGTGAAGTCGTAGCTTTGCAGTCGTAGGGCCCACCTGGCCAGCCGTCCATTCAGGTCTTTCATTTGCTGCAGCCATTGAAGGGAAGAATGGTCAGTAATGATAGTTAAATGGGTGCCGTAGAGGTAGGGCCAAAAATTCTTGATGGATAAAAGTATGGCTAGGCATTCCCTCTCAGTGATGCTGTAGTTTCATTCAGCCTTGCTTAGGGTTTTGCTAAAATAAGCTATGGGATAGTCAACCTGGTTATCATCATGCTGAGCCAGGATAGCCCCCACAGCGGCATCACTAGTGTCTGTGAACATCAAGAAGGGCTTATCGAAACAGGGATAAACTAGAACAGGTCTAGTACATAAAGCCATATGTAGGGTGTTGAAGGCCTGTTCCTGTTCAGGTTGCCATTCGAATGGAACATTTTTTGTAGGAGGTAGAACAACGGCTCAGCAAGGTCAGCAAACCGAGGGATGAACTGACAGTAATAGCCCACCATACCTAGGAAGACTTGAATATCTCGTAGGCTCTGGGGACGCGACATCTTTTCTATAGCATTGACCTTATTGGGGATAGGTTGAACGCCACGCTTGAAGACCTTATAGCCTAGAAACTCTAGCTCAGTCTGGAAGAAGGAGCACTTTGAGAGCTTCAGCTTGATGGAGGCCTTCTGGAGATGCTCGAAGACTTCCTTAAGGTAATTGACATGTCTGTTAGAAGTTCGCGAATAAATGGTGATGTCATCTAGGTAGACCAGGACACAGGAGAGCTTCAGATCCCCAAGGATCCCATCCATGGAGCGCTGGAACGTGGCCAGGGCATTGCAGAGGCCTTGGGGCATCCTGGTAGGCTCAAACAGCCCTTCATGGGTTATTAGAGCACACTTGGCTTGGTCTTTGGGAGCAAGCTTGACCTGCCAGTACCCACTGGTGAGGTCCATGGCTGAGAAGTACTGGGAACCTACAAGCAGTCAGAGCGAGTCATCAATATGGGGCAGAGGATAGCTGTCCTTCTTGGTGATAGTTGAGTTGTCGATAGTCCATCACCACCTGGTGCTTGCCATCCTTCTTTTGGACCAGCAACAGCGGGGAGGACCAAGGGCTACGTGAGGGAACCAAGAGCCCCGCATTGAGCAGCTGTTTGAGTTCTACCGTGACCTGGGCCTCTTTAGCCTTGCTCTTGCGGTAAGGCTGGGACTGAAATGGGGGGGCATCCCCGGTTTATACATGGTGGAGGACTCCGTTTATCCTTCCAAAATCGTAGGTCAAAGTGGAGAAGAGATCTGAGTATTCCTCCAGGAGCTCCTGAACCTTAAGTCGCTGTTCATCAGAGAGGTCCTTTCCTATGTTAGCGTTGACCAAGTTAACCGATGATGGCAACTCCAAGCCAAGGTCCCTCAATTCCCCAAAGCTTTGGATGTCAGCAATAGCCCCCATTGGTAACAGGAGAATGTAAGCGGCGGGCTGGCTAGGTCCTATAACTTTTGGTTTGTCAGTCATGTTGGCTAGCAACACTGATATCGACCCAGCATATTCTGGATCAAGGATTCCGGGGCAGGTCAGCACTTCCTTGGGAGATGGGTTATCCAGACCTTGGACCTCCAGTAAATACCCCGAGGGAATGTTAATGTGGACCCAGGTGTCGACAATGACCTGGGATTTTGGGGGCATGGTATTGGTCTAGGGCAAGTAAATTGGCATCCCCTCAGATCCATCCACAGCAGGAGGGTAGCCGGACTTGAGAGCCCCAGATGTGGTACTCAAGCCAATTGATTCTTCCTTTGGTCTCCAGTAGGCAGGCTCGGGCCTTGACATCCGCCCTAGAGTCATAAGCAGTTTCATAAACCAGAGGGACTTGGTGTCCTAGAAGGGAGAAACCACTGTCATAGTGGATAACAGTCAAAAAGTCTTGAAGAAACTGGGTTACAAGGAGTAGATCGTAGCTGGTGTTGTCTAAAGCAATGGCGGTTGTATCCAAAGCGAACTTTCCAAACTGAATTGGGAGAGAAGAATAGGCCCCTATGGATCGGGTGCACTGGGGGCCAGCTGTGCCATACTCCATGTAGTGCGGCATGTCAGGGGCAACCTTGATGCATTTCATCAACTTGGAAGAGATAATGTTCACGGGGGAGCCACTGTCAATTATGGCATAAAATTGGAATCTTGTGGACCCAGATGGCGACTTGGGTGACCAAACTTCCAAACTGAGGCGGCAACGTAAGGAACATAGGAGAATCATCAGAAGAAGAGTAAGCAGTATCAATGTCTTTATTGTCAATAGATACTGCAGCTACTTTTTCGGAGTTATTGGATTCTGGTTTGTGCGTAGGGGTTATTTGAGGCTGGACAGGGGTGTCAGCATGGAGCGCCTCATCCTTCATGCTGACTGCCCTTTCCCACCTCTTCAGCTAGACATTTCCAACAAGTTTTGGCGCTATGCCTAAATCCATTGCAATAGGTGCACCGTGGCCAAGGGTTTTTTTGATTCTCGACTATATGGACCCTAGGGCGGTTAGAGGGACCTGCGGGCGCAGCTTTAGAGTTTAGGATCATGGCAGGGATCTCGTTGAGGGCCTCCTTGATCTCTCTAAACAAGTGAACCCATTCTTCTGCTCGATCATGTGCATCTGGACCTCAGAATGGGACCCCAAGGTGGAGATGATGGCGGTAATGGCGTCATCCAGTGTGATATGGCTTGTCATAATCAAAGGTTGAGTCTGAGCGTAGAACCGGTTGGCAAACTCCATAGGGGCTTTCTCCTTTGTTAAGTTGAAAGCCCATAAACGCTTGCTTCTGGTTGGCCAAGGTTTGGTTACTGCTGAACTCTTGGATCAGGGCGGTGCATACTTGTTCCCAGGTGTTACTCTCCTTCAGATGGGGAGTCATAATTTCCCAGGCGGTACTGTCTAGGCATGAGTGGATGTGCTTCACCTTTTGTCGGCTGGTGGCCTCCTCTAAGGAACTCTCATAAGCATACAAGAAGGAGGCAATGCTCTCCTGCCCGGGGGTGAACTTCTCCTTGAAGCTAAGTTTAAAGTTTGTGACAATAGGAGTAGAGAGAGTGTTAACACCTGGGATAGGCGTCGGCTCTTAGATCTCCATTTCTGCATACTCTTGAGGAGCCCTTTGGTCTAGCCGCCTCCACAACCCTTCTAAGTCTTCTTGGATATATTCCCAGTTTCGACTGAGGGTGGAAGTGGACGCCTTGCTAGCAACCTGCTCCTTTAGGGACTGAATTTCGGCGTTCTGTAGTTGGAGCTGGTTTTCAATGGTGGCCAACTGGGTTTTAAACCTGCAACACGTCATTTCTATCCGGGAGATGAAAGCATTGGTGAGCCTCATGAAAGCGCTGAGGTTATCCATCTCATCTGATAGCGCTTCAATGGAGACCCTGGGGTCAAGGGGAACACCGTCCGTTCAAAGCTTGCATCCCAAGGCCACCTGTTGGATCTGGTCCCGCAGGGTGGCCAGAGCAGTTATTACATCCTTTTGCCAGGGGTCTTCGGGTTCGCCCAAGGTGGGGGGCCAGAAGGCCCTTCGGGTCCTGCTGGTCCATGTCACCCCTTGGGACCTTCTGGCCCCCTAGGCCCTTCTGGTCCAGCAGCTGCGGGGGAGTGGTCATGAGAGGCCAGCTCCCGGTAGCGCTGCTGTAGGGATTGTAGCAATTCTTCAGCTTGTTGCAATCATTGGGTCCATGTCGCTTCAAAATGCTAAGCATTTTGGCAAAACTGCTCCTCAAGGTGGCCAGAGATGCCGCTATCTATTACCACTAGTTGGTCGCATATTTCATTAATTAGCCAACAGTTATTGAGGATAGCTTCGTGATTGTCATGCATGAAGGAGGAGGCTGCATCATAGAAGTCAACCATATGAATGTAAATTTTGGGTGAGCCCTAGGTGCTTGGAGACCTCCTGATGGTGTAATCCTACGAGCTGGAGGAGGTGATGAATTGTGGGATGAACGAAATTAGGAAGGTAGTGATCAGGTCCCAAGGTAAGCTCCCCAGCAGGTAATGCAGATGAGGTGTATAAGTCTCGCATCATGGATGGCACAGCAGAAGCGCGGGAGTGGCTGGAGTGGACACCCTCAGCATAGATGCTGAGGATTAGTTGTTTGATGACATTGTGGGAATGTTCGAGCTGAAGTTGATATTGGCCCCCATCTAAGGAGGGCAGCGAGAATTGGAAAGCGGTGAGGAATTCGAGCCTTTCTGGCTGTGAGGGTGGTGTTGTGAATTTGGAAGAACTAAACCATCGAGAAACGCTCCTTGATTGACCAGTCATTTGGTCTTCAGGGTTGCTATTGGTTTCCATTTTGTGATTGACGTTTTCACTGGGTCAGCTCAGAGCCCCTGTAGTGAGCACCACTTTGTTGGCGCTACAGTTCTCTTGACTGGCACTGGGGTTCAAGGTGGCTTGAAGCTGGAAAATCGGAAGTGAGCACCAAAGAGGAAACAGAAAAATTAAGGTTAGTTTACCAAATATTTTATTAATTCAATATGCTTCAATATTTATAGGGTGCATGGGAACTCAATGCCTTTGGGATCTCTGGATCCTCATCTGATCAGGATCTTTAGTAACCTTCTGGAAAGGCCTCCTCAAGGGCGTCCTCAATGGATATTGTTGCTCACCTGACTGAGAAGGTGGAAAGCCCGCTCCATGTGACTCAGTACTAGGTAAGGTTGATCCAGAAAAATTTTTATCTTGGCTGGAATCGATGATCGACTTGGTATGGCCAGATTTGGAAGATGGGAATTCAAGATGTTTTTTATCTCAAATCCTGACACTCAGTATGTCTTCACTGTGGAGGTCATGGTGATGCACACATCAGCTTCCACTAAGTCCCCTGCCTCAATCAGCACATGAGCTTCCATTGTAAATTGATTAGTGAACTAAAGGAGAGTCTCATTTTGGAAGTGTCTGATTGTTAAGAATTCCGCTTTTCAATGTGACACCTTTAGGTATCCCCAAACAGGTGAAGCACAGTATCTTTTACATCCCTATAGGTAACAGAGCTACTTGGTAGGTAGCAGGTGACTTGATCGGCACTTCCAACATCTAAGGCAGATATCAACAGTTTAGCCTTCCATCTATCAGATGCACCTTCCGCTGAAAATTCAACTGTTTGAAGAAACCATAAATATTCCCATTTTAATCAAACAAAAATAGTTATTCAATATTAACAACCTCATCCGTTTGTGGCTTTTTGGACCATACTGAGGAATGGGTCAGGATCCAAAAAGAAGTTTCCCAATGAGAAGCTGGACCAGCGGAAGTTGGGATGTCTGCCGCTTCAGGGTAGCGTGGCCTTCTGCCATGGGCGGCACCACCATAACTTGAGGGAATTGGCGCTCTGTCTCATATTTGTATCCAGTGCTACCATTCTGGGTGTAGTAGCTCTGACCAGCGTCATATTCTTCCGCGTATGATGCCCTCCCTTATTGTTCATCCTCATCCCAGTGAGGGCGTAAGAGTCACTGGTTAATTTCTGCTCTGCGCACTGCAGTCGTTTAGTAGTATCATCCAATAGGTTGTGAGTTCCTTGTTTTGATGTCCCAAAATTTGCATTTGGCTAAACGAGCTATCGAGCTGATGCATGACAACATTTTTTTCTTGAAAAAGTTCATCCTTTTTTGAGCACTGCGTCTAAGGTAAGTTTGAGTTTCCTCATACCCAGCTGGTGCAGTGTTCCATGAAGATTCCCCAGTAACACAGGCTGTGTAAGACATGGCTGGCGACTGGAGATTCGTAGTAATTGATGATTGAAAAATGGGCCCCCTGTAGTGAGCACCACTGTTGTGAATTTGACCATAGGCTCCACTAGTGTGCCAGGCCGACTGGTATGAAGACTGGTTGGCCTTTTGCCATTTCACCTTCATTTGCATGCCAACCCCTACAAGTCCACTTCCAACCCACAACTAACAACTAACTGCTTTGCCTTTAGCCCCAGGTGTCCTCAGCGTGTGCCCCAGCAAGTACTGCCCCCTTCATGGGTGGCTCAAGCACTTCTGCACTTCCCCACCCACACGACCCTTCACCAACCCATCTGGGCATGCCCTGGTGAGTCCATCCCCCTTCCTGGGCAGCTATGGCATTCCCACACTGCGCCCCTCAAGGTTGGCAGCCAGTCAGCGCATCCGCTGGTAGCCATCTGGCCAGGTTCCCTCCAGATCCTCATAGGGAGGAGGCATGGGAGCTGGCAGCGCTGGCCACTCCAGGCGTTATCACCTGCACCTATTGGGGATCCCCAATCCTATCTACTCCTATTCACACAGGGTATTAGCCACTATCAAATAAAAGTAAGATTGGTGCAAGGGAGGTGTTTATTAGGAGGGTATGATCGACTATTTATATTACTTTCAGGGCTACTGCTCTCAAGTACTCTTTGGCCAATCAAATACCAGAAAATCCATCATCCTCCTGTTTCCAAAACTCTATCAGATCATAAACTTCATTCATTCATATTTCATAGTGATTCCCTCTAGATCTTCTCATCTGATCACTGAATATTAAAATAGGTCAACTCATTTTAATTTATTGTGGGGAAGGCTGACCATGGGATGGACACTTCTGAATATGACTCAGAAGAGACAAAACTTAGTACCAGGGAAGGCACCCCAGAGAAGCGATGCTATCTCTTGTTGCCAGCAGGAACGCCACTTATGGGGAGGGAGAGGAAAGTGTGGAGGGGCCGTAGCCACAACTGAACACGTGTGGAGGAAGGGGTCTGAATTGATGAACCAGACTAGGAACCAGGAGGAGACCAGCTGTCGGCGACGTGGTGGGAGGTATCCAAACATCCTTACTTGAAAGTGGTCCACCAAATGAGACCGGAATCTGTGGACAGCTTCTGGGAGGGTGGGGGTGGAGCCTGCGATGGCATCTAAGACAATCGCGTGGATGGTCCACATGGCAATTGCAACCACCAAAGCACAGAGGGAGGGTGGAAGCGAGGAGGCCATTGATAGAGCAAACATATCTCTTGACAGACTTAAGGGATGCGTTTGATCCTGGCCCAGCAGACGTTGAGCTTTGCGCCATATCACTTTAGAGGTAGGGCACTTCTCCAGGCGGTGGAACAGCGTTACATACTGGCCACACACAACACAGGATGAGTGTAAAGCGTTAGAGCGCTCAGCTGTACGATACACCCACCTCAGGCAGTGCCACACATGGGAGCGGACTTGAGGCTGCAACAGAGGATATTGTACGTAAATCCAGATAGTTTTTTGGGTCTCAATGGAGTAAGGGATGTCCATCATGTCCAGGTAGTCCACCCTGGATAAAACATGGGGCCGAATGGGGATCACGCCATCATGGATGGGTAGCCCCTGTACCTCTTGTGTGAACTGGGGTGAGGGGCGGCCTCTCTGGTCTGTGTGTCCGCTAGTACGAATTCTCCACTCAGCGCTCCGCATGGAGAGGAGTATTCGTTTGTAGTGGGTTTTAGTCCTGTGAGGACCTGTGGCCGATGTGTGTGATGCGAGGTGTTTCACCAGGGAGTGGGGGTTCGATGGATTGTTGAGGCCCAAGGCGTGGGAGAAGTTGGAGCGGGCTGCGCGGGACCAGTGTTGGGAGGGGAGTGTAGGGGCATTGACGGCCGCAATCCAGGTGCCCAGGATCTTGGCAGCATGGGCTTTGAAGTCAAGCAGGCCCATGCCACCATGATGATGAGGGCCAAACATGACCTCTAGCCGTACTGGTGGAGGGCGGCATGACCAAAGCCATCCTTGCAGCAAGGCATACAAGGATTTGAAGAAGCTTGGGGAGAAGGGGATGGCGTGGGCTTTAAACCAGACTTTGGAGAGGAGCATAGAGTTGGCTAAAACAACCCTGCCAGTAAGGGAAGTAGGGTTGGCTCTGAGAGAGGCGATTTGCTTTGTCACGTTGTCCATAATATGGCACTCCATTACTGCTGACGCGTATCCGCCTGCCTCCATCCACACGCCCAGATGGCGTACCGGTCCTATGGTAGGACGTGGCACAAAGGGGAGCACCAGTGGGGCGGTGTGTGTTGAGTTATTAGGGCGAGGATGTGGGCGAGCAGATGGGCCAGGTTGGGAACTAATTGATGGGGTCCAGCAGTTCTGAAACTGACCAAGGAGGATGATTTCGGTTTTGGAAGCGTTCAGTGCCGCGTTGCTTACCCAGGAATACTCCTGGATGAGAGCTTCAAGCGCGCGTGCATCTTGATTATTAGACACCCCAACCACAAAGTCATCTGCAAACGCCATTATCTTGACTGGGGCTTGGCCTGGCACATGGACCCCAGTGACTTGGGCATTCACATTTCGCAGTAGTGGGTCAAGGCTGAAGTTGTATAAGAGTGGGCTGAGGGGTCTCCTTGTCACAAGCCCCTTTGGGGGTGGACTACTTCCGTTAAAAAGCCAGGGCCACGTACTGCCATTGTTGCAGATTCCGTGAGCAGCATCACCCAGTTGATGAAGCGAGGGGGTAGGCGGAATTGATGGAGGCAGGCCCTGAGGTATTCCCTGTTTACTCTATCATAGGCCTTTTGTTGGTCCAAGAATACAAGTGCCCCAGAGGCTGTGTATTAACATACATTAGCCACAGAGTGCACGTTATCCCAAATCGACCTTCTGGGTATGAAACCAAATTGTTCTGGGGAGATGGTGGCAGATGCTACAGTCCCTAAATGGTTAGCCATGATTTTTGTTAAAATTTTAGTGTCTGTGTTTGTTAGAGAAATGGGGTGCCAGTTGGCTAAGTCTAGCTTATCCCCTTTCTTGAAGAGTGTGACAGTAAAGGCCTCATGCCCTCCTGGTAGGAGGCGCATTTCCAACAGGCTTTGGTTAAGTGAGGAGAGCAGCAATAAGATATATTTGAAATACTTTTTGTAGAACTCATATGGAATGCCATCTGGGCCTGGGCATTTTTTGTTTGGCGCACCGCAAATGGCTGTCCATAATTCAGTCAGAGTAATCAAATTCATTATTTCTGGTTATTGGAAAATGGTGCAGATGTGGGCTCAGTTGAGAAATTCCGTCACCTCAGCTGGCTGAATTGGATCAGATTGGTACAACTTGGAGTAATACTTTTGTGTTTTGATTGCCACTTTGGCTGGCATATCCGCAATGGAATCATCCGATCTTCACACCTGTGTGCAGGCCACACTCTGGCATGGTGCAAAAAAAATTTTAAAGAAATGTGTGGTGCACTTGTCGCCTTTTGTGATGTGTGTGGCCCTGTACTGAACACAAACCCAATGTTTGTGTTGCCTTTTGAGTGCATTGAGGTGGGTGGCTGCCTCCACCCACTTCCAGCCCCATGCAGAGCTGTATCCTATAGCTGGGATTTTGGACTCCAGGTGTGTCAACTCTGCCAGAGCGTGTGAAATGACCACCAATGTGGCTCGTGAGCGTCTGGAGGAGAGATGGTGAGAGTGGCAGATGGTGTCATCTTTGAAAGTTGCCCATGTGGAAATGGGGTCCGCGCAAAATGGTGCAAAAAACTTTTTTGCCAAAGTTGCTGCTTCCACCCACCTGGAAAATCCTGGCGACGCAAGCTCGGAGGGGCAGATTTTGCACCAATGTGGGGCCTTAGCAGCTGTGACAGGTAGGTGGTAGGTTAGCAAGACCAGTCGATGGTCAGAGAATTCCATTTTTGTTTTTTGAAGTGGGAGATGTGGGGTTGGAATTTCGCCAGCGTTAGGATAAGGTCAATGCGGGTCATGGACCTTAATTGGCCATTGTGGACGTGGGGGTGCATCATGTTTTCGAGCAGCGGGGCATGTCACAGCAGCGCATCCATCAACCTGAGGGTGGCCTTTAGAATGCGCAGTTCTATGTGACCCTGGGGGGCGTGGGGTGAGGAAGGCCACCGCCCGTTGTGTGTTTAGCCAACAGTTCATGTCACCAACTAGGAAAGAGTCTGGGGGTAGTGGGAGGAATTTGACCAATGTGAAAAATTCCTGACGCTCGTGTGCACCATTTGGGGCATAGATGTTAATGATTGCATGTGCTACATCAGCCCACGAGAAAGTGACAACAAGCACTCAGCCATTTAGGAATTTTTCTGAGAATAAAAATTTGAAAAAATTATTTTTCTGAATTAGCACCCCACAGTGCTTTGACCAAAAGGATAGGGATGGTAGGAGCATTGTTTTCAAAGCTTCCTCGGAACCTCATGGACAGTGGGACTCCTGGATGGCCAGGATATCCATGGGTAAATTGTGTTGTAAAAAACTCAGATTCCTAGCCTGGGACGGGGAGGCCTTGAGTCCAGTGATATTCAATGTCCCTAAAGTGAAGGTTTCCCCCATTGCACCTTAGGTGCGAGGGGTGGGCACCCAGGCCCACCAGCCTCCTCTAGATCCCCACGGGCCTTCACATCAGTGTGGGTGTTAGCAGCAACGCTATTGGGGTTTTTGTTAATTTTTGCAGAAAGAGTTGCAATGGCTTTAGCCTTCGCTTTTTGTTTTCCTGACATTGGACAAATTTTTTGCAGTGCGGATGAGTTTGGTGCACTGTTGAGCAGGTCAAAAAAAATTCAGTTGGGAGGGGTCCCAAATCAGTTTTGACTGGAGCTTGGGTGCAATGATTGGGTGAGATCAAATCCCCCATCGGATCCTTGGATTGAGTGGCCTGCTTGGCATGGGTTTCCCAATCTGATTGGTTGAAGGATTCCCAAGTTGCTTCCATTGTAAAGGTTTCCATGTCCTCCTGGCATTGTGAGTGTGGGATAGCGGTGGTGGCTTTGGCTGCTTCCTTGGCCGCAGCCCTGTGGGCCTGCTTGGCCTTCTTCCGCTCTTGTGGGGAGATAGGCTTTACCAGTAGGTAGCAGCCTTGTGCTCCCCATGGGAAAGCCTCTTTGGTGCTTGCAGTTGGTTTATAGTGCGCCTCTCCGCTGGCCATGGCCGCTGAGGGGTGCTCTTGGAATGTGACGCCCTCCTTGGTGGGGCGTGCGTGCGCCTTATGGCCAAATGCGTCACAGTGGGTGCAAATGGGGGGCGCGCTGTCCACGGTCACCCAGAATGGGTGGGTGGTATGCCCTAGGATATCAATAAAAGTGGAGTGCGGGATCTGGGTTAGGTCCTTCACAATCTCCTTGATTGGGGTCAGGACTGCGATGGCTTTGCTGGTGCACAGGTGTGGCATCAGCATGAAGTGTTGAATTTCAAAAGATCGTATTTCGCCGTATACAGAGAGACCATCTTTCAGGTGGTGTTCCAAAATGTCATGTTTTACCATAGTAGGCAAAAAGTCAACCGTGAGGAAAATTTGGTTTGATTTTGTCCATCTGGTGCATTTGGTTTTGATGACCCATTGCCCTTCAGAGAGGTCAACCATTATGTGCACCGCTGCGGCCTCATCTGCTGCCTCTTTGCTTTCAAAACCTAGGTCCAGCCAACCGCATGACATGGAGTGAGGTGCGACGTACACCGTGGTCAGGAAAATTGTGTGCACATTTTCACAAAATTTTTCCCATAAGGCTGTTTGTTAGATGTCCAGAAACACGCGGACTCCAAATTCCACCGATGAAAGTGGATGGAAGTGTGGCGTGTTGATGTACTGTTTTCATCGTGCTTGCCATGTGAGTATCTCTGGGGAAATAGTGACCGCCAGTTTTTTAAAATTTTTGTTTATTCCGCCAGTTTCTCTGGGGCGTTTTTAAATGTTGGAGGCCGCGGGCCTTCCACCTGCTCCTCTTACTTTATTTGCCCAACTGCTCCCTGACATGGGCGCAGACTAATCTCCTCTGTGAGATTATCAAACTAGATTCAGTCTTGAATTGAATAGGTTGCAAAAGTGATTGCAACGAGAAAGAAAAGTAAATTAGGTCAATTCATCCTCAGCATAAGTTACTGGTCAATTGTATATAAATTTGTAATTAAAAAGAACTTTGAGCATCCTCAGCTTAAGTTGCTGATGCTCTGAATTAGTTGTAAATCTTAAATGATTGATAACGAATACTTTGACTTTCCGCCAGAAAATCCCACAATCACTTCTTATGGCAGCTGGTGCAAGATAAGGTTCCGCTGACTCGAATTTAAGTTAGTGAAATCATTGTTAGGTGTTTGTAGACAAATACATTGGCTTTCCACTGGAAATTCCCACAATCACCTACAGTTTTATAGTTAGCGCCAAACTGGGAATCCGCTGAGCCTAAAACGATTAATATTTTTTATAACATTAGATAGTATCAAACTAGGCAATTAGCTGGAAATTATGCCTGACTAACTGAGACCCCTAATTATGATACTATTGGAAGGATCCATCTGGTTAATTTCTTGACAGAACTCTTTGTTAAAGTTTAAATGGCGTAGAACCGGCACACTGATCAGTGCCATCCAAAGTGTGTCAAAGGAGCATTGATGACATTCTGCCCATTTGAACATGGCATCCTTTTTGATAAACTCAAATAGTGGGCCCCCAGTAAAGCTGAAGTTAGGGATGAAGCACTGGTAGTGGCCAACAATTTATAAAAATGCTTGTATATCATGCTTATTGTTTGGCTTAGTCAATTTTTGGATGGCCTCCACCTTAGCCAGCTGTGGTTTCAGCCCCTTTGAGTCTACCACAAACACTAGTTATTCCATCTGATCTTTGAAGAAGTGACATTTAGGTGGGCTAATTAGGGTAAGCTGGGGCCTCTGCGTGGCACAAATGGGGAAAGCCTGTGGAAACATGGGTGAGTAGCTAACACCAGAACCCAGAGAGGCACGTTGATCAGGTCCTATAGTGGCCTGAAAGAAGTGTGGGATGGTAGTGATGACTGTGCTGACTGTGCTGACCTTTTCTTGCGGGTTTCTACCACTCCCTGAGGGGAGAATATGGGCAGGAAGGGGGTACAATTCAGGAAGGTCTCTTGTTAAATGGCCTCCCGTTGAGCTGGGGTTGCGCGGGTGTGGACCCCCAGGACAAGGGAGGGTCAATCCTGGTTAGCTGCGCTTTGGTGCACCTGCCTACAATAAATGCCTCAGTTTGTTGATTTGACCTGAAGCTCAACTAGCTAACAGTTCATTCAGCATGAGCCAGCTGGTAGCAAAATGGATCATGCAAGAAAGTTAAGATTGATATGAAAGGACTCCAAGGCTATCTGGACAAAAAGGGGCTGGAACGCATCATCTTCATTAAAAGAATGCATGTGTCAAAGGGGAAGGCTTCTGCCTCTCCCCCTCAGGGGCCTTAAACCTGGGGTTCATCAGGTTTTGTCCCCCGCAAGGGGGATGAGAGGCATATCGCCTGTCCTGGCTGGTGCAGAAGAGCTGCCCATTACTTAAACAGGGCGGGCATATGTCAGTTTAGGGGGAAGCGTGAGCTACTCCCAATCGCGGTTGGGATTGCATTTTAATTGGAGCTTAGATTCGTGCAGCCTTAGTGTGGTGGGGGGCAGTACCCCAGGCCTTCATCCCGCAATAGTTGATCATACTAGGAGTCAATTAGGGCTTTTAAAACTCAAAGAAGTGACATTTAAGAGACTTAATCTTGATGTTTGCCTCAGTGAGCTGGCGTAATACCACTTCCAGATGATCATGGTGCTCAGAAAAAGTTTGGGAGAAAATATCAATGTTATTGAGGTACACAAGGATGCATGACAGCTTCAGGTCACTAAGGTTAGTGTCCATGGCACTTTGGAACGTAGCTGGGGTGTTAAGTAGCCTTTGAGGAAAACATGTTGGTTGGAATAGCCCATTGGGTGTGATTATGGCACATTTCTCCTGTTCCACCACGGGAAACTCAATTTTCCTTTACCCAATATCAGATCCATCACTGAGAAGTAGCGAGCTCCTCCTAACCAATCCATTGCATCATCAATCTGAGGCAAAATGTACAATTTCTTCTTAATAATACTGTTAAGCTTCCAGTAGGCTATCACCACCCATTTGGTACCATCCTTCTTTTTTACAATCATAATGGGCGAAGCCCAAAGTCTCTTAGACAGTTTGAGCATCCCTTACTCCAGCAGCATATCAATTTCCTAGGTAACAACTTCTTCAGCTGCCCTTGATCAGCGGATTGGCTGAGACCTTATGGGGAATGATCTCCTATGTCCAGTCGATGTACCACTCCCCAATTGCACCCTAAACCATGGTCGTCAACGGCGTAATCTCTTTATACTTTTTTAAATAAAGCTATTGCTTGGTCTTTTTGTTCTTCAAATAACCCTATTAAATCCTACAGCAGTACCACCAACATTATGCCAGGATGCGGCTTGACTGTTAGACTAAATTCAACCAACGGCCTGAACTCATGAACCTGAAGGACATCCTCAACTGGGGTCAAGGGTAACTATGCCACTATTTGATGCCAGCAGCTTTGCAATGTTTCATTCTATAGATTTTCTTTTAAACTTTGATCTCCCATGTCCCAGGAGTATAATCTTGGAGCCATATGAGGCACAAGCTGCTTTTGCTGGAAAGGCCCAATAACCTCCTCATAAATCCCAGCTGGCACTTCCACCTCTAACTCAGTGTTTACTATTATTTGGTGCCTGGAAGGAATGGATATATGTCCAGCAGCTCTGAGCGGCAGCCTTTGATATTCATATTTTGCTGGATAAGGGCCCAGATCTTGATCTTTAATAAATGTAGTAAACCAGAATCACTCTATCACTGTATGCAAGGTTGATATGTCCCATGTGCATCAGATCCTTCAGAACTCCGCTGAAGGTAAAGTAGATTGGGATCCGCTGCCCCAAAATTTTAAAGTTCTCTGCTGTCATATCAATGACAGCCCTGAAGTGTCATATGAAAGCAGTTTCAATTAACAGGTCATAACCATTGTTCAATATCTTTATATCCTAGGCTACAATGAAAACTGACCCAAACCGCAAAAATTTCATGCTGTATGCTCCCTCAAATACCATGCTTTCCGCTTAGCTGCCCCATACATCATTTATTGTTCTACATCAAGCTTTAACGTCAACTTTGCCACCAAGTTAGTGGAATCTATGTGACTGTAGCACCCACGTCTATTATAGCATTAAATTATTTTTTTTCTACAAATATTTCACAGTATGTACACTCAGAATAAGAAGTATATTGACTGTTTAATATGTGAACATTTAAGGGATCTCTTTTCCCAAGAAAGCTCATAATCCCTTCACCAACTTTGGGGTATTCTTTGGCAATAGCGTCTACCAGAAGGGCTACGTTTACAACTTTTTTGGGAAGATGCATCTGTGGCTGGATCCAGCTTGTCTTAATAAGCTTGTACAAACATTTGACAGGCGTATGGCTTCAGTTTCTCCTGAGGTCCTTCATTCACCGCGGCCTTGGCTTGCGCCCATGTTAGTACGTTCACTCCTCCAACCAGTTGCCGTAGTAAAAACTCGTCAATGTATTGAGGGACTTCCACTGAATATACTATAATAGGTTCAGGTGGGAAGTTTGGGGTTGGGATAGCGGAGGTAGAGAGTCCCATCTCTACTCCACTTTATCTTTTCCCTGGTATTATTTATCCTGTTGCACATAATGAAATCAATGGTTAGAGCAACTCCGTGCAAGGTAGCTAGGGCAACTGCACCAAAACAATCAAACCTGTATGGTCTGTATCCTTGATTCTCATATGAATATCCAGGCTGATAGTTTGATTGTTGAAAATTGGCGTAACCAGGGCCAGGTCAATAAGTGATTGCTGGTGATCAGCATAAATAAGTCCAGGTCAGTAGTTGGGCTGCTGACAATTTCATGAGCAGGGTCATAGAGGAAGTCAAACTGCTGTGGGTAACTCTGCTAAGGGCGAGGCATGTGACTATAATAAGGCCGGGGGTTACTAGGCGGAATCTGAACAGGATGGGAGAAAACCCCAAAAAAGAAAGTCCAGTGATGGCGGCAGTATGTTTTGCTCTGTATTGGGTGGAGGGAAGGTAGCGGATAGATGGTTTATAAACTTAACAACTTTAATCAAAGGTATGTTGCCCTCCAAATTGGAGTCATGGTGTTGTAAAGCTTGCAGTATGGCTTCACTGCGGAGGTCATTGCAATGCACACATTGGTTTTGATAAAGTTCCTGCCGCAGTTATCACATGGGCTTCCGCCATAAATTGGTCGGCAAACACAGTGAGGGTCTCATTACGTTGGAACCCAGTGGTCAAGAATTTAGCCTTTTGCTGCGACATCTTTGAGGTACCCCCAAACAACTTCAGCACAGTATCCTTCACTTATTGGTATGTAACAGTACTTCTGAGAAGATAGCAGGTGATTTTTTCAGCCCTCCCAACATCCAAGGTAGATATTAAAAATTTAACTTTATGCTGATCAGAGGCTCCTTCCACCGCAAACTCAAATTGTTTAAAGAAGCTGTGGATATTCTAAACACAATAAAATGAAGGCAGCTTTTTGATGAAAATTTCTTCCTCCTGCACATAACTGTGACCTTTTGGGGCATATCGAGGAATGGGTTGAGACCCATAAGCAGTATCTCAATGATGAGCTGGTCCAGTAGCCCAGCAGCGGATGGCCTGTCCGCTGATTCAGCAGTAGCATGGGTCCCTTTGGTGGGCAGTACAGCTAATACTTGAGAGAATTGGTTCTCTGATACATAGTCATCTCCATAGCTGCACTCTTGAGTGGAGTAGTTCATGCTGTCTGCAGTTTCAGTGAAGTACTCCTAGATTGGATATCCAATGTCATATTCCCCATAATACAATTCTCTCTGAGCAGTCCCTTGCCGCTTGTCCACTTCCAAATTAGTGGGTTGGGAGGTATCATCCAACTTCCACTCTGCGCAATAAAGTTTCTTAGTAGTGTCATCCAGGTTTTAAACAAGTTGCCTGTTTTGTTGTCTAAGAATCTGCATTTGACTAAATGTGTTGTCAAGCTGGTTCATTATGCCATTCCACTCCTGAAGGACCTCATCCTTCTTCTTAAACCGCATCTAAAGCAAGTTTGAGTTCTGCATATTCAGATGGTGCAGTGTGCTATGAGGATTCCCCATCAAAGCAAGCCTGATGTGACATGGTCAGCAACTGGGAATTTTTAGTTTTGGTGGTTTGTTCAATGGTCCTCTTGTAGTGAGAACCACTGTTATAATTTGGCATTATAGGTAATATACGCCAAGAAGGTTGCACAGGGTAAATCTCACTGTGCAATGGACAGACAATATGAAGATCATCTATCTCGATAAAACTTAATAAACATTTAAAAAATATGGAGCAATTTCCCTGATTACACTTCTTTATTTAACTAAATATCTTAAAAAAATACTCTCTGCTCAGCTCTCTCTTCCTATTAAAAACCTTCTTCCTTCAATTGTACCATCTCATTTTAATATCAGCAAATTCAGTCAATACCGCTCCTTTGGCTTAGACTATTTGGTTCTGCTGTATTCTCATTGGCTCTGGCAGAGTATGCCATTCTTAATTTCCCTATTACCTTATATTAAGGCGATCTACTAAATATTTGCCCTATGATGACATCTCCTTATCACCTTTTATTTGTAAGTGATCCAATAAATATCCTTTCTGACCCAATATTGCTTCATACTAAGGCGCTTGAATAATTTTAACGTGTAATCATGGTTGGCAGATTCTAGTCAATATGCTGTAGCCATTCAGGGCCTATTGTCCAGTCATATCAGAATCTTGATACCAAGGAATACCTGAATATCGTTTAGTTTTATAATCAAGTCATCCTTTCAAATTGTGACCACTACCTGATAATGGAGATATCCCTTCCCAGGTAACTTTATGCCCAAGGAATCCCATGTCCATTTGGAAGCACTAGCATTTGGCTGACTCCAGCTTCAGTGAAACAGAGCGGAGGCGTCCAAATACTTCCTTCAAATGAGTAAAATGTTGGTCAAAGGTGCGTGAGAACGTGGTCAAATCATCAAGGTAAACTAACACACATGTCATCTTCAAGTCCCTAACGGGCATCCATCCCCTTTGAAAAGTGGCCATGGCATTGCATAGACCTTGGGCACTCTCTAAGGTCCAAACAGCCTCTCACTTTCTATGAGGGCATATTTAACATGATCCTCCAGCGCAAGCTCAATCTGTCAGTAGCCGCTAGTGTGATCCATTGCATAGAAGAATTGGGAACCCTTAAGAGTTGTTATAAATTATTGATTTGTGGTAGCAGTAACTGTCCTTCCACTTAAAGGCATTCAACCGGTAATAATCCATTACTATTATGTGCCCAGCCTTCTTCCATATAAGCAACAAAGGAGAGGCCCACGGACTTTGTGAGTATTTCTTAATCCTGCGTCCAGGAGTTGCTTTAATTCCTTTGCCACCTTACTTCTTCAAATTTAGATTTTCGATAGGTCTGAGCCCATATTGGAGGATAGTCGCCGGTGAACACTCTGTGCTTTACACCTTTTTATCTTACCAAAATTATCTGAACTTTTAGAAGATAAGTCAACATACTCTTCAATTTAACACATCCTCTTGACGCTGCTGCTCAGTTGTGAGGATGTCCCATATCTTTACATATAAGTTACCAATGATATTGTCTGTATCAATCTCTAAATTACGTAGATCTCTGCACCTGCAAATAGATAACATGATTGGTGGGTAAAGTCCAGGTGTATGCAACAGGTTGGTTTTGGGATAAAATTACAGAGTTATCAGTAAAATTATCCATCATAATGGTTAGGGGCCTTGATATGTGGGATCTAGCACCCTGGGGCAAGTGAGTGGCTTGTGAAGCGACAGGTTAGAATATCCTAAAATTCCTAAAAAATGGGTTGGCGGAATGGTAACTTGAATCAACATGTTACAAGTATTCTAGATTTAGGGTGTTAAAATCTTGGGCTTAAATGTCGCTCGCTTCTGGCCCTAGATTTCAACTGCACAGATTCGTGGATCCTTGCATTGATTAATTTGATTAAATTTTTTAGACTGGGGCAATAATAGTATGAAGGCTATTATTATTGTTGATTGCCCAAAAGCCACGCTGAGAGTATTATCCAACGCTAAACAGGTGCTTCTTCGTTTTGAAGACGTTTTGGTACTAGTAGGGAACACTTTCCCTATTTTCTTCTCACAGAGCCAAGCGGAGACTTGATAGTAACAACCTAAGGATATCTAATTCTTGCACTTTTCTCTTAAGAGTAATGTTAAAACAACCAATTTTAAAACTAAGTTATTATCAAGTTTGAACCTGCTTTTATTAGGGAACAATTTGGGGTTTTATATTAGAATCAGCACACAAGTTTCAGCTGTCCGCTGGGAATTATTTGTGCTCCTATGCTGGGTTGACCCTCAGTGTTAGTCACTGAATCTTGTCAGGTACCATTCCCTTGGGTTTCTTAGACATTGTAATCCTCATATGTTTGGCGACCAAACAATTGGTAAAAGGGACTTGAAACCAATTGTTTTGGCTGATGACAATTCTATCTTCCTCTGGCATTTGAACGTTTTTAAAGTTTCCAATGACTCCAATACATTCCACTCTGAACAATTCCCTACAGTTTGACTATTGGTTGTTATTCTCATATCAAGTTAAAGCTTGATTTAATCAGGAATATTGTCCAATAATAATCTCATCAGTTGGTGGCCTCAAATATCATTGGGGATGATTCCCGACGATAATTCATTAGTCATTGGCCACAAATATCATCAGGGATGTTTCACGGATATGGCTAAGAAGAACTAGACTGGGCTCCTAGTCAGGGTGCGCGAGCACCAGTGGAGGCCCAAAATGCCAGAGGAATAGCGTTCTGGGAGACTAAAGTAAGTGGGGATCTACAGGGAACGTGAGATAAAACGTTTAGTAACGTACCAAAGGCCCACAAGGCAAACCAAATGGTTGCGTTGGGGGCAACCGTGAGTCTTATGGGGGCAATTCCCAAGGGTGGGAGAGGCAGGCAGGGCGACGACTCCTCCAGGGTTTGCAGTTGCTGGCCTTCAGATTCTGATAGGGGGCTTGCACACCAGTGGGATGTGGCACAGAGGCCACCTGTTATGGGAAATATGGGTAAAAGGATGATAGACCCCATGAGAGGGCCTGGGATCAATTATCCTCTGAAGGGGACACTCTGGGTCCTGCTGGTGAGCGTGGCCCACAGTGGCAGGGGCGGCTAAGGGAGCCAAACTTATGCACAGCGGACTTGGCGTCTGAATGAATGGAAGGGCCTCCATTTAACAGATGCATGGGAACAAATGGAGTAGCAGATACACCATCAGGGGTGGGGTGGATTAATGTGGTTGCAATCTGCTGCCGCATGTCCGGGATTGAGCAACTGGATAATCCAGTCAGTGAACATCAAAAAAGGGTGGGCGATGGCATGCTTTTTCAGATTGATCAATGGAATCGTTAATAATTTTAAAGCAGATGGAGTCTGTGGCAAACTAGGCGGATTTATTGGATTTAATTCGATGGAGGCAAAAAGAATGAAATGACAACTGCCCTTGGTAGGGCCAGTTGCCTTTTAAATGGGGTGATAGGCATGGGGAAGTATTGGAGGATTGGTTGTACAGGGAATGGGAAGGGAATTTGGTTGGCTTGCTCAGAGGGGGGTAAAAGGTGGCTCCCAATTTTGCAAAAGCTTAGAAAGATTTTGCAATTATTCCCAACTTCTTGGGACTAAGCCAAATTGATACTGCCAATCCAGGTCCCAATGACTTGAATCAGCCTGTTCGCATGGCTGGGGCAGTCCAGATTCATTTTGGAAGGCAGGGGTCCACAGATTGGGTTTTTTGTGATTCAGGCCAATCCCACGATTGGGCAGCTCATATGATTCAAACTTCCTGGATCCATTTCAGAATGTGGGGCCCTATGATCTGAGCCGTTTGGAGCCAGGTTTGTGATCTGAGCTGTGTTCTAATTTGGCTTCTGAAGCAGGCCAGCCTGGACCAGCTCCCCCAGTCCAGAGATTACCAGCTGGGCTCTGACATTGAAAATACAATTTTCCCATTTTTAGCCATGGCTTTCCTGGGGAGCGGATGGCCTCTGGGGCCTCTCCCTGCCCCCTGAGGTGAGTCATCTCAAGCAGACACCTTCTATCAATCCCACCAGGATTGAAGAGGAGGAAGGGGTGGGAGTGGGATGTCTTTGGGGAGGAAAGCCATCACTAAGCGCTCATCAATCACATGGGCGAGGTCACTCAGCTGTGACAGAGGGTCCACGGGAGCCTTGGGGCCCCTCTTGGTCTGTAAGGGGTGCTGAACCCTATCCAGTTTGAAGGGCTGGTCCACAAGACTTACAGGATGATGCCTGACGGTAATCTCATCAATTGGCAGCTGTTGCTGACCCTATATGATTAAAATTAATCATCTAATTAATAATTGGTTAAAAGGTTGTTTTATGTGGTCATCTGAAATTCTGACATATCTCCCCTCTTGACCAGATTATCCAATGGAAGATAGAACCCTTGGGGATGGAAGCTGCTTTAGCTTGAGTTCATATTTTGTTTTTCATATTTCTATGTCCTCAGCGGAGTGCAGCTCTGTCCACACTCAAACTTATATGCTCTTCTCAGTTTTGATGATTTTGTTCCTTGGTTGCTACCCGTTGCCACCTCTTCTCAAGTGAGGTTCCCATGGCCACATGCCATGCCAGTCCCATCTTCACATATTTTGCTGAAAGATCAACTGGTCCACCTGTAAAAACCCCAGGACAGGTCTTGTTGGCACTTTGCCACCTATAAAAACCACAGGATGGGTTTTGTTGGCACTTTGCCACCTGTACAAACTCCAGGACAGGTTCCATTGACATCTTGCCACCCGTACCAACCCCAGGACAGGTTTCAACATTTTGTTGATAGGGACAATTCCAGCGGAGCTAGTTTCATCCTGTCCTGATCCTGCCACTACTTGGGACTCATGCCCATCACTATTTTCCTTCCTCCACACTTGGTAGGTGGGAATATCACTTGTTGCATCACTGCTCAAATTAAAATCAGTTTTAATATTTTTTTACTTTTTCTATTTTATTCATCTTTTTATATATTTTATCTTTTTATTATTTTTATTTTTTTATTTTTATTATTTTCTTCATTAAGTCCAATACTTTAAGTATTTCATGTGAACCTATTTAGTATTCAACCATCTTCAATATTCAATCATATAGGCATCATTTGCTGAATTGATAATTTCAAATGGTCCCCTACATAGACATCCACTAGTCTTTACTTTTTTAAATTTTTCATTGTCATTTCATTTGCCCGAGATTGTAATTCAATCAGGATATTGGCCAGTCAGATAGATATTGTTTGGCACTCATCCCCAAAGCTGGCTCAACTTCTGAATACAATATTGGTGGTAATGTGCCTTTCCACCTAAAAAATTTGAACGGTATTTTTCAGTCACCAGTGCATTGCATAAACCTTGTGGCATTCTGGTTAACTGTTATAGTCATTGTGTGGTAAGTATTGTAAAATTTTCCTGAACTTCTTTTTTTGGCAAATTGATTTGCCAATAGCCCAAAATCAGGCCATATCTGAAAAGTGTTTTGCCTCCCCAGGCGATCAAGCACATCGTCAAATTGAGGCAGCAGATAGGAGTTTGATTTGATCTATTTTTTGGCATTATTTGCCAACTCAAACGTTAATTGATTCTGCCAATAGATCTGTAAATGATCCACTAATCGCACATATTAATTTGCTATTATAAGATCAACTGACTTCATCCACTATTCTCTGGATTAATTGCCTTATATTTCTGATCTCATCTAACGTCTCAAGACTTCTCACAGAAGACCCAGTTGCAACCTGAGATGGTCCTGCTGGTGACTTTATTCCATGTAGATATCTGGTGGAACAGGTTCTCTTGCAGTGCTAGATAGCTCCGCATCTAGACTGCAAGGCATTTTCCCAAACTTTGGGCAGTTTCATCCTCCTCTTGAGGAATCACAACATTTACAAATTGTCATGATTTTTTCTCCCAATTTTGGTTGGCAAATTTTCCCATCGTTCCATTTTTTCAGTAGTGGCTAGTTAAATTATCCTTTTACTTGGATTCATTGGGGTTTTTCCCCATTATGACTTGATTCTGCTGAATAACAACTTTTTTAACGTTCTCTAAAACATTATCTTCTAATTCCACCAAAGATTGATCATCCTCAGTTGAAATTTCGTCAAAGAATTGATTGGGCGCATCAAAAGTTGCTCCCAACATCTTCAGATGGTCTACCATCTGTGAGGTCATTATCTCAGTTGCTAGTGCTGCTGCCATAATCTGATGCAATTTGCAGTAGGGCTGAAGCGCCGCCAGCATGGCTATTCATGTATCAAAGTCAGTAAGAACCTTTTCCCTTGTCAAGCTCTGGGATTCTTGGTAAAATCAGTCAGCAAAACTAGCCAGTGTCTCACCTTTGCAGAGTTGTATACCCATGAACTCTTGTTTGCAATTCGCCATACAAGTAGGGCTTCCAAACTCTAACATAATTGCTGCTTTTGCTTCTGCATATGACCAGTTGTCCCCATTAAGGTGGGATAGCACCAGATTCTGGCAATCAGTGCTAAGACAATTCATTATGGTCACCACTTTCTTATGGTCCACATAAATGCATGGTCATCTCAAACAAGTGAAAAAATGCCAGAGCATTATCCTGGTGAAAGGTGGGCAATTTTGCATATTTTGAGGTTCCTCGGTTGCTCCGCTCATAGAAAATCCTTTCCCAGCTAATTGAGAAGCCATAGGAATGGCTTCAGCGTCATTTCTGACACACCAGCAAATGGTTTGGGCATATTTCGGGGTGGAGAGGCCTTCCCAATTTTGAGTTTCACTTTTTTCATCAGCCTTATTCGCCTTGAACTGCTCACAATCACACTTTTGATTTTATAATTCCTCAATCCGCTTTGTAATTTTCTCCATTTCCTCATGAAACCGCTGGATGTGCTCTCAATCCGCTTCACGTTCAGTTCTTTGGAATAAAATTTATTTACCAAGTTTGCCCTCTTTCCGCTTCAAAGAGGCAGCTTTCCCACACAGGTAATTATTCACTATTCCTAATTGTTTGAGCATCTTTTCCACCTTGATCATATGCTCCTTTAAGGTACTAACATTGGCTTGAGATGCTGAGCTGAGCACATTTTGATTGACAGCCTGTAGTTCTACCCAGAGCTTCTGAAGCTCTTCTTTATAAGACATTGCTGTTTAAATTGGCTTTTGACAACTCAACTACCCCTGTATTGAGCACTATTTTTAAAGTCCTGGGCTTAGACGGTTGCTCGCTTATGGACCTAGATTTCAAATACACAGATTCGTGGATCCTTTTGTTGATTATTTGATTGAATTTGATAGATTGGGGCAATAATAGTATGAAGACTATTATTGTTAATTGCCCAAAAGCCACGTTGAGAGTATTGTCCAACGCTAAACAGGTGCTTCTTCATTTAGAAGACGTTCTGATACTGGTAGGGAACACTTTCCTTATTATCTTCTCACAGAGCCAAGTGGAGACTTGATAGTAACAACCTAAGGATATCTGATCCTTGCACTCTTCTCTTAAGAGTAATGTTAAAACAACCAATTTTAGATCAACTAAGTTATTATCAAGTTTTAATCTTCTTTTATTAAGGCAATTTGGGGTTTTATATTATAATCAGCACACAACTTTTCAGCTGTCCGCTAAGAATTATGTGTGCTCCTATGCTGGGTTGACCCTCAGTGTTAGTCACTGAATCTTGTTGGGTACCGTTACCTTGGGTTTCTTAGGCAGCATAATCCTAAGGTGTTCAGCGACCAAACAATTGGTATTAGGGACTCAAAACCAATTGTTTTGGCCGATGATAATTCTACACTTCCCCTGGCGTTTGATCATTTTGGTAGTTTCCAATGACTCCATCTGTCCCGCTCTGAACGATTACCTACAATTTGATGATTGGGTGTTATTCTCATATCAAATTATTGCTTGATTTCGCCAGGGATGAGCCTGATGATAATCTCATCAGTCAGCGTCCTTAAATATCATTGAAGATGATGCCCAATGATCATTCATTAGCAAGCAGCCTCAAATATTATTGGGGATGATACCTGATGATAATCTCATCAATTGGCTGCTGTTGCCAATTCTATATGATTATATTTTAATCATTGAATCTATAAATAGGTAAAAGGTTGGATTATGTGGTCATCTGAAATTCTAACCTAGGGTTTAACTACAACTTGTTGGCATATATAGGCATCCCTTCTTGAGACTCTACACTGGAAGGGGCAGTTTGGTTTTTTGGCCCAACTACTCAATACTCTACCTGCTCAATGAAGTTTAAATATTCTTATAAGCAACTCCTAGGCTTTCTTCTCCCCCTCATCTGGGACGTCCTTGACTACTAAAGGAATGTGATATCTAGACTAGAAAAGTACATATCCTTAAGACTGATTTTAGTATCAAATTTTACAAGGAACAGGGTGCCTATGAGGAGATCATAGCTATCTTTCTTTACCACAACCTCCATGGCCAACACAACCAGTGTTCTAAACTATAGCAGCAGAGAGGAGTAAGCACCCAATAATCCAAGATGAGATTTTAATCCAATGTGACTTTTACCCATTTCGCCAACTGAGAAGAAGTGACATTTATTAGCGACTTGTTATCAACTATGGCCAAAATTTTCATCTTATGGGCAGCTACTTCAACACGGGTAACCTCAGTACCAAAGTGGGGATTGAATAGTTAGATTTCCTGGAAGAAGTGACCTGGAGGGGGCAGGGTAATAAGAATTTTCATCTTTTTTGAAGTTGACAATTCTGTTACTTTTACTTTGACATAGTTGGGAAGGATGTAACATTCAGATCAGGTAGTAGCCATAGGCGTGGGATGAGGTGCAGGGTCATCAGCACAGGGTGTCTCACGCCTTAGCTGACTCCTCTTTTCCCGCCTCCTCAGTCTTTTCTTTCAACATGGTTCCACCTGGTGACCAAAGAACCACAGTAAGAGCATGTGTCACATCAGGGTTTAGCTCTTTGTAATCATCCAACGGCATAAACCTGAAGATGATTCCCTTTTTTGGTGCCCAGGCGTGCCTTAGTTCTGGCAACTCTCCTAAAGGGTTCCATAATTTCAAGGATGGATTTACACTGATTTTTGGCGTTTTGGAATTGTAATATGAGCATTATACTATATTGGAATATTGATAGGACAGCGGCAATAGCCTCATCCAAATGAACTCAGTTACAGGGTGTGATGGCCTGCACTTCATGATAAAAACTCTCTGCAAACTTAATATCTATCTCCCACTATTTAGGGCCAATCCACTTAAATGCCTAGTAATGATAAGGAGATATGGCTGCCAAAAGTCTTTAATGAGGGCAAATTTTAGCTCTGCTTAAGCTGTACACTCCTTGAAGTAGGGCATCATGATCACTTGAGTCTTACCTTCAAGGAGGGTTTTTATGTGCTGAAACTTTTGGTTTTGGTTGCAGCCTCAACTGCATTTTCACATTTTATAGATAAGGCTGGATAATTTCAGCTCTGCACATGATTATCTTTAAATATGGGTTTCAAATATCCAACAGGTTCAGATAAAGCATGAATAGCAGGTTAAGTGACTGGTCAGATTCGTTTTGGATTGGCAGTCCCAAGGTCAGGTTGGATACCCTTATTGACTTGAAGGCATAAACCATCCATACCATCTGGAAGGGTGGTGTATCAGGTGTTAACATGTTTGCGTGAAGCCTGGTATTTAGGAGCTGGTGGAGGTTCAAAAAATCTGCAGACTGTCTTAAAACTTTAAAATGATAGGGTATCTTGCTTAGCATCCATTGCTTGGATTTTAGCGTTCATCTATATAGATGATTGTTTACTTAGTCTGATGGGATTATGTGAGTTAATCAACTGAGATTGGGTTTGGTTTTAGGAACAAACTTATTGTACAAAAAAGATCAGAGTTAGATCCTCATTAGGAATTCTCCTCTTATGCTCATCCATGCTCCCGAGCCACCTTCAGCAGATGTAGCACAAGGGCTATAATTTGAGCTTTTTGGCTTTTGCCATAAGATGGTCCATTGGGGGGTGTAACTCCTGGGGGCTTATGAGGACCCTCAGGCTCTAGGGACCCTTGGCCCCTTCAGGCCCAGTAACGCAGGTTAAACCATGAGGTCCTAGTTAAATAATACAGACCTCTCACTCATTTGCTAAATTTGGCCATCTAAAGCTGCAATGTGAGAGTCAGTGGTCTGATGAGACTCAGCAATCCATTTATAAATTCAGCTAAAACATGTCCCAGTTGCTGATCCAAGATGGTGGTGGCATGCGTCATCTGATGAGTGAGTTTGCCATTTAGATAGAAGGTTTTCCATTTTTCATTTTTTATAAATGGTTGTGAACATCATTGATCTCCTGGTGATTTTCCAGGATAGCTTCTCAATTATTGCATCTAAATTGGATGCACTTTATACAATTCAAGAGTTGAGCATGAATTTGCTGGGTGAGTCTGAGCTGCCACTATATCTCTATGATGTAGACCTAGTAACTGCATCTGATGGTAGATAGCAAAATGAACAAACAGATAAGATAGTTGCCCGTCTGCACTGCCCCTACTTCAGTACTAGGAATGTTGGGAGAAGAGTACGAATTTTGAAAATTTAGAGCAATTTGAGTGGAGTGACTGCAACTGGATTGCCCTCCAGGGATGATAGTTCCAGACAGTTAAGCTATAATGGTATCACCTACTTCTGATGCCTGAATTTGGTAAAGGGCTTCATCAGGGGCTGAAATTGTCAATGTCAATGTTGCTCTGATCTTGAGCTCTTGTTTGCTCAGAAGGAGCATACCTTAACTATTTGAAGTGACCCACCTAGTCAGGCTCATATTTTTCTACATGTTAGTAGTGCTATTGTCACTGGGGGCGTTCATTAAAAGTATAAATTTACTGTGTAGCTTTAGAAGGGTTTTGGCAGAAAACACCAGTATTGAGATTTTTTAATATAAATTAAAGGCCAATTCCTTTGAATGCTACGCAATTATTGGGTGCTATAGCTCCAATGGTATCTCTTAGTAGACTTAGTAGCTCTTGGTAACTTTTCTTGATGGAAACATAATCTTTATCGAGGCAAATCTAATCTAAACTGCAGGCAATATCTTTAGTTTTACTAGGTAAAACATTAACTACAAATGAGAATAATTGTCTTAGAATTTAGGGGAATTTATAGATTTATTTGAAGTCTGGGTTTGCTTATGGTATGGTGACTTCTAAATTATAATGTGGAATGAGGAGAATTTTGGTGGACAAGATATTTCCTGATTGATTTGATGGATTCAGTCAAACTCAGACTGGAAAGATACTTTTCCTATTATTCCAGTGATCCAGGAGGTATTTGGGCTTCACTGGCTCATCTTGATGGTCATTACTCATGGTAATTTTGGTATCTCATGCCACGATGGAACCTCCTTATGAGGATTGTAAAGCATCCACCTTTTGTTTTAAATTCAGAATAGCTCAAATTCCCTCATTCCCAACAATGCCCTCCTCAAGCTTTTGCTGAAGAGGGACATAATTTTTTAAAAATCTATCGTGAACTCACTTAACAGTAAAACCCAATTTGACAGAGGCAATTGAGCTGTTTTTTTAGTACTAGATAGTCCCAACCCAAGGGGGATTCATCGATGTGGCAATTGAGCTGTTTTCCTTGACAATAAATTGTAATATGGTCCTGAACATAGCATATCAAGTTTGTGACCCTGACCCCCTGGCTTGTAGTGATAAAATAATATCAGGTCCCCTAACTGATAACCAGGCAAAATTGGTTTCTGGGCGTTGCTTTAATCTACCTCTCATTGGATGATACTCCCCATAGACTCATCAGCTGAAGCTTGTAGTTAAAGTACATCCACCAGTCTTTGCAGTGAAAGCTCAGTTGTTTCTGGTATGGAGGTCTCCAATATTGGTTGGACGCTTGAGGTTAAGACTGGCTCTCAGTTTTACTGATCCTGAGATGGCGACATCTGGATAACCTAATGATAACTCATACAGTATGCCAGTAGAGCTGACGGGAGTACTTGTTCAACCAAGATGGGTCAAATTGTGCCATTTTGTGAAGAATAGTGATTAGAGTTCCTTTTGCTTGTTCTATTGCTCCGTTGTTAGTGGGATGATATGGAGCAGTAAAGTAGGGATAAATGCCCATCAATAAAATAAGATCAACAATTACTTGAGATATGAAGTTTGTTTTTTTACTGGATAGCAGTACTTTTGTGCTACCATGATGGGTAGAGCTGCTTTAACATAATGAGATGGTCACTTTAGAATTGGGTGAGGTAATGAGATGGCCTCAACCCATTTTGTGAAATGATCAACTTTGTCAGGCAAACAGCAAGTTAGAATTAGACCTGCCTGCCAGCCTAGGTACTGGAGCACCTGAATGGCAAACCAGAATGCCAAAGGTACTGCTGCTGGTATGAAGTATTTGAAATTAGAAAGGAGTTTTGCCAATAACTGCCGGTGAACCAGAATCTTGTACAGGCACATAATAAAATACCAGATGAATACGGCCATTAACCCTGAGGGGTGTTTGAGTGTCAGCGGAAAAGATGATTTATTTTTCAACATAAAAAACTAAACTTTGGGAAAGGTTTTTAATGGAAAATAAAAGAAAAATCGATCAACAATTTTCTCAGTGCGATGCAACTGATTAAATAGTGGTCAATTGATGAGAAAACAAGCTGGGGTTGGGTCCCTCAAATTTGACTTAACTGGCAAATTATTCAGTAATGGGGGCAGATAAGCTCACTGGGAACTGACATCAAAAGGAATTGGTGGCAGGCTGAGTCGCTGTCAGTTCAACCTCAAATGCCCAAACTGAGACTCATCTTCATTTCTAGTAGTTAGCGCGATGGCATCTGGCCTGACAAGCAACAGGAAACCCCCAAGGCCACCCCACATAGGGGCAGTCCCAATTGGTTGGGAACGGGTTCATGATGCCCAACCCACCCATGCTCAGTTGCTGGGCCATTCATTTGGTCAAAAGCGTTGCATTGGCCACAAGTCCTAATTGGCTGGAAGGGAGCTTCAAACTATCATCAATGGTGTTCAATGCTGCTACCCGCACATTGGGGATCATCCCCAACGATTCTATGGGAGGGGGTTAATTTCAATGATTGTAGTGTTGGCTGAATTGAAACTGTCAGCAAATCCAACCAATGAATCAATCTTTATTCCTTTTTGACTATGTGGATTCCAATCATCAGGCTCATTTTCACTCATTTTCAGAATGATTGACTTCATTTCGGCGATTTTGGCACAAATTTCCCCAATCAGGCGTACAAGTTCAGTTGAGGTGAATGTGAGCACTGGGGGAGATATTTAAAGATGGAGGGCTGTTACCCAGCGCTCATCTACCATGTGGGCGAGATCACCCTGGGTGACGAGGGGTACAGCCACCCTCTTTGGAGCCTTTTTACTTGGAAATGGGAAGAGGGCTCAATAGACATACAGGGGACATTCCCCTGGAATTACAAATTTCCATTATGATATGCCAGTGTCCATACATTGCCATAGGTAGTGGACTAACAAAGTCAATTTTCACAGTGGCAAAAGAGCAATAGAATCTATGACCTGGTGTTGATATGTCAGGTTGGGAGGTTTCTTGAGTGGCACAAATGAGACAGGTGTTTAATGTTTTGGATTGACTCAATCATCCCCTCTTAATAGCATTGCTCTCACAACCACTGATGATTTTTCCTGATGCCTTATGGCATACCGCTAAATGTCCCTCCAGAACAATCTATGTTCTAGCTGATGGGTGAATATAAGGAAACCAAGTGGCTCCAACCTGTTTAAAAAATAATCCATCCTCAACGCAGGTCCACTCGTCATTTTCTTTAGTCATCGCTGAGCCTTGGGCATCTTTTGGCTCTATTCTTCACGTTTACCAATAAGGTTATAAATTAGATCCTCTTCAAAGGCATAGAGAGTCAATATGGGTAATTGTAACAATCTTTCATCATTATGATATATCATTCCACCGCGGTGAACAATGGAAAAATCATAACTTTGGGTTTTGAGTGCTCAGAGAGCCAGTCGTCCATCCAGGCCCTTCATTTGCTATAGACATTATAGGGAGGCATGATCCATAACCACTTTGAAATAATTCCCATATAGAAAAGGACGAAAATTCGTAATGGAAAGCAGGACAACTAGGCACTCATGCTCAGAGATACTGTAATTTCTGTCCACTTAAGTCAGTGTTTTACTAAAGTATGCTATAGGATGATCAACTTAATTTGCATCCAGTTACATCAGAATGGCCCCAACAGCCACAACGCTAGTGTCACCAAACAGAATGAACAGTTTGTCAAACTTAAAATGGATTAATACAGGGGCAGTCACAAAAGCTTTCCTTAAGACATCAAAAGCTTGTTGTTGAGTCTCTTACCATTGGATTAGAACCCCTTGTGGAGCAGATATATCATCAGTTCAGAAATCTTGGCAAAGTGAGGATAAACTGCAGTAATAGCTGACCATTTTGAAGAGCACTTGAATATCGCTTAAGTTGGACAATCAAGCCATCCTTTCATAAGTGACCACTATATCTGGTAATGGTAAGATCCCTTCCCAGGTAACTTTAAGCCCAATAAATCCCATGTCCATTTGGAAGAACTGGCCTTTGGCTGGTTTCAGATTCAGTGAAACAGAGCAGAAGCATCCAAACATTCCTTCAAATGTGTAAGTTGTTGGCCAAAGGTTTGTGAGAACATGGTCACATCATCAAGGTAAACTAAAACATGTCATATTCTATCCCTAACAGGCCACCCATCACCCTTTGGAAAATGTTCAGGGTATTACATAGCCCTTGGGCACTCTCTTAGGTTCAAGCAGCCTTTCACTTTTTATAAGGACACATTTCTCCTGATCCTCCTGCGCAAGCTTAATCTGTCAGTAGCCACTAGCAAGATCCATTGCATAGTAAAATTAGGAACCTTTAAGAGTTGTAAGGTAAGGATTTGTGGTAACAGTAACTGTCCTTTCACATAAGGGCAACCAACCGGTATTATATTACTACCTGATGTCCCCATCCTTCTTCCACATAAGCAACAATGGAGAGGTCCAGGGACTTTGTTATTGGTTTATCAAACCTGCGTCCAGGAGTTACTTTGATTCCTTTGCCACCTGGGCTTCTTTAACTTTAGATTTTTGATAGGTCTGAGCTCATATTGGAGGATAGTCGCCTGCAAACACTCTGTGCTTTACATCTTTCATCTTACCAAAATCGTCTGAACCTTTAGAAAATAAGGCAGCATATTCTTCAATTTAACACACCCACCTGATGCTGCTGCTTGGTTAAGGGTGTCCCCTATCTTTACGTCTATGTGGCCAATGATAGTTCCTTGTCAATCCTTAAATCACGTAGATCTCCACACTTGCAAACGGATAACGTGATTGGTGGGTAAAGTCCATATGAATGCAACAGGTTGGTTTGGGATATTAGTAAAGGATTATCAGTGAAATTAGCCATCATAATGGTTAGGGGCCCCTGCTCAGTGGGATCTAGCACCCTGGGGCAAGCGAGTGGCTTGTGAAGGGACGGGTTAGAATCTCCTAAAATTCCTAAAAAATGGGTCAGCTGAATGGTAACTTGAATCAACATGTTACAAGTACCTTATATTTTGGGGTATAACCACAACTTGTTGGCATATATAGGCATCCCTTCTTGAGCCTCTACATTGTAAGTTGGCAATTTGGTTTTTTGGCCCAACTACTCAATACTCTACCTGCTCAATGAAGTTTGAATGTTTTGATAAACAACTCCTAGGCTTTATTCTTCCTCTCATTAGTGACATCCTTAATAACTAAGGAAATGCAATATCCTAGAATAGAAAAATATATTTCCTTATGACTGATTTTAAAATCAAATGTTATAAAGAACTGGGTGCCTATGAGGAGATCATAGCTATCATTCTCCTGCACAACCTCCATGGCCAACAGAATCAGTGTTCTAAATTGGAGCAGCAGGGAGGAGTAAGCACCCAATAATCCAAGATGAGATTTTTATCCAGTGTGACGTTTATCCATTCACCAACTGAGAATTGAAATTTATTGGTGACCTGGTATCAACCATGGCCAAAATCTTCATCTCATGGACAGCTACTTCAACATGGGTAACCTCAGTACCAAAGTGAGGGATTGAAGAGATAAAAATTCCTGGCAAAAGTGACCAGGAGGGGGCAGAGTAATAAGAATTCAATCTTTTTTGAAGTTGACAATTCTGGGACTTCCACCTTGACAGATATTGGAAGGACGTAACATTCAGATCAGGTAGTAGTCATAATGATATGGGATGAGGTGCAGGGTCATAAGCACATGGTTTTATGCCCTAATATGACTCCACTTTTACCGCCTCCTTGGCATTTTTCTTTTAATAAGGCTCCTCCTGGTGACCAAAGATCCACAGTAATAGCAAAAATCGCATCAGGGTTAAGCTCTTTGGAATTGTCCAACAGCATGAACTGGCAGCTGATTCCCCTTGTTAGGGCCTTTATCAAGAGAGTGTCTGTAACTCTCTCATTCCCAGCAAGGTGATGTGGGATGCAAACCCACATTGCTAGGGAACTAGCTGTTAGGAGAATGGGAAGGAAGGCACCTCAAACGGTGCCAGTGCAAAGGGTACCCCAGGCAAGGGTGTAAAGAGCAACATATAATACCAGGTAAGTAAGGAACATCACCGCTTGAGTGGACCCCAGAGGGGCGTCCATAATCAAGTGTAGCTTGGCGTCAGGGGGCTTGGGTGCCTCGATCTGGAGGGGACCTGGGCGGCCCACAGGAGACTCTGGGATTTTGGTAAATTGTGAGATAAGGTAGTGGCCTACATGGTTGGGGACCTCCCCAAAGAGGTCCACCACCAATTTTGCCCAAGGAACCATTGATAAACTTAAAATAATGGGGGTTTTTATTTAAGAAAAGTTGACCAACAAGGAATGTTGGTTGCAAAAACATATTTAAAGTGAACTGGGGAATTAGGTTCTGCGGAAGTGCGCCCAAGCCTTGATGCTCCAATAAACAGATGCTTCCATCCATTTTAGTAAAATACACCAAAAGTGCCTTCACTCAAGTAATTGATTGAAGCCGTATTTTACCCGAGCTCAAAATTTTATAACTTGAGCAGGACTTGAACCCTTGCTCTCCAATAAACTGAATCAAACCATCATCATTTACAACATGAATTGTTCATTTTAGTGCCTGGGCCGAGATCAGAGGCTGGGCATTTTGCACCCCATTAGTATCAACCTGGGCATGCTTGGCTTGCACCCAGTGTTGATCTAAGGTGTGTTTCAGGTCAGGGAGAGCCTGAAGTTTCACCTTCTGGGCCTCCTGTCACCCAGCCTTATCTCTAGCATCAGTTCCTACTATAATGTCATCCAACCATGACAGCCTTGGCGCGCCTTGGGTTCAGGCAACTCCCTAAAGGATTTCTTAATTTCAAGGATGGATTTAAACAGGTTTTTGGCATTTTGGAAATAAAATAAGAGCGTTATGCTATATTGTTATTGATAGGACAGCAACGATAGCCTCATCCAAATGAACTCAGTTATAGGATGTGAGGCCTGCGCTTCATGATAAAATTGCTCAGCAAACTTGATATCTGTCTCCCCCTATTTAGGGCTTATCCACATAAATGCTCGTTTATGGTTAAACGGGAAGATAATACTGCCAAAAGTCTTTAATGAGGGCATCCTTTAGCTCTGCTTAATCTGTACATTCCTTAAAGTAGGGCATCACAATTATTTGAGGCTTACCTTTAAGCCAGGTTTATATGTGCTGAGATTTTTGGTTTACGCTGCAGCCTCAACCACATTTTTATATTTTATAGATAAGTTTGGATAATTTAAGTTCCGCACATATTCTCTTTAAATGTGGATTTGAAATATCCAACAGGTTCAGATAGAGCATGGATAGCAGGAATAAGCAGCTGATCAGACTCCGTTAGATTGGTAGTCCCAAGGTCAGGTTGAAGATAACCTTATTAACTTGATGGCATAAACCATCCATATCATCTAAAAAGTGATGTAGCAGGTGGTAGAACGTTTGGGTAAAGCCTTTGTATCTAGGAGTTGGCGGTAGTTCAAAATCTCTGCAGATTGGATTACTACTTTGGATGATAGGGTATCTTGCTTAGCATTCATTGCTTGGAGTTTATCGTTTATCTATTTATATGATTGTTCGCTTGGGTCTGATGGGATTATACGAGTTGATCAACTGAGAATGGGTTTGATTTTGGGAACAGACCTACTGTACAATAAGATCAGAGCAAGATCCTCATCAAGGAATCCTCACTCTATGCTTATCCATGCTCCCCCAAGCCACCTTCAGCAGAATTAGCGCAAGGGATCTAATTTGAGCTTTGTGGCTTTAGCCAAAGGATGGTCCATTGGTGGTGAAACCCTGAGGGCCCTTGAACCCTTCAGGCTCAGTAAGGCAAGTTACATCATGAGGCACTTGTTGATTGATAACTTCTGGAACTGGCAACATGGCAGACCTCTCATTCAGTTGCTGAATTTGGCCAGTTAAGGCTGCAAATCAAGAGTCAATGGTCTGATGACTTAGCAATCCATTTATAGATTCAGCTAAAACATGTCCCAGTTGCTGATCCAATTTGGTGGTGGCATGCGTCATCTTCTGGATGATTATACCATGTAGATAGAAGGTAACTCATTTTAAATTTGGGTTAAATAATTTAATACTCATTGTTCTCCTGGGGATTAATCAGAATACCTTCTAAATTATTGCAACCAAAACTGGATGTGCTTCATACAATTTAAAGGGTTGAGCATAAATTTGCTGGGTGTCTGAGCTGCCACTATATCTCTGTGATGTAAACCTAGTAACTGCATCTGATGGTAGATAGCAGGGTGAACAAAAAAATGGAGATAGGTTTCCATCTGCGCCACTCCTACTTCAGTACTAGGAAGGTTAGCAAGGTGTATAAATGTTGCAAATTTGGAGCTATATAATTGGATTGACTACAACTGGCTTTCCCTCCAGGGGTGATGGTTCCAGAAAGTAAAGCTATAATGGTATCAACTACTTCCGCTGCCTGGATTTGGTAAATGGATTCATCAGGGCTGAAATAGTCAGGGTCACTGTTGCTCTCAAACTTGAGCTCTTTTCTGCTCAACAGGGGTATATCTTAATCATTGGAATGACCCACCTAATCAAGCCCATATTCTCCCCATGTTGGTAATGCTATTATCACTGAGGGTATTTATGGCAAGGACTATCTTCACTGGGTAGCTTCAGAAGGATCTATGGGAAGGATCATCTTCACTGGGTAGCTTCAGAAGGGTCTTGGCAGAGAGCACTAGCATTGAGATTTTTACCATAGTTTGAGGGCTGGTTCCTTTGAAGGCTACACAATTATTGGTTGGTATAGATCCAACGGTATCACCTAGTAGACTTGGTAGCACTAGGGCAAATCTGTTGATGGAGATATAATCTTCTTCAAGGAAAAACTCCCGTTAAACTTTAGACAATAACTCTAGTTTTATCAGGCAAAAACTTAACAACCGATGAGAATAAGTTCTAGCTTATAATTTAGGGGCATCTATAGATTTATTTGGGGTCTGGGATCACATCGGGTATACCAATCTCCAGAATGATACTGGATGCAGAGGATTCCAGTGACACAACCTTCATAATCAATTTAATGGGTTCAGCTAAACTCTGACTGGCAAGACCTTTATCTACTAGTCCAACAGATCTCGTTGGTGTAATGGATCAGGCAGCACCTGATCTGTACATTGCTTCAGACTGGGTGGCATGCAATTCAAATATTGCTTTAATACAAAGGGCCCTGAACTCAAGGAAGTCAGAGTTAGCTATATTTGCCATCCTGAAACTGAAATGCATCTGAGAAAATATTACATCAGGCTTACGCACAGCATGGATGATGATTTAGTGGAATATGGAGCCTCCATGAATGATGTGCAGGATGGTGTTGAGAGAGCCTAGCGTAGTAGGGAGCTTACACAATGCTTGCAGAGTGCTATTTATTAGAGGGTTTTTGGCCCTGAATGGCCAGTTGCATCTTCTATAGAAAATACTCAAAAACTCAATCAAAATCGCTTGCTAATATAAAAATATTATTTTATTAAAATGTAACATCATATTGAAGTATAAGCTCAACCAGTGAGCTTGGCGTGGCGTTGGCATCCTTCTCAGCCCTGTCTTGGAGCCAGACCCTGTGTTGATGTGCAGCGTCATGGGAACTGTGGTTTGGGAATATGTAGTAATGATGAGGCATGGCAGAAAGGTTTGGGGATGGGCTTTAGCAGGCCTATCCCTAGTATGGTCAGTGACATGGCTTCTACTGCCCAATTCCTTTATGGCATATTGGCATGAGCCCACCTGTTACAGGCAGGATCTGGGCCTTCAGCAGCTCATCCTGATGGTCATTTGTGGTGATTTAAATAGCTTATGCCACAGTAGAGAACCCTTAAATGGAATGTAAAGTATATACCACTCAATTCTCATTTGAACTAGCTTGGTTCCCCTCATACCCAACAAATACTAGTTATTATAGTAGTAGCGCACATCACTGGATAGGGTCCAACCTGCACATTATCTAAGTGAATATTGAGCATGCTATCTAGGAAAACAAATATGCACAACAAAAGAAGCGTTAAATGACATGGTTCCAAGGCTAATCTCAGTGCCACAGTATCTGCAGCCTCATCTGCTTGAGCCAATAGAAATTGGGCCAAAGGTACTGAGTTAAATTTAAATGGGGTCCATACTAAACCTTAGAAAAAGAAGCGAAGTTTGGGGTGAGAAAGCTGGTAAGAAAATGCACTGGAGGGGTAGTTTTCTTTGGTCCGTTGGGTAATCCTATAAGCTTACCCGGTGTAAAATCTTTTAGGGGGTCAGATGTCAGCGGTAAATTTTGAACCCCTTCAATAAATGCTTCAAATTTGCCGCTGTCAAATCCCATCTAATCAGCTTAGCGATCTGATAGTGATTAAGTTTGGGATCTGCAACCGGTACCAGGACGGATCAGGTTAGCATGTGGACAATCGTTTTCAGATGGGCCACATTGAAGGCTTTTAACTGTACACGCCTTCCAAGAGATCATCACCGATGGGGTTTGGAATCATATCAAGCATTGATTCCGAGGCCCAATCCAACTTACTGTGCAAAATAGGGGGAACGTCGTTTTAACCACACAAACCCTGGATAGTGATTAGGGGGAACGTTGTTTTAACCATACAAACCCTGGATAGTGATATAACCCCAACCCAAAAATAAAATTTTGGATAAAGTAAAAAGCATCCCACCGACCGGTTTAATCCAAATCTGGGTTTCTAACCTGGCCGCATTACGCATCGAACTTTGATGCAGGTAAACCTATGGAGGGTCACATTCATGAACCGGATTGTCACATCTTTAGCCCATCATAACTTGATAGAAAACCATTCTGACCCCATCTAGCTTAACCAACCGGATGAAGTAAGGAAAGGGTATCGGCCCCCGATACCCCCTTCCAACCTACAAAAGTTTTTAAAGGCCGGCACTTGGACCAAGCTGATAGCCTATTAAGCCTTCTCGGTGGCGGGTTTTAATAATTCCCACCACGTTATTTAAATTGGGTGAACACGCTAAGCCACCCTCTCCCCTCCTTCGGTGAGATGGTCCGATGCCGGGTACCACCCCACCCCCCTTACCCTACCGAGGCACGTAAGCTACCGATCCTTAGGGCTAAACCCAGCCTCGACCCTTTAACCGTGCCGGTAAGGTGAACCGGACCCCCCAACTTTCAAGTTCAGGTTTATTTACCCCAACCCCCAAATTCCGTTGGGGGTTCATGGTACCCTCGTTCGGGTACCCTCGTTTGGGTTCAAACCCACCTTACCCCGTCTCCCCCCTCTATAAAGGTTAAAGTCGGGGGTCATGGATAGGGAGGCTAAGGTGTGGTGTTTAAGGTACCGATGCATAGGGTAACCATCCGTTTTAGACCGATCAGATGGATCGGTTGGTGAATTGAGAGACGCCGGTGGGTGGGCATCCACGGTTTAACGGTGGCGGAGTAGACCTTTGCGGGCTGAACCGGTAGAGATTTAAAGCTACCGGGGGTTGAAGGTTTATAGGCCAAGGTGTAACCTGGAATGGGGCTGAAGGTTTATAGGCCAAGGTGTAACCTGGAACGGGTTTGAAGGTGACAAAGCGATGCTATTTACGCCGGCTGGCGGCGATGGAAGCTTGATGCTTTCGCAACCTTTAACTTCTAAGGGTAAGGGTGAGCGGGATCCACGGTTGGCATACCACGTGATGGGTTAAAGTTTGGGGGTAGCGGTGGCAAGTTACGGCGCGTGGCCGATGCGCCACAAAGGTACGGGGGTAAAATATTTATCGGCTCGGAGAAATCATCAAACCAAAAGCATAAACTACCGAACCTTTAGTATTACTAGGGATCCTTGGGGCGCAGAGGCGAGAGGGTACAATCGGTAAGCGGCGACGAGGTCAACGACGAGGTGACGCCGTTGGCGGGCGGGGCGGCAGAGGAGGGTAAGGAGGACAGAGATGAGAGGCTATCCTCCCGCTCTAACGTTGCATCCGGGATGGGGGAGGAGGGGAGGGAGGAGGACTCCGATAGGGTAGCCAGCGGCCCTCGAATCTGCGGCGCGGTATCGGTGGTGGGGGAGGTGGACTGGCTGGCCTCGCGGCTTTGAGGTGGCACCGCCAGGTGCCTAGGCTTGGCGCTCTCCTTGCGAGGCGTGGAGTGGGTGCTCGCAGCTGCTGGGCCGGGCGAGGCCCCGAGTACCGATGCGTGGTTGGCGGAAGCTCTTGGATGCGGCAGGATGGGGAGCAGCGCACGCCGATAGGGCACGGGCGCCGGGCGGGGGCCCAAGTCGATCGGAGTTTGACGATGAGAATAGGGTGAGTTACGGACTAGGCGCTTACGGCCCCGGCGCCTGGGGGCGGGAGCATCGGCTGAAGGTTGGGACGAGTCAACCAAGGGCGTCATCACCGGCCCATTCTCCGAATCAACGATGAGGAAGTTGACTTGGGCTGGGGGCGGGAGGCGCGCGCGCGAGCGTTTTGGCTGGATTGGTTAAGCGCAAGGATGCGCTCGACAAACTTGACAACGTACATGTCTTTGGGCCAATCCTCCTCGACGATGCCGAGGAAGGGGAGGCCAGCATCGCGCACGATAAAGGGGTAGCCCCCGATACCATACATGGCGACGGCGTGGGCGAAGGAAATCCCATGAGTTTGCGGTTCAAACCAATCGGGGAAACCGTTGAGGCGGCCGGTCTGGTTGGCCAGCTCAGGGAGGTTGGGGGCCTCGGCCAGCACCCGGCGGAAGGCATGCATCTGCATGATGCGCTTGATGAGACGTTTGGCCTTCTCGGGGGTGGGGGAGTCAAAGCGCACCGAGGGCATGACTTCGACGGGCTTCAAAACCAGCATTAGCTGGCGCCCGAATTCCAGGACATCCGCGTTGCGAGCGCGCACATCCCTGGCCTCGGGGCTATCCAGGACGTGCATATAAGAAGCAACCACGCAGTGGAGCAAAACCTCGAGAGAATTGTCGGACCGTTGCTCCAGCTCCGACAGGACGCGAAACTGGTCCCAGACGCGCACAGAAAGGTCAACCGTGGTGGATTCGACGCCATACGACGACAGGCACTGGAGGAAGCGCTTGGTCGGCTTGGGAAACCACGAGTCAACGCGGTCGCGAGCTGGGGCGGCTTCAGGCGCCTCGGCTCGAGCGAGGTTCCGAAAGAAGGTGGTGATGAGCCGACGCAGGCGGGCGCCAATTTCCATGCCGGGAGGCCAAGCCAAGCTACCCTTCGCGGAGTCGGCGAGCGGCAGCCGGGAAAAGCACAGGTCGGGATCATCCCGGATCAGCCCGTACTGAAGGTACCCATGGCGCTTGATGCCGATAAGCAGGTCGCGATCGGCAGCCTCATCCCACCACGGGGCCGGCAGATTGGAGGAGCGCACCACGGGCGGCACGCAGGGCTGGTTATCGGGCACCATAAGCTCACACACGCGATACATGGTCTGGATGCGTAAAAACAGCCCCTTGGCCTTCTTGTGGAAGCGCTCCTGGTAATCGGCGGGGGCCTTATGCAGAAAGGACCGAAACTCGCGGATCTGCCGCTCGTTGGCGTTAGGGTACGGCACCATCTCCTCGAGCAGAAGCTTGTGCCAATCGATATCCTGGCCTCCATCATGGCGGACGCGGTCCGCAGCCAAAGCGGCGTGCAGATCGGCCTCGAGTTGAGCGGCCTCCACACCGCCGGCGTTCTGAATAGCGTTGGGGATGGCCATAAGCGTCAACACCAGCTGGAGGCCAGCAGCCCGGACATCTTGGACCGTGCGCTTGGGGAAGGAGCGCTGCACGCTAGCCCAGTCATTGAGGGCGTAGATCATGAGGGACCGCTCAAGGACGGTCCGCTCGTTGGTACGCCAGAGGTAGCAGCGGAGGCCCTCGTCCTCCGGGTCGGAGGCAGGCTCCGACTCATGCTCCTCCTCGTAGTTGGAGTCCTTGTCGTCATCGCTTAGCTCCTTGACGGGGGCTGGTCGAAGCGGGCGGCCTTGCGGCGCTCGCGTGGATGATCGAGGATGAGGGGGTTGGTGGCAACGAGGTTGGAAGGGTCAAGGTTGGCCTTCTCGGCCCACTTGTTCCAAAAGTCTGGGTCGTTGAGGTCGGTGTCATCATCAAAGGTGGAAAAGCTAGCTTTGGAGAAGGCGGTGCCCTTCCGGTGGCCCTCATGCTGCACCACAACGCTGCGCCGCTCGAGGATGTGGTCGATGTCCTCCGCACAGAACTTGTTGCTCTCGTCGTCGTCGAGAAGCGCCCCGTACGCGCCCAGCTTAAGCAGCTGCTCGACCTCCTTTTTGCTGAGGCCGCTGGTGGACTCGGATGCCGTCATCTTCTGCATCACCGCCTTGTCCAACCCAAGCTTGAGGTTGGCGCGGTCAAACATCTGGCGCTCGTAGGTGTTGGCGCACAGCAGGCGATAGATTTTGACGGGGCGGGTTTGGCCGATGCGGTGGGCGCGGGCTTGGGCCTGAAGGTCGTTCTGAGGGTTCCAGTCGCTATCAAAGATGACGACGGTGTCGGCAGCGGTCAAGTTGATCCCAACCCCGCCCGCGCGCGTACATAGCAGGAACACGAAGGAGTCGGGTGACGCGCTAAAGCGATCGATAGCCAGCTGGCGATCCTGCGACTTTACGCCGCCGTCGATGCGCTCGGCGTTGTAAGCGCGGCGATTGAGGTACTCGGCAAGCAGGTCCAGGACTCGAGTCATTTGCGAGAAGATGAGCACCTTGTGGCCGTTGCTCTTGAGCTTGGGCAGCAGCTTATCCAACAGCACCAGCTTCCCAGACGCCTCCACCAGCGAGCGCGTATAGTCCTCAGACGTCACCACCTGCTGCTCTTGTACAATCTTTTCCTCCGCCCCCTTAATCAGAAAGGGGTGGTTGCAGCACTTGCGCAGCTCCATCATGATGTTGTTGAGGGAGGGGCCCTCGCCGGCCTTGGCTCCCCCGCGCTGGATCCAACTGAAATTCTTCTCCAGAATGGCGCGGTACCAGCCTTTCTGCACCCGTGTGAGCTCAACCTCGATGACAGTCTCCTCCTTGTTGGGGATGCTCTTCTCCACATCCTCCTTGAAACGCCGAAGCATGAGAGGCTTCAGGATGTTCTGCAGCTCCGTCACCTCGGCGCTGGTCTTAAGATCCCCAAACTCACTCAGGAAGTCAGCTTCGCTGGGGAAGCGTTCAGGGTCCAAAAAGTTGAGCAAGCTGAATAGCTCCGTCACCGAATTCTGCAGCGGCGTTCCGGTGAGCAGCACCCGGTGCTCTAGCTTGTAGGCTCTGAGCGTCTCGAGCACTTTGGAGTTGCGGTTCTTGAGGCGATGCGCCTCATCGAAGATCGCCACCCGCCAGTGGATGGGTTTTAGTTGGGCGAGCCCACTGATCAGCATCTCATAGGTGGTGATGAGGACGTCAAATTTAAACCGGTTGGTGAGGGGATCGCCTTTGGAGTCTTTATAGTAAAATTCCGTCTCCACGATCAGGTTTCGGGAAAAGGAATTGCCGTGATACACAACGGCGTTGAGTTTAGTCCACCCTCGGAATTCGCGTTCCCAGTGGGGGATGGTCGAAAGCGGTGCGACGATTATGAAGGGGCCATGGATCCCGCACCGATTATAGACCTGGTTAAGGAATGACACCGATTGGACGGTTTTACCAAGCCCCATCTCATCCGCCATGATGCAGGACCGCTTGTGGTGATAGCAATATAGGAACCAGTTCAGGCCCTCGAGCTGATAGTCGCGAAGCGTATTCCCCCCTTGAATTCCGGCGACGCTTCGAGCTTAATGAATTGCTCGGCTTTGGGGCGTTCCCCCTTCTGGAGGGCGTCGGCTTTGGGCATCTTTTGGCGGGCGTAAAACTCCTCGAGCTTCTCCCGATCGAGCTCCTCAACTTTGGAAACCTTTTCCCAGGTTGCAAACTCATAGGCCAGCCCACACCATTTCACGAGAACGTAAACGGAGTACCCATCACGGGTATCGGGATCGGCTATCTCCCCCTCATCGATGACCCGGTCAATCTCCAGGTGAACCGTATTAAACGGCTCTTCAAACTTGGCGGGGTTGACATCGTACTGCTCAAGCAACTTCTTGATGCGGCTCTTGGCCATATTCAAAGTGGCTTCCACCTGCTGGCGCGAAAGCCACTCCACGTGGTGATAGCTCTTGTACTTGTATTTGACCAGGAACTCCTCTCTGCCATCCACCGTACGTGTGGATAAAAGTGTCTCGATCTCGTCCTGGCCGAAAGGGACGGTAACGGTTTCGTAGGGCACCGGCTTTGGCATATCAGCGCCGCGAGGCCTACGACCCTTCTTCTGAGGCGGGGGTGAATCTGAACCAGCTCCGGACTTTTCATCCAAGCTCAATTCATCAAACATATCTAGCTCCTTTAAAAATCACGGTTAACGGTGCGTACACTGGCTCAAGAGAGATGTAGAGGATACCTTATAATTGACTTTTCGCTTATTCCGGCCTCTTCCGTTTACGAGGGGATCATTTCTAAACCGTGTGAGAAGCTGTGAAGGGAAAAGGGAAGCGAAACGTAAAAGATCAACCCGATGTAAAAACAGTGCTGGTAACAAAAAAACCAAAAACTAGGCTACAAATTACAACCAGTCGACCTACCCCACGGCTTCGGCCTCCTCCTTTTCAAAATGGTCTGCCTCCATGGATAATACCGAAGATATTTCAACCGAGCTTCTAAAGATAAGTTTTAAACTAAAAAGAGAGGCGGGGCTCCAAATAAACTGTAGGGCATAAAGTTTAATCGGATGCTAGGTGAGATGGTTGTAATAAAAATCGATTCCCCAACCTACCATATGAAACCAAGCTGGGCTTTATTTTGATAGAATTATTTTATTTTCAATCTCTTTTTCCGAACCCTCAACGTTTCATACCATCTTATTTCTCTGGGAATTTAAGTTCATGGCGATGGCTCATCCAATGTAACCCTACTTGCCGTTTGATTAACCTTGATTTTGTAAGGTTGGTCCTACCTCGAATAAAGATTTTGTAAGGTTGGCCTTAAATTATAATTTTAGCTTTTTTAAAATATTTAAATTCCAAGCTGAGAGGGGAATTGCTAAAATTGTGAATTGTCACGTTTGTTGATCCTCGCCTACAGTTGGCCAAGTCCAATTGGCTGGCTTAAATTAAGGCGATAGGTTGATATTATCGGTTAACTGCTTTTCTGTAAACAATTTTCTGTAAACAAGTATCAATCCTTAAGCAAATCGATTGGACCTTAATGGTTAAGCCATTTATGCAATCTTATCTGCCAAGCTTAATTTCAAGATAAGGTTTAGCTATAGACTAGTATATACCTATGCTTCACTATGGTATTTATAACATAGCAGATTTTTTTAAAAATTAAATAAAAAATCCATACATTAATTTAATAATGATAAGTGAGGTTAAGGAAATTATGTTCATCCTAGCTATAACAGGTTTTGAACCCGTTATAGCATTTTTACCCCACCTTAACTTGTGGTTACAGGTGCGCGCAACTACACCTAGCTTTTAACTTACCAGATGATTCTAAATTTAGTTTTTACAAGTGGGGTTACCTGACATTGCTTGGGTTTATTTATAGGCTCACACTGACAGCTTATAGGCTGTGCCAGCGCTACTCTTGAGCCACTCGGGCTAACAGCTTTGCTGTTACACTCGTGGCTGGTGAGCTGATTACCCTAACTTTACTTAATCTACCTAAAACTAGTACTGATTTTTGTGCAGTTTTGGGGAGCAATTTGGTAAATTATTAAATAATATTCACCAAATCTCACCCACTCACCCAAATAGATTGAATTTATCAGACTCGAAGGTTTCAGATTTCAGTCAGAGTACGTCAGTATGTCAGTCAGTGAATGTGTTTTAAATAGATACTGATATCCTTCCTATGCTATACTACAGTATAATTATACCAACTGATTGTTTTTTCATAAAGGTACCCTTTGATTGGCTTGATGTTTTATAGTATATTTCATATTAACGTTATTTGAGTTAAAAAATTATAGTGAATATAAGAAATAAAGACCACGGATCAAATTTAAACATTAACTAGATTTTATTACAATTCCGATATCCTGGTATTTGTATAATCTAGACCATATTTATCAATAACTTTTAAAGACTCTTGATGTAAATCTTTTGATTAGTTATAAAATAGTTTAAAAATAAGAAAAATATATTAATTACAGAGTGATTTATTTAATGGGATACTATACACTAAATTGCCCTATATTTATCTGCTATAATTAACTTGAGTAATTTTTGATTTTCAAAGCTTATCAATAAACTGTTTTTTTAGGTTATATGATACCTTTAAAGTTTCAGCAAAGATATACTTTTTCCTTCATTCTAAGTGTAGGGTTTCTGACATTTGGATATTCTATGGCGCTAATCCTCAGAAGATCCTACAGTAAAAGCACTTGCAGTATGTTTAGTGCTACAGGTACTTTTTTATTTAATTGATGCTAAAGTACATACCCTTAACAACAACAAATTCAGAGCTCTCATCTTATATGATTTTAAGTGAAATAACTTACTGATAGACAGAAGATGCATAATCCAAGATTTTAAAATATTGTTATTTATTAAAAAAGATAGTATATAATATCCATAATAATAAAGACTAATCTTATAAAAGGGGTAAATTTAAGTAAATAGTGTATCCTGTTAATATCTGAGATATTGGCCAATACTGAGATATTTTGAAGTATCAAATGCTAGGAATTATGGAGTATAACTGGTAGTTGCTATCTAATTGGTACCTAGTGTTATGGTTAAATGACATGACTTTAGGTACAGATTGTAAAATTAAAGCAGATTGTGAAATGGCCAAAAGGAAAAAGCTGATGAACCAGCCTGATCTGAAGTGCAACCTGGACCAATGCTGGGTAGGGGCAAAATATGCCCAAGTTGGTTCTGGGGGTACACATGATGGGCATGGGGTTTTACAGCCTATGGCCTTGCAATGCACCAATTATTTGTTAAATGGGGATGATAAATTAGACTTTTGAGGTGAACAGGGCTTTGAAACCTATTATGTTTATCATTTTGACAAATCTGGCAAAATCCAATTGCAGTCAATCACCTGAGTGCATGCATACTCAAGCTATAGTACCACAAAGGATGGTGGTTAATGCTTAATGGTTGGATTAGGTGCAGTGCATCACTTGACAGCAAAAGAGACCCCAATTCTTTATAATTAAGTGTTTCACAACCAACCTTCTTTATTAGTTGACTGACTTTAATAAAAAAACCATTTTTTACCTTCCAGATGGTTCCTTGGTCTGACCTCTTTGCAGACTACCTCAAGGAGGTTTCTAACAATATAGGTCAATATATTTTGTCCAAGATGATGAACTCTAATGCACACTTGGGAAAGTCTGGGCCTCTCCAGATCAAGGCACCCAAGCACCCTGACACTGACTTGCATTTTGGTTATGGACACCTCCCCTACATGGTTAAATGACATGATAGTGAGTACCAACTGTCAAGACTGGGCTCCCAAGGCCCAGTATGCCACCAGCCCTACACCACTCACCCCCATATGTGGCCATACCAACTCTGATTGGTCCTGTCCAAAAGGATGGCCTTGCCAGGCACATCATGCCAAGGTGCGGTGCACCAGTCTCTGTCACCTCAGACCTCAGGCAGAGGTCCCTCCCAAAACCTCTATCCGCTCACAGGGTCAACAAGCTGAGGTGCGGATAACCAGCCTCTGTCACACTGGGCCACTCTGGCTCCAAACTAACCAGGGCAAGACCTCTCCAAAAAGGAGCCTGGCGCATCCACCCCCTTTCCCTGGAGCACCACCATCTGCTGGCCAACAACTCACATTAAATAAATTTAATTAAATAAGATGAATCAGCAAAAAGTGGCCTTTATTGGAAGAGGTGAACTCGAAGTTGGAATAGAATTCCAAAGTGAGGGCCCATTGGGGCTTGAATTTGCTTTAAAAGAATTCCAAAAAAGGCTAGAAGGATTGTGGGTAATGAGGGGTGCAAAAGCCTCCAGAATTGATGGCAACCAGGCAACTCGGTGGAGAAATGGAGGGGAACCTCAGAATGAACAACCAATCAAATGAACCAATTTATTTAAATTTATTCTGTTATCAACCCAAATAGGAGAATTTTACTCAGAATAATGGAATTGCAACTATTGACACACACGAATCTCATAATTTCCAACCTTATGGGATTTATGTGCAATTGTGATCATTACACCAACCCTAAGAATAAGGCTGGGCAACAGGAGGCCCAGAAGGTGAAGCTTCAGGCCCTCCCTAACCCTGGCACACACTAGACCAACGCTGGGTACAAGCCAAATATGCCCAGGTTGGTACTAGTAAAGTGCAGAACGCCCAGCCCCTTTTGTCAGCCCAGGCGTTATAATGAACAGTTTATTTGATTAATAATGACAGTTCTATTTGGTTGATTGAGGAATGGGGGTTTTAAACCCATTCCATTTACAAAACTATGTGTTTGGGTTGGATCCAACTTCAATCAATTACTCAAGTGAAGTCAGTTTTGGTGTATTCTACCAATTATGTTGGTAGTGTTTGCCTATTGGTGAATTGGTGCTTGGGACCACTTCAGCAGACCCCAAATTTCCCTAACAGAGTTTAAATTTGTTTTCTGTGACCAACATTTCTGGTTGGTCAACTTCCCAATAAACCTTTCCCATTTTCTCATTTTTACTTATGTTATCTCTAACAATCCTGTGCATGGACCTCTTTGCAGAGGTCTCATGCTACATTAACCAATCTATTTTAAAATACAATTAAATTTATCAACTAGTGCACTGTTGGGTCGCCCAGGTTCTCTCCAACCTGGGACGTTTACCTTCTATTTTTGTGCTTTGCATCACTTTTGGTGGGTTGTTTAATATCAGGATTGCACTTCTCTTCTTAAGTTATTATTGTTTCAGCACCCTCTGCTGGGCTCAAGTAACTTTTGAACTAACAGCTGGTTCCCTGGCGTTGGCCTTGTGCACCGTGCACTACCATGCTGGGAACAGGAGAGTTATAGATACTTTCCTTACATTAGTTGACCAACCGCTTATTCTTATGTGCTTGACCTTTTTCTCATGTGGGGCTTTTCCAAAGTGTAAACAGTGGGCGCTGGCTGTAGGTTTTGGCTGTGGTCAGCCACACCACTGTTTCCTCTTTTCTATGAAGGTTGGAGCATCTCAGCGTTATTATGGCTGCCTCCAACTGGAAAGTACCCACCCTTCATGTTTGTACCTGGTGGATACGGACGCTTCTTGGTCTGAAAGTCAGGATTCCCTGACTTTCTGCTGAAATTACCAAATTCAATTTATATAAATAAGTTTTACTTTGACAGCGCATTAAGACAATGCTGGAGGAATTGGCGCAGATGGGCCTGGGGGTGTTGGCCTTGGATAACATTGGGCAATTCATTGCAGTTAGGGGAATAGGGTCTTTTGCGTCTAAAAACGCGTTTTATGATGAAAAACTTATCCAAACCTCTGAGCCGTTTTTTAGCTTTTATGGCCTGGATGAGAACCCTATTCCAGTATATCAAATAACCCCTGAGAACCCTCGTTTGACCCCTACCATGATCCATGGCACTCAGGAAGTGGAGAAAGAACTTTGTTTTAAATATGACAAAGTATATGCACCCGCAGAAGGCATGGTGAGATATGTGGCCTCAGTAGTAAGAGTGGCCAACTATCCCTACCCATTCTATGATTCCAAAACATACCCTGATGGCGTGCTAGAGCCAGAGGAAGAGTTTTCTGGTGAAGTGTTGTCGTTTTCTGCTTTAAATAGAGACTATTTGGGGTATTTTCTACTGACTGTTATCCTTTTCTCCCCTTTAGGGAAATTCAGCACCACTATTCTGGTGGATACTGGTGCCACCGAAAACTTTATGGACCAGAGCCTAGCTGACTACCTTGGGCTGAGTTACTTGCCAGGTGATATGGTTAGGGGAGGAGCGTCCCAAGGTATTTCCACTCTGAAGGTCGGTGGGACAGTGAACTATCAGTTAGGCAAATACCACTTGTCCAATCACTTCCAAGCTATCAAAAACCTCTTGTACCCGATCATTTTGGGTGTGGAGTGGTGGCGGAAGTTTGACATTAGAACCAACTTGAAAGAGAATACCCTATCCCTAACATTAAAGAATGGTCACACATTAGTTGTTTCTTTGTCTGTGTAAGTCTTGGGGACCAGACTTTGAAGCTGGATAGGGCTCAGCACCCGTTCCAATCAAAGAGGGGGCCCAAGGCTCCTATGGACCCTCTGTTACAGTTCGGTGACCTTGCCCACGTGATAGATGAGCGCTCAGTGACAGCCTTTCTCCCAAAAGCTGCCACATTACCTCCCCTTCCCTCCTCTTCAATCCTGGTAGGATTGATAGAGGAGGCCTTTAGGGAGGTGGTGCACGTTAGGGGACTTGGGGGGGTCCAGAGGCCACCCACTCCCCAGGCCATCTATGGGAAAAAACTTGGAAAATTGCAAATCCCAGTGTCAGAGGCCAGCCAGTAAATTCCAGACTGGGGAGGCCAATTTAGGTTGGCTGGGTTCAGGAGTCAGATCGGAATATGTTTCAGATTGGAAACCTGGGTATGAACAGCTTGGATCTTTGGGTCCAACGTTCTGAGGCAGTTTTGGGAGGTTCAGATTGTGTGAGTGGGCTGATTGCAGGATCAGTCCAAGTTTCACCAAACCCAATCCATCAACCCCTGCTTTCTGTGATGAATCTGGAATGCCCAAGCTGTGCAAGTCGTCCAAGTCAAGTCATCAAAACCTGGATTGGCAGCATCAATTTGGCTTGGTCACAAGAAGTTGGGAAAATTTGTAAAAATTTTCTAAGCTTCTTCTGAAACGGGAGTCACTTTTTGCCCCCCTCCAAGTTAGCCAACCAAATCCTCTCCCAATTTCCCAAACAGCCAATCCCCTGACTCCTCCTTATGCCTATTGAACCATTTAAAAGGCAACTGGCCCCACCAAGGGCAGTTGTCAGTTCATTCTCTCTTTTAGCCTTTAAAAAATAAAATCTGTGTATCCACCCCATTTGCTGCAAACTCCGCCCATCGTTAACACATATTTTCAACCAGTATTCCATCATTCAATCTGACAAGACTTGCCATTGCCCAGATCCTTTTCCCAACGTTCACAGACTAGATCATCCAGTCACTCAATCCCACCATGTGGCAGTAAATCGCCAATGTGATCATCCAGCCTGCCCCCAAAGGCGTGGCCTTTGTTCCATTCATTTCCTTGCATCCATTAAATGGAGAATATTCTGTTTATTTGGATGGCGATTCCGCCAAGCTTGCTCCCCAGGAAGAGCAATCTCAAGGCATCCCTGGCCCGCTGCATGTGGGTTCAGCTCTGTTTTCTGGGCCTGTCGCTGTGGGTCCAGCTCACCAACAGGACTTAGAGGGCTCCTGTTTGGGAAAACTTAGTTACAGCCCCTCTTATGGGGTTTCCCTACTTCCACCCACATTTTTAACAATGGGGTGGCCCCAGTGCTGCCTCCCGCAGGCGCACAAGCCACTCCTTCAGGTTCTGAAGGCTAGCAAATGCACTCCCATGAGGAGTTGTCATCCTCTCCACCTCTCCTGCCTCTGGGGGTTGCTCCTGTAAGACTTGCGGTTGCTCCCAACGCAACCATCTGGTTTGCCTTGGGGGCCTTTGGTACATTATTGAATGTTTGCTTCCCTCACATGACCTGTAGATCCCCACTTCTTTTAGTCGCTTGGACCGCTATGCCTCTGGCATTATGGGCCCTCCACTGGGTGCTCGCGCACCCTGACTGGGAGCCTAGTCTAGTTCTCCTTAGCTGTATCCATGACAGTCTGAAGCTGATGCTCAGGGCGACTTGCCCCAATGGCCCCACTTTCACACTCTTAGCCTTGCCTCTATGCTGAAGCCCACTGTGGTGGTTCCCCTACCTTCTTGTTTGGAGGGTTTGAAAGCTTCCTTTGATGCAGCTTCAGCTGGTGCACTACCTGATCATTCGAGTATGACTGTGAATTCAAACTCACTGTGGGACTGGTGCGTATTTCATCTCCCATTTACCCCTTGACCATCTGGGAGGAAGAGGAGTTAGATGTATGGGTGAAGGAGCAGTTAGCCAAAGGCGCGATTTTTCAGCGTACCTCCCCTGTTTGCTCCCCACTTCTCTTCGTTGAGAAGGCTGATGGTACTCTACACCCATGCATAGACTATGGGAACCTCAACAACGTTACTGTACCAGACCTCCATCCCATCCCTTTGGATTCGCAGATTGCACGCTATGTGGAGAAGGCGAATGTCTTCTCCAAGCTGGATTGCCTCAATGCATTCAATCAGATTCGGATTAAAAAGGGACAAGAGTGGTTAACTGCATTCCATACCAGAAAGGGGATATTCCAGTTTCGGGTCATGCCCTTTGGGCTTAAGAATGCCCTGCTATCTTTCAACGCTGCATTGATGCAGCATTGAGGGACTTGTTAGGGGTATGCGCGGTTGCCTACATGGACGATATTCTGGTGTTTTCCCCTGACCATGAGTCCCACGCAGTACACCTTCAGCAAGTGGTGGATAGGTTAAGGGCAGCCCACCTCACGCTAAAGATAAGCAAGTGTGAACTCTTCAAGTCCCAGGTCACTTTTCTGGGCAACGTCATGTTTGACCAAGGACACATGATAACTCCAGACAAGGATAAGGCAATTTTTGAGTGGCCCACACCCACTTCAGTCAAGGAGTTGAGGAGCTTTTTGGGGACGTGTAAGTTCCTTAGGAAATTCACGCCCAATCTTTCTGAGGTGGCATCATCCTTATATAAGGCTAGCGGTGAAAAGGTGCTTCAGTGGTCCCCCATTTTGGAAAAATCTTTCCAAGCATTGAAGTGCACCCTGTTGTCCACATCAGTTCTTCGCCATGTTAACCCCAATAAAGTGTTCATTGTGTCTACTGATGCTTCCAACTTCGCCATAGCAGCTGCCTTGTTACAAGTAGGCAAAGATGGGATAGAGCATCCGGTGGAATATTTTTTAGGAAAATGTCTCTTCCTGAGTTGAATTACGCCGTTTATGACAAAGAGTTACTAGAAGTGGTGGAGGCGCTGACTTATTGTTGTCACCACTTGCATGGCCCCACCCAGGCGTTCTGTGTACGTAAAGATCACTATGCCTTGCTGTACTACCACACCCCTCATGTCCTAACCCCATGGCAGACCCGTTGGCATGAGACCCTTACCTAATTTGCCTTTTCTTATGAGTTCACCAAGGGCAAGGATAATGATTTAGCGGATGCTTTAAGCCACAACCCTGCTTTAGCTCCTGATCCAAAGGAGGTAGAAGTTAATAACACACAGGTAATGATTCCACCAAATAAAATTGTGTCTCAACTTCCATCTCCCCCGGCCGACGGTCCAGCGCTTGCACCTCTGGAAAATGTGGAGAAATATAGTATGTTAAGAAAGGTAGTCCTTTCTCAGATGATATCAGCCAAATATACTATGGTACTTTCAAAGAGCACTTTGAATAAAGAGGATCTATCCAGGGGCTATCATGTGAAGGATGAGATGGTGTGGTTTCAGGGGCGCCTATGGGTTCCTGCTGGAACACTGCACCTGGAAATCATCTGGTACCATCATGATGAACTCACCGTTGGTCATCCTGGTAAAGAAAAAGATTTTGGAGTTAATATGACACACGTACAATTGGAAGGGCTTGCCTGCTCAGGTGGGGCAGTATTGTAAAGAGTGCTTGATCTGCAACCAAATGAAACCAAATCGTCAACCTTTAGCAGGGCTGTTGGTACCAGTCCAGAAGGCTGAAGGGCCCTGGACTTTCCTATCGGTGGATTTCATTGTGGAATTACCTGTCTTTGATGCTTATGATGCTATCATGGTGGTGGACTATTTTACAAAGTTCGCCCACTTTATTCCTTGCAGAACTACAATTACCGTGGCTGAGATGGCTAGGCTCTTCGTCACTCATGTGTTTGCGCTCCATGGGGTTCCCCAAGAGATTATCAGTGACTGGGGACCCCAGTTTACCTCCGCCTTTTGAGAAGAATTGTGTAAGACTCTTCAGATTCGCCCCTTCTGTTCAACTGCATATCACCCCCAACAGATGGGCAGACTAAACGAGTGAACCAGTGCTTGGAACAGTTCTTGCAGTGTTACACCGCCGCAGATCATTCATATTTGGTTTTTCACCTTTCTATGGCCCAATTTAGCTACAACAACACTTTGCACTCCTCAATCAGTTGTTCCCTTTTTTGCCACCCATGGCTTTAACCCTGCCTTTAACATGGAGCCCAACTGTGGACCTAAGGTTGAAGCGGTGGTGGACTTTGCCAAGACTATCAAGAAGGTCCACCAGGGGGTTTTCACAAGCTTGGAGGCGGCAATGCAGGTGTATAAGGAGAACGCTGATGGGAAGCGCCAAGTAGGTCCAGCGTACAAGCAAGGGGATCTCATGATGCTTGATGCTCATAACATCCCTATCAAGCAGCCATTCAAGAAGATGGGACCAAAGAGGATTGTCCCTTACTGCGTTGTTAGAAAGGTGGGCCATGCCACATACCAATTAGATCTTCCTTCTTCATTTCAGATCTTCTTAGTCTTTCATGAGAGCAAATTGATGTTGTTTGAGGCCCCCCACCAGAGACTCCTGAGGCCTATCTCGTGGATGGGGCGCATGAGTGGGAAGTAGAAGAAATAGTAGCCTCCCACCGTGTTAAAAGAAGACTTGAGTACCTGGTATCTTGGAAGGGTTTTGACGCTGCTGAGAACAGTTGGGTCCCAGCGCATGACTGTGTGCATGCCTGAGATCTGATTGAAGCCTTACACAAGTGTTTCCCTCAGGCCACTGGATCTCAACCCAAACTGACCATTGCCGCTATGGAGTTGGACCCAGCCCACAAGAACCTTTTCCTTGCGCAAGCCCCTGGAGTGTAAGTCCCGAGGAACGTCCTCTGGGCGTCAATCAGGCCATTTTTCTGTTCCCAAGCAAGAAGGTACCAAAGAGGATGGTCATACCCCTCATTAATCAGGGCGATCTCACTCACGTGGTAGATGAGCGCTGGGTAACAGCCCTTCCACTTTGGATCCTGCTTCCAGTACCCACACTCTCCTCAGCAGAACTGTTATGAGTAATCAGTGAAATCTGCACCAAGACCACTGAAATGAAATAGATTGCAACTAATTCAAGTGGCAATCAGCCTGATGCTCAGATTTCAAATGGTTGAAAAGGTATGAAGACTGATCTATCAGCCAGAATGCCCAACAGTTACGATTCAGTTAACATGACAATCAAAAAATTTCCCCCTCTCAAATCTATTGAGCATCACCCCTGATGGGTAAATAATAGCATCGGACACCATCACCAAGGTTTTGAAGCTTCCTGCCAGCAAATTGGGCGTTGCGCCTGATGCTATGCCACTGACCAAATGAATGGCTCAGCGACTGAGCATGTTCAGGTTGGGCATTCTGAACCTGTTCCCAACCAAATGGGTCCACCCATATGTGGGGTGGTCTTGGGAATTCCTGCCGCTCATTGGGCAAAATGCCATTGCGCCAACCATCAGAAATATAGCTGAGCTTTGGTTTGTATGTTCAAGGTTGAACTGACAGCAACTCAGCCTGCCACCAAATTTTTTGATGTTGGTTCTCAGGGAACTAACCCGCCCAACCCTGAATAATTCACCGCTTAGGCTGAACTTGGGGACCCAATCAGCTTGTTTTCCCTCCAAATTGATATCTATTTAATCAGTCACATTGCATTGAGAAAATTGTTGGTCAATTCTCCTTCCTTAAATTTTTATTAAAACAACCTTCCCCAAAATTCAGTTTTTATATGTTGAAAATTAAGCTGCCTTATCCGCTGATGCTCTTGTACCCCTCAGGGTTAACGGCCATGTTTGTCTGGTATTCTATTTTGTGCCTGCATGAGATTCTGGCTCACTGGCAGATATTAGTGGAACTCCTTTCCAGTTCCATATTTTTCATACCAGCAACAGTGCCTCTGACATTATGGTTTGCCATTTGGGTGCTCTGGCATCTGGGCTGGCAGGCCAGTCTAATTCTTACTTGCTGTTCGCCTGACATAATTGACCAACCATTAATCTCTACCATTTCTGCCCTTCTTGTAGATATTGGCGCAGCAATGGTCCCTTCTTTCCAAAAGAATCAGGTCATAAAGAAGATTATCTCTGCCCACATTATTCCAGTCCCACTCAAAACTCCAAACCCATACCCCATAGTTGCCGCGGCTATTTTGCCCATGTCAGTAGGGTCTGACATCTCAACTTGCAATGAGGTTGCTCCTCCCCAAAGCCCAGTAGTTTCCCAGCTGTCGCCCTTCAAGGGTGCAATTACCACAGAACTGGAACCAATCATTGTTGAAAATGAGGAAGAGGCCAAGGTAGAGGCTATCCTGGCATCCTAGAAATCGTGACATTCCATCCAATATCTCGTGGCCTGGAAAAGGTATCCAGCCTATGAGAACAGTTGGATCAAGGCGCGCAATTGCGCGAATTGCATGGACCTGGTTGAAGCGTTCCACATATCCCACCCTGAGGCTCCCTGTTCCCTCCAAAAACCCGCATCAGTAATATCGATCAAGTTACCCAAGGCGCGCAAGAATGTGGCTCTTGTAAGTTTCCCAGTGGTGGGGCCCTTCCCTTGGAAAGTGGAAAGGGTAATGTAAGTCCCAGGGGAATGTCCTCATGGTGTCAATTGAGCCATTTTTCCATTCCCAAGCAAGAAGGTACCAAAGAGGATGGTCATACCCCTCATTACTCAGGGCAATCTCGCTCACGTGGTAGATGAGCGCTGGGTAACAGCCCTTCCACTTCAGATCCCACTTCCAGTACCCACACTCTCCTTGGCAGAACTGCTACGAGGAATCAGTGAAATCTGCACCAAGATTGCTAAAATGAAATTGATCACAACTAATTTGAGCAGCAATCAGCCCAATGCTCAGATTTCAAATGGTCAAAAAGGTATGAAGACCAATATATCAGTTGGAATGCCTGACAGTTGTGATTTGGTTAATATGACGATTGAAAAATCTTCTCCCTCCCAAATCTGTCAGGCATCACCCCCAATAGGCAGGTAATAGCATCAGACACCATCTATGAGGTTTCAAAGCTTCCTGCCAGCAAATTGGGAGTTGCTCCTGATGCAATGCCACTGACTGAACAAATGGTTCAGTGACTAAGCATGGGTGGGTTGGGCGTTCTGAACCTGTTCCCAACCAAATGGGCCCACCCATATGTGGGGTGGTCTTGGGGGATTCCTGCCACTTGTTGGGCCAAACGCCGTCATGCCAACTGTCAGAAATGTAGCTGAGCTTTGCTTTGGATGTTCAAGGTCGAACTGACAGCAACTCAGCCTGCCACCAAATATTTTGATGTTGGTTCTCGGGAAACTAACCCGCCCATTCCCAAATAATTTGCTGCTTAGGTTGAACTTGAAGGACCTTATCCTGGCTTGTTTTACCTCCAAATTGATGACTATTTAATCAGTCGCATTGCACTGATAAAATTGTTGGTTGATTCTCCTTCCTTAAATTTTCCATTAAAAACAACCTTCCCCAAAATTCAGTTTTTATATGTTGAAAATTAAGCCGACTTATCCGCTGATGTTCTTGTACCCCTCAGGGTTAACGGCCATGTTTGTCTGGTATTCTATTTTGTGCCTGTATGAGATTCTGGCTCATTGGCAGATATTGGTGGAGCTCCTTTTTTTGTCCATATTCATCATACCAGCAACAGTGTCTCTGACATTCTGGTTTGCCATTTAGGTGCTCTGGCATCTGGGCTGGCAGGCCAGTCTAATTCTTACTTGCTGTTCGCCTGACATGGAGGGGGGTTGAGCCCCATTAGGAATAGAGGGTAATGTCATGGTTAAATGACATGATAGTGGGTACCAACCCTAAGGATAAGACTGGGCGACAGGAGCCCCAGAAGGTGAAGCTTCAGGCCCTCCCTGACCTCAGGCACACACTTGACCAACGCGGGGTACAAGCCAAATATGCCCAGGTTGGTACTAGTAAAGTGCAGAACGCCCAGCCCCTTTTTTTGGCCCATGTATGAAAACAAACAGTTTAATTGATTATCAACAATGGTTCTATTCAGTTGCTTATGTAATGGAGGTTTGAAACCCATTTCATTTACAAAACTATGAGTTTGGGTTGTATCTAACTTCAATCAATTACTCAAGTGAAGTCAGTTTTGGTATATTCTACCAATTCTGATGGTAGTGTTTGCCTATTGGTGAATTGGTGCTTGGGACCACTTCAGCAGACCCCAAATTTCCCTGACAAAGTTTAATTTTGTTTTCCATGACCAACATTCCTGGTTGGTCGATTTCCTGATAAACCTTTCCCGTTTTCCCATTTTTACTTATGATATCTCTAACAATCCTGTGCATGGACCTCTTTGCGGAGGTCTCATGCTACATTAACAATCTATTTTAAAATACAGTTAAATTATCAACTAGTGCACTGTTGGGTCGCCCAGGTTCTCTCCAACCTGATATGTTTACCCCTTCTATTTTGTGCTTTGCATCACTTTTGGTGGGTTGTTTAATATCAGGATTGCACTTCTCTTCTTAAGTTATTATTGTTTCAGCACCCTCTGCTGGGCTCTAGTAACTTTGAACTAACGGCTGGTTCCCTGGCGTTGGCCTTGTGCACCGTGCACTACCACGCTGGGAACAGGAGAGTTATAGAAACTCTCTTTACATCCCTGGGGTCCAAGCAAGTTATGGCATTAAATTATATTTGGTAGCTTATACAATCTTATAAACCTTGTCCTAGGGTTCCTTGTGCATCAGCACCTTTTGAGGTGTACTATTCCCTTTGCTTATCTTGACTAGTTCCCTTGTTGTGTGGCTGTCATGGTTACATGACATAATTGAGGGCACAAACTTCAGAGACAAGGCTGGATGTCAGGAGGCCAAAAAGGTCAAGTTGCAAGGCCTCCTGACCTAAAGCATATCCTGGACTAATGCTAGGTACATGCAAGATATGCCAGGTTGGTCCTAAATGTGCATGATGCTTGGCCCTGTATTACATCCAGGGCGTTAAAACGCACCAGCTACGTTATCAATCCAGATGGTTTATTACGGTTGCTTGGGGAACAGGGTTTAAACCTGTTCTGTTTATATTGTTGCCAAATTTGGATAATTTCTGCATAAGCAGTAACCCAAATTAAGACTATCTCAAGCTACAGTACCATGTCAGATGGTAGTGTGCTCATATTGGTTTGTTTAGGCTTAGCACTGCTCCCAAAGATTGATGACTCACCTCATTGTTTAGTTATAATCCCATTAGACCAACCTTCCTTGTTGGTCAACTTTCCTAAATAAATACCCATTGGTTTTACATTTTTCATGGTCCCTTGGGCAAACTGGTGTGTGGACCTCCTTGAGGAGGTCTCCAACAATATTGGTCACTTTATTTTTAACAAAATTAATGACTGTATCTGGTGCGCCACTGGGCTGCCCTGGTCCCCTCCCAATTGAGGCATCCAAGCACCCTGACACCAATCTCCACTTGTTTATGGATTCCCCTCTGGAGTCCAACCAAGTTCTGTTATTTGTTATCTCTATTATACTCTGTGTTGTATACTTTCGCCGTGGGTCCCTTTTGCTCTGGCACCAACTGCAGTGCCTTTTTTTCCAATATTACTAGTGACTAGTTCCCTTTGGTGTGGCTGTGCATCCTGCACTACATTGTGGGAATGAGAGTTACAGGCAATTTCTTAAATTAGTCAACTAACCCTTTTACTATACTTATATGAGAATAATTCGCATGAGATATTCTTTTATTGAACTTGGTGCGCTGGCCACTTGTCACGGTCTCTATGTTGCTCACCACCGTTTTCTCATCTTGCTTATTGTTGCTGAGCCTCAGCGTTATTCTCACTATCACCAACTGGGTAGTGCCTACCCTTCCTGCTCAGACCTGGTGGACTCAGACCCTTAATGGTCCTGTTGCCAAAATTCCCCATTTTTTCCTGAAATTTATTCTGAAATTCAACATAGCTCTTACAACCCTCTCGCTGGAAGCCTCTTTAAATAATAACAACAAAATGACTGGTTTTCGTCCACCCTTGCATGGGGTTGATTTGCTTTATTGGCCGTCTCCCAAGGCAGCTAACTGGATATCATGGTGTTCCAAGAACAGCCAATTTTGTGGAAATCAGTGGAGGGTTTAAAGTGTATCTTGGAGAAGCGTTTCCCAGACATGTCATCCATCCAAGACTTTATGAGTTCTTTGCTCTGCATCAAGCTGACCGCCTGATGAAATTATATCTTAATGACTTTTGTAATAGGGCATGGACCCTACCTTTGCCAGACTTCATAAAAAGTCATTTCTCTGTTCCACCTTGGACCTCCCTGAGAGAAATGCCCTGGTATGGCAATTGACCCTCCTAACTTCACCAGTTAATTGGAACTCTTTGAGGCTACTTCCCAACCCAACCCAGAAGGGGCCAGGTAATTTGGCCGTCATACTTTCACCTGTGGTGGCCCCTATAAATATGAGCTCCAAAACTCACACAATCCTCTGAAAAAGAAGGAATCTTATACTTTCATTCCTTTGTTTTTGGCGGAAATTAGAGTTGAACAGGGTCCTGCCCAAGTTTTAATTAGTTGTCTCAGTCAATTCCGCCATGATGATGTCACCTGCAGCTGCCCCTATAAATACAGCGCCCAAGTCTAGTGTTCTTTCTTTGAACAGGTCAAAGCTCACCGCTCCTTGTCCCATTTTGGCAGAACTTGATTTAAATGATTCTAGCCCTGAATATAAAGTAAATTATGCACATAAAATAGGCTTTCTTCTGCACAGCATTCCTATGGTGCTAGCCAGATCATTGGCAAAGGGCTTGTTGGTGATGGCCATGGATAACAATGATCAACTGGCCATCAGATTAGGTATGGGGTCGTTGATGCCTGAAAACGCGTTATATATTGCAAAAAAGATTAATCTTAATGAGACAATTGTCAGCTCTTGCAGCTCTGATGCAGACCCTATTCCTGTGTACCAAATTATATCATAAAACCTGTGCTTGACCCCTAAAATGATCTGCAGAACACATGAGGGGGAAAAGGAATTACTTTTAAAATGTAAAAATGCTTTTACAACTGCTGAAGTTATGGTGGGATATGAGTCCTCAGTAGTGATAGTAGCAATTGTCCCTCTCCATACTATGATGCAAAAACTTATTCTGGAGGCTGCTTATGCCTGATGAAGGGTTTTCTGGTGAGGTGTTGACGTTTTCTGCTTTGAATAAAGACCATTCTGGATATTTTTGGTTGACTGCTACACTTTCATCCCCTTTAGAGAAAATCTTTACAACTATTTTGATGGATACAGGAGCCTCTGAGAATTTTATTGACCAAGACCTAGCCAACTACCTTGAGTTGAATTACTTGCCAGGTGGTATGGTTAGGGGGCTTCCCAAGGTATTCCCACGCTGAAGATTCTGGGGTTTTTGGATTATCAAGTTGGTAAATATCATTTAGCTGACCATTTCCAAGCAATTAAAACCTCTTGTGCCCCATTATTTTGGGAGTAGAGTGGTGGAGAAAGTTTGACATCAGTGTCAGACAATTAAAAGTCTGATTATGTTTTAAGAGTGTATTGATTCTTAATATGGATTAAAATAAGGATGAAATCAGCTAAAAGACCCCGGCAAATGCTGGTGGAACCCTTTAGATTGGAGCCATAAATTTATCAATAATATTTAGCCAAATACACGAGTTCAGGCAATCAGATTGCATCAAATTGTCAGCCAAATCTGAGGAGTTCATCAAAGGCTTCTCTCATGCCACTTCTACTTTAGTACAGCCTACACCACGGAGACTGGCCCCTTTTATAGGGTTGGATGAAGTCCAACAAGGTGCAAATTTTTTTCAGCCCATTGATTGGGTAAAATATATAAAATCCTTACCAGATGGATCTTTCTTACCTGCCTGCCATCAGCTGACCAATCATAGTGAAGTGAGTCTCCCAAGCTCCAATAGGTCAAATCTCAATAGCCTAATTCAGATTTTACTAAGCAATCCAAACTGTGAGCCTCAACATATTAAATACAAAATATAGATTTATTAAGAGGGTTCATTTCTTACCCCCGCGGCAACTAATAGATATATAAAATACAACTTTCTAGTATTTTAGTGTTTGTTTTTTTATTATCAGTGGTTTTAGTTCCCTAATTGTTATAGTTTAGGCCTAAAATGCAACAGCAAGCTTATTGAAATCCTAAAATCCAACAGTAAGAACTAACTTGAACAATAGTACCTTGTCTTTAACTTTGAATAGTGGTCAAAATTAGTTGTCCCTTTGTCTAAAGCTAACTCTCTGGGCAATTTGCCCCAATGGCCCAAGGTCCACACACTCAGTCTTGCTCCGCTGCTGAAGCCCTCTTTGGAGGTACCTTTACCTTTTTGCTTAGAAGTGGTGGAATCTTCATTTGATGCAGCTTCAGCCAATATACTACCAGCTCTTTCAGAGTTTAATTTTGGGTTCAAACCCACCGTTGATCTGATTCATATCTTCTCCCATTTGTCCCTTGACTGTATGGGAGAGAGCAGCCTTAGATGTTTGGATTGTGGAGCAGTTAGCTAAAGGTGCAATATTTCAGTGTACCTCTCCAGTACGCTTCTCACTTCTCTTTGTGAATAAAGTGATGGTACTCTAAGACATGTATAGGTTATGGTAATCTAAACAATGTCACTGTACCAAATTTATATCCCATCCCAGTGGACTCACTGATTGCTTGCTATGTGGAGAAGGCTAGAGTCTTCTCCAAACTGGATTTCTTAGACACATTCAATCATATCTGGATCAAGAAGGGCAGGAGTAGCTCACCACGTTCCAAACCAGAAAGGGAATTTTCCAATTTCAGGTTATGCCCTTTGAGCTTAAAAATTCCCCTGATTTTTCAATGGTCATATATAAGCGCCTTGGGGACCTACTGGGTGTGTGCGCCGTGGCCTACATGGATGATATTCTGATGTTTTCCCCTGATCAAGAGCCCCATGCAATACACCTGCAGCAAGTGGTGGAGAGTTTAAGGGCAACCAACCTTACGCTGAAAATCAGTAAGTGTGAATTCTTCAAGTCCCAGGTCACCTTCCTGGGCAACGTCATGTTTGACCAAGAGATATGATAACTCCATACAAGGAGAAGGCGATTTGTGAATGGCCCACCTCAACTTTGGTCAAGTAATTGAGGAGTTTTAGGGACGTGTAAGTTCCTTAATAAATTCACGCCCAATCTTTCTGAGGTGGCGATGCCCCTGTATAAGACGAGTGGAGCTAAAGTGCTCCAGTGGTCCCCCATTTTGCAGGATGCCTTCCAAGAAGTAAAGTGCACCCTGTTGTCCATGTCCATCTTTTGCCATGTAGACCCCAAAAAGGGGTTTATTGTGGCTTCTGATGCCTCAAACTCGCCATGAAAGCTGCCTTATTACAAGAGGGTGGAGATGGAATAGAGATCCAGTGGGATATTTTTCCAGAAAGATGTCCTTACCAGAGTAAACTATATCATTTATAACAAAGTGTTATCAGTGGTTGAGATGCTGACCTATTGGCGTCATCATTTGCATGGCTCATCCCTACCATTCAACGTTCATACTGAACTCCACGCTTTTCTGTACTACCACGTACCTCATGTCCTGACTCCACGGCAAACCCGCTGGCATGAGACCCTGGACCAATTTGTGTTCTCCTATAAGTTTACAAAGGGCAAGGAAAATGGTTTGGCAGATGTTTTGAGTCAAAAACCCTGCGTTAGAACCATATCCTGAGGAGGTAGAGGTACACAATATCCACTTGAAGTTCCGCCAGGTAAGATGTGTTCAAACTCCCCCTCTCCCATGGCACACATGTCAGCGCTTGCTCCTCTGGAAACCACAGAGGAATATGGTATGGTCAGAAAGGTAGTCCTTTACAGCTAACAATAGCATATTATACTATGGTCCACGCCAAGAGCAATTTGAATCAGGAGTACATTACCAGAGTTACCACATTAAGGACGAGATGGTGTGGTTTCAGTGACGCCTATGGGTTCCTGTCAGACCACCTCACCTGGAAATCGTCTGGTACCATCATGATGGGACCACCGTTGGACATCCTGTAAAGACAAAGACCCTAGAGCTGATCCGCTGCACTTATAATTGAAAGGGATTAGCTGCGCAGTTTGCCAGGTATTGTAAAGAGTGCCTGGTCTGCAACCAAGTGAAGCCAAATTTCCAACCACTCGCAGTGTTGTTGGTACCAGTTTAAAATGATGAAGGGGCTTGTACTTCCTTTTTAGTGGATTTTATTGTGGAGTTACCTGCATTTGAAGGCTACAATGCCATCATGGTAGTAGTGGACCGTTTTACAAAGTTCTCCCCCTTTATCCCCTGTAGAACCACAGTAACTGAAGCATAGATGGCTAGGCTTTTCGTGTCTCATGTGTAAACTTCATGGGGTGCCCAAGAAAATTAGTGATTGTGGTTCCCAGTTTACCTCTGTTTTTTGGGGAAAATTTGTGTAAGACTCTTCGGATTCACCTCTTCCATTATACTGCCTAGCACCCTTAATCAGATGGGCATACTGAATGAGTGAACCAGTGCCAGGAACAGTTAATGCGGTGTTACTCTGCCGTAGACCATTCAGAAAATGTTTTCACTTTCCCATGGCATAATTTAGCTATAACAACGCCCAACATGCATCCATCGTTTGTTCCCCATTCTTCATCAACTATAGTTTTAACCCCACTTTAACATGGAGCCCATCTGTGGATCCAAAGTGGAAGCGGTGGTGGACTTTGCAAAGACTATCAAGTAAATACACCAAGGGGTGAACACAAAATATAAATGCAGCTATGTTAGCTTATAAGGAGAATGCTGACAGTAAAAGATGGGTAGGTCCTGCATACAAGGAGGGGATCTTGAGATGCTTGATGCCATAAACATCCCAATCAAGCAGCCATAAAAATTTGGGACCAAAGAGGATAAGGCCTTACCGTATTGTCAGAAAGGTGGGACACGCCTCATACCAGTTTGATCTCCCCCATCATACCATATCTTTGCCATCTTTCATTAAAGTAAGCTTACGTTGTTTGAGGGCCCCCCACCAGAGACTCAAGAGGCTAATCTTGTGGATGGGGCGCCAGAGTGGGAATTGGAGGAGATTGTAGCCTCATGCAGAGTCACAAAAGGCATGAGTACCTGTAACCTGGAAGAGATTTGATGCAGTGGAAAACAGCTGGGTACCAGCATGCAACTGCACCCACGCCCAGGATCTGATCAAAGGTTTTTAACAAGCGGTTTTTGAGGCTGCAGGGCCCAAGTCTCAGCGAACCATCGCCACTATGAAGTTGGCCCCAGCCTATAAGAACTTTTTTCTGACAAAAGCCCTTGGAGAGGGTGGAGCCTTAACCCTTTGCACTCAATTTATTTTTAAGGTTGTTGGGTGTCAACTTGTATTTATTTTTAGCTAAATGCATTAAAGTAATTTACAGTGGTAGAATTCAACGTATTTTATTTATTTCATTTATTGTTATTTATAAAATGTTTTAATTTTGTAATCTTTTACAGTGTAATACTTTTTAAAACAATTTCCACGTGCAGAAAAGGATGTCTTTTGCATGTTCTGCAAAAATAAACAGTTGTCTTCCTTTTACCCTTAGCTTTTCTGTTTGAACAGAACACACAATTGTTACTTTTTTTCTGGATGTGGTACTAAAGTGTGGAGTTTTCCATCAAGTCGATTCTCTAAATCTGATGTTGATGGTTGCCCACGTTTTTTAGCTCCTTATCTAAAATCTCTTAATAAGGAAAGAATTAACTTACATATAAAACGTAGATGAGTTATTGGGTTCACCCCATTCTTATTACATAAAACTTTATACAAAATGTATGAATTAATGTTACTTGTCTCTAAAGCCCAGAAAAAAAAGTTTCCACCACCATTTAATAGATTTTCATAAAAAACAATATGTTGATCCATAATGATTAGCTAGATCAACACCCCCATTATTTTTTTGTAATTTAAATTTACTTGGGGCTTTATTATTTCTACTATATCACCACCTCAGAGTATTCTGTTGGTGGTTTTCATCTTTGAAATGTCGTTACTACTTAATATAGTTATGACAAATTTATCCTTCTATGCCAAGGCTAAAAAATTGTTCTTTCAGCATGCAACATATTGTTTTGCACCAAAGCTCAGTTTTGACACTTTTTGGCAACAACTTCCTATTATTTTGCATTGTTTCCGTTATATAACACTTCCATTTGAGAAGTTCATTGGACAATGGAATACTTGTATAGTATCTATTCATAAAGATATGGTACTCTTTGGCACCAGGTACACTTTGTAGTAGGTTATTGACCAGATGAAGCACTATTCTTGAAGGCACCTTTAATTCTGGATGAATCAACATCTGAGTTGTCAGAGAATAATAATATGGCAAAATGGAATATATGTAGCCAGCACTGGAATCTGCTAAAACATATAATTGAATTCCCCACTTTGTTGGTTTATTTGGGTTATATGTCATGAAGTTAATCCTCCCTTTGAATTGTACTACTGCCTCATCAATAGAAATTTCTTTAATGGGGATAAAATTGTCTCAAAATTTACTGTTGAGGTATTTCATATAATTGCTTACTTTTTTGGTTTTTGTTGCCAGCCTATTAGTTTCTAATATACTCTCATTTAAATGGAACATCCAGAAAATTTGGAGAAATTTTTTTCTACTAAAAATAGCGCAGAAAAAGGTAATCTTGTGTATATTCCTGAAAAAAGTATTCTTCAATTTATGTAATGTAATGGTCCCCATATTCAAAATGACGCCTATAAATGCACACATTAAGCTTTTTAACCTCCTTTCAGTTATTCCACATGGGCCTTCTTTTTAAAATTTTTGAGTTAATTTTCTGTCTTGCATATATGTTGGTTTGCTTTACAATATCTGCAGTAAGTTCATCAGTATTAAACTTTTTAAAAAATCTATTGGCTCAAAGCCTTTGTCTTAAAATTGAAGACCAACATTCTTGTCTCCAACACTAAGTTTAATTCATGTTGGCAGTTCATCCTCTTCTTCATTCACATCAATCCAACTTGATTCTGATATAGTGTCACTATCACTATCAGGCTCTGATACAGTATCAGTTTCACTATCAGATGAATATTGTAACACTCGAACTAATTTCTTTTTAGTTTGTAACAAATCTCTTGTTTCACTATCAGAAGAACATAAACTATTATAATTTATATTGTCATTTCGCACATCTATATTAGTAAATTCAAATTCACTGTCATTATCCTACCTGTCTTCATAATACATTTTAAGCGAAAATTAGAGTATGTATATGTATACTGAATTAAACAAAGAGAACAAATTCCATGCACAACTTGTAACCTCTCAACTAACAAAACTTGGAAAATTATTGCTGTGTAAGATCTTAAATGCCACATTATGTTTTACAATTATTTAGTGTTACCGTCTACAGGCTGTTATGCAAGTTTTAGTGTAAATTAGTATTGTCACCTCCAGCATGACATACAAGTTTTTAAGTAAATTTGTATTGTCACCTCCAGCGTGACATATGAGTGCAAAGGGTTAAAAGAATTAGAGGGTAATGACATGGTCTGATGACATGATTAAGGGACCAACTCTAAAGATAAAGCTAGTCATCAGGAGGCTAAAAAGGTGACTTTAGCAGACCTTCCTGACCTCAAACATACCCTAGACCAGCGCTGGGCCAGGCCAGATATGCCCAGGTCAGTCTAAGGGATGTACATGACGCTCAGCCCTGTGTTATGGTAAGGGCATTAAAATGCACTAGCTATATCATTAACGATGATGGTTTGATTTGGTTGCTCAGCAAATGGGGTTTCAAAACACGTTCAATTTTTGAAATTTTTAGATTGGGTCAGCCATGCCTATAATCAATTACTCAAGTTCAGGAAATCTTGATCTATAGTACCCAGGCCAATGGAATCATGCGCTTATTGGTGCACTTAGGCTTAGTACCACTATCACCAATAGTGATTACCCCCCAAATATTTAATTATGTTTCCTTAAGACAAACTTCCTCATTGGTTGACTTTCTTTATCATAAATTTCCTTTAGCTTACTTTTTAAAATTATGGTTCCTTGGGTACATTTATGTGTGGACCTCCTTAAGGAAGTCTTTAACAACGCTGTCCATTTTATTATAACAAAAATGTTTACTATATCTGGTGCACCGCTGGGCCACCCTGGTCCCCTTTAGATTGAGGCACCCAAGCACTACTGCACAGATCTCCACCTGGTTGTGGAATCCCCTTTGTTGTCCTCCCAAGTATTGTTATTTATTTGTTTTCAACTACTACATACAGCATTGTACACCCTGCTCTGGATTCCTTTTGCTCTGGCATCCTTAACGGTGCCCTGTTCATCCTCCTTCTAATGACTAGTTCCCTAGCAGTGTGACTGTGCATCTTGCACCACCTCACTGGAAATGGGAGAGTTACAGATACTCTCCTTACAGTAACAAAAGAATGAGTTTTTTATTCAAATGAGTAGGGATATGTATCCTCTAATAATTCTTGTAGAGTTAGGTCCCAAAGCAATGTGATCTTTGGCATACTCAAAATCAGGTGCTAACTTGATTTTCTTTGAAGTTTTAACTATATTACATTGATTGGTGATCCAGTGTCCAAAGTACTATTGAATTTAACCTTTTTAGTAATTACTTCACGCTTTGTAATGGTACCATCAAATTAAGGCGTCATAATTAAAGTCTCATTAAGTTATAAGTTCACATCAAATCTGTGCATTCTGCAGGTATCCCTCATGAATTTACATAATTGGTAAACATTTTTATTTTGGATTAAGTGCCATAGAAAGATTTCTGTACATATCACTGCAGTATCTACGTCCTCCAGAATACTATTGATCTGACTCTAAGATATTATTTAGTAATTATTTTACTTAAAATAAGAACATATGCAGCTAGGCACTTTAATTATAACTGAATAACCTATAACATGATGACTTGTAACTTTATAACCCTTTCATAACCATCTTTAGGTCCATTATCAATACACTAAAGACAGGAACTTTTGGGTCTTTGCTTTGGATATATCAGGTACTTTAGATTTTTAGCAATAGAGGTACCTTTCTCTTAAGCCACCTCCACTTTTTCCTTTTTTTCAGGCTTGTTAGAATACTTTTTGGTAGCACTTAGTTGAGTATGTTTAATTCATCTACAGCATCCAAATTTAGGTCTCTCAAAAGCTTTAGGCTTAGTCCCATCTACAGAAAGGACCTTTTGGTTTAGAAGGAGTAACCTGACTTATCTCAGGTATGAAAGTTATTAGCATCTAGTAAAAAATTTTGATAACTAAAATTGTTTTAAATACTTTCTTTATGGAAGTATGATGCACTAGGAGTGATTTTTGTTAATATTCCTCATAATAGTAATGGCAGCAATAGCATCATCCAGAGTGATTATTTTGCCTTTAGTTAGGAGTTATGGCGTTTAAGTAAATTTTCAGCAAAAAACATACTCATTCTCTTGAGTGCAATATGTATAAAAGCCTGTTTCTTTATATTAGGACTCTTATTTTAAACAAACTAGTTGATTGAAGTATTACAAACTTTAGCCTAAATGTATAGATTATCCATATGATGAGCTATGAACTTTAAATTTATCTAATTAAAGCGTGAAATGATATGCTTAACTTTTTAAATGTAATAACCTACTTCTATAGCTTTATAGACATATAGAAATGACGCAATAATGTCTTCTCCTAGTATAGTTGTTTTTAGGCTAGGCTCAAGTATGACATCTTCAACATCTGGACAAGATAGTTGAAATTTTTTAGAATCTTTAGAATGAGAAAATTAGTGCTAATTATTCCTTTACAGCAAATTGAGAACTTTCTGAATTAGTTCATTAAATATCTCAACGTCATGAAAAATGATTCTTGTCTAACTTCAAAATCAAAATTATTTCTTACAATCTAATTAGTCCCTCTGAATCTTAAACCTAAGCTTCTAATCTATCTATGATTTATGAGTCAGCAATGGGTTTGCCCTCCAATGCTCTAATTAATTATCAAGTTGAGGTACAGTTTATAAGCTAAGAGGTACTTTCATCTTTGAGCTAACAAACTCAATCAGATACTTTTTCTTTGACCTAATTGCAGTGGATTTTATATAGTTAAATCCAATTAATTATAACATACAGACGTCCATCCCCAAAATAGGGTGGTAATAAGGTTATAAGTCTATTCTGCTGCTCTAAAAGTCTAGTAGCAAGTGATATTAGAAAGAGTTCTTAAGACTTAAGATATTCGCTTTAGACATGTTGTTCTTTGTTACAAGACCTCTAGGGCTTTTAGGGTTTTGTGGAGTTTATTTACTAAGACTCTGAATCCATGTTTAGCTTAAAGAATTTCTATATGAATCTTTTATCTATGTCAGGCATCTAACGTACCAAGCTAAGACTTGGCTTCCATTAGCATATTCCATTACCAAAATAGCATCCTTAGTCCTCACAACATTGCTGTTCTGAGTATCTGGTAATATGATTTGCTTTGGTACAGATGTGAAGAGTATTGATATATGAATAGTAATCCCATTATAACCACTAAGATAAGAATCTGCAGCAATCTCGCTCACATCACTTTCTCAATGAGGAGATGCTGATTGGTTTTGTTGGGGGTGGCTGTTCCTTCCACTCTTGGTCATCCTTATAATTAGCATTGGCCTGGATGTGCACCTAGTAACCGGGTGCATCCACCATATCTACATTTTGCTTTTGCAGCATCCCACTTGTTTTAAAATCATCTGCAGTATTTTTTACAATTTGGTTTTTAGTACAGTGGATTGGATTAAAAATCAAAATGTTTGATTTGAGCTAGGGATTAGCGTTCATGTGGCCTTGGGCAGGTGGTTAGTGAGGCATCTCTTTAAAGTGGGTTCCTTAGTTCGCCCCAGAGTAATGCCATTACTGAGAGCATTAGGGAAACGTCCATCTCCAATACTAAGATCAATTAGTGGGGGCCCCCAATGGGTTGCAGTTTTTTGTTAAAAGAGGCAGAATCTTTTATTTTAATATATATTCTGAAGTTTTTATATTTTTTGTAATTATTGTTATAATATGGAAACTACAAAATAACCCAAAGTTATACCATAGACAGAGTGCTAGATTTATAATAATCTGTGGGTGAGGGGGCGACTTATGAACTTTTATGGAGAGTGAGTGTTAATCATATATTCTCATGGCTTACAAGAAACTTGTCCAGAGTCATTTCTTGAAGAACCAATTGTTCTCTGGGTCATTTGAATTTGACATGGTGGATGATTTGTCCAACAAAATGACTTAAATTTCTAACAAATTTCAAGGGTGTGAACCTTCTGCTCTGATCTCCTTTTTGTTTGTCTCATTCATGGAAGGTTTTTCTTCATTGCATTCATGGGAAAAATAATTTGTTTACCTGAGGATTTTTTGATCAAGTGCAGCAATTCCATCCCTTTCAATTTTTTGTCACAATCTGCTAGTTTGCTTTTTAACTTCACAACAAATGGCATCAATTTTGTCCAAATGTACCTTGCAGATGTGGTCATAATGAAGGAATTAGGATGTGTACTAAAATTGGGGTTGGGGTGAGCCTATTCTATATAGGCGGCCACCCATATCTCATCAAGGGTGTGCCCTAAGTCTTCCATCTTCTTTAGCAGTCATGCTCAGGAGTATTCCCTTTCTTTGATTGAAAGGGATGTAGCATCATGTCCAGCCTAATGGCTGCGGCGTGAACCCTTTCAGTAACCCTTTATAATATGATACAATATACTGTACTATTTATATGAAAATAAAGAAATGGATATATAAAAAGTATATAAAGAAGCTAAGTTCAGTATAGGATATAGTGCACTATGTCACAAAAATGCATTTGAAGATTAAGAAGAATCTATAAGATATATGTGCCTGTCATTGCTTTCCAATGGTTGCTGAGCGTTGTTTGCTAATTGGCTAGAGGCATACCCTTAAAAAGAATAAAGCAACTAAATTAAATCACGTGTCATTTGTCTAAACTGATGTCATAGGAGGAATAGCATTATTAAATAGATTCCTATGCTGAATATAATCAGTTGATTTCATCCCTAAGGAGCAGTAGCACATAAGTGATACACGTTTTAGCTCTGAGGTGTTCTTCCCAACATACATGGCACCAGATATCTGATTTATAAAAAAAAATTTTGTTCAAAATTTTAATAATATTACAGATTTTTACTTTATTATAGTAATAGATGAAGTTGCTTTAAGCACCTTTGCCAGCTTGTCTAAATACTATAGGAAGGGAACTTTGAACAATAAGCTTGGGGAAGTTCCTGTGGAGTCCACAGATAGCTTGGCCCTTAGGGCCTATTCTGAGAATCTTGATTCTAAAAATTATTATCTAGACCAGTTTTAGACCATCCATTGGGAAACTGGGCTGTTAAAATTCTTAAATAATTTTTTTATATAAATTAATATTGACCTTTGATTTGTTATTGAATTATTTTAATTAATGATTAGCGTTACCATTTATTGACTTAAAGTTGGGTGCATGATTTGAATTTAAATATATTTTTTGACTGATTTTCAAGAGTTGAGGCTCTCATAACCCGCCTATTTTGCCTTAGCATTCCCCTTAGTGGAAAGTAAGGCTATGTGGTGGTCAGGTTTAGCCTTGAACGTCACATCACACCCTTTTAAAACCCAATTCCCAGCAGTGGCAGTGGTGGCAGCACTTGTCTTCTTGGACCCTATGGCATTCTCTTGAAATTCATTAGCAGCCAACTTAGAGGCCCTTTCTGAAGCGGATGGGGGCGCCTGTGGAACCATTTGGACAGGTATGTTCTTAACCTGCTAATGGAGCTTTGTGACTTTCTGGCATAGGGTCCAAATCTTCTGGACATATAGCCAACTAGGCAACGTGAGCTTTTACCTGGTTATTACTGGTGGGACAGGTAACATGGAAATGCAGTAATGGCAGGTGAAATGCATGTTACTGGAGTTAGAACTCTTACCCAGGAGTGTTTGCATTCTGTGTTTTTTGTAGTAGGCAAGTCAGTGAGTTTGGTGTTTGGTTAGCCTCAAAAGTTAACCTTAACTTAACTTGGCGGCATTCCTTAGAATGAATTTGTGAGCAACAATCCCCCTCCCATGGAGGGGTTAACAATCAAACCTGTAAGAGGTGCAGGAGGATGACTGTTAGGATAAAGCAGCAGGAACAGATGAAGGCTTGTACTACATCATGAATATGAATCATCGCTTATGGACAGATGGGTATTTCATAAGAACTTCGTCTAAAGTGATGGACATTGCCTTCCAGTGGTTGATGAGCATTTTTTTAAGTGGGATAGATTCACACCCCCAAATAGAATGCAGCACTATATATTAAACGCGTGGTCATTAGCTACACTGGCTTTTTAAAAGGAACAGCACTATCAGAGAGAGTACCATGCTGAATATAATTAATTAGATTTTATTCCTAATAAATGGAAACATGTAAGTGATACACTGTTTTAGCTCTGGGGTATTCCTCCCAACGTCATGGTGCCAAATGTCCAATTTTCAAAATATGATTAGTTTAATATAATAGATTATTTTGGATTTATAAACTTTATTAGGGTAGTAATAGAAGACAAAAGTTGCTTTAAGCACCCTCACCAGCTTGTTTATATATTATAGGAAGGGAACTTGGTGAATATGCCTGGGGAAGTTTCTGCGTATTTTTCAGACAGCTTGGCCCTTGGGGGCGTATTCCAAGAATCTCAAACCTCAAAATTCTTGTCTAGATCTATAATAGACTGTCCAAAGTGAAACTGGGCTGTTTAAAACTTTTGGTTTTATTTTTAACTAAAATTAATATCAATCTTTGATTTACTCTTAAATCTTTTAAACAAAGAATCAATATCACCATTTTTGGTCAATGTTTTTTACACAAGAGTTAGATCTAATGTAAATTTATAACCAATTTTTGAGGGCTGAGGTCTTTATACCCACTTGTTTGGCATTAGTACCACCCTTAGAGTAAACTAAGGCTATGTGGTGGTCAGGAATATCCTTGAACGTCACATATCAGGGGAAATTAGCTAACATGTAGTACATTACTAGTCCTAAGAGATACAATTGGCAGAAATTTTCCAGCCATTACATGTTTAACTCTGACACTGAAATTAATGCATCTTTAAAATATATATGACTTTAAAATTGTATTAAAAACTAATGCTTAGATTATATATTTGAGCTTATAATAACTACAAATTACTTTCATGATTTCCGTTAAAATATAAAAAAATTGGTAAAAGTTCTCTACAATACCAGATGCTAAATGTATCTTTCTATTGCCAACATGTTTTTGCAAGATTATCAGCAGAGCATATGCTTAAAAGTTATAAATATGTTTGCAATAATCTGAACCTACAATGGCTCCAAAAAAGTTAAAAGATAACAATATCTTTAATCAAGTTAATTGTACTATAAGATTATCTTAGATACAATTTCTGAGCTTTATATAAAACTAAAGGTCATTTAAAACTTTTTTAAATAAAAATCAAGCAGTATATACCCTATAGCTTTTTTAAGCTCATTAAAGTATTAGATATACCACCATATAAGCTTATCATAAAACCAAGTTAAATCACCTTTTATTTGTAAGATATGTTAATAAAGATATTATTGCGACAAATAGTTCTTTCAAGTTTTTTACCTGATATCATTTTAGTAGATTCTTAATGTGTACAACTAAAGGGAATAATCTATATCAATTAAAAGCAAGCGTTTGTGTGTGATTCTAAGCTAAAACTACGCCATGCAGAGCTTTATAAATTTCAATATATGTAGATGGAAGGGGCTTCATGTGCACCTCAAAGCTAGACTTTTAATTTTTTATAATAAATAAAAAGTTTATATATAAGAAGGAAAAATTATATGATTGTAAGTTAATCAGTATATTGGTCTGGCTGAGCAGCTTGATATTTGGTTGATTCAATTTTATATAATTTGCCAAGTGGTTAGTGATAATTTGGTTAACCAATAGGCTCAATGATTTTAGTAAGCAGTTAGTAAATGGTTGATTTATTATATTAATTGGTTTGGTAAATGGTTGATGGCTTTTGGTTGATTCAATATGTTTAGTTTTATTTTACCAAGCATTTTGTGATTAGTTGATTTGTATGTTTAATGGTTTTGGCAAAGCTGTATAGTGGTTTTCTATATATAAAATATTAAATAAAACAAATTTAAAAGCTAAACTATATACCTAAAAAACGTTGGTAACTTGTTCTAGCAGTTAATTTAAATGTGGGCTAAGCTGCGCTACCAGGTGGTAATATATAAAAATCTATTATATCTCCAGATATACCATCTCAGCTCTTAAAACTTTTTTTTTATTATTAAAGCTTGACTTTCTAAAATATCCAAAAAAGTGTAAGGGTAATTATTAAAGTTTTCAGGGATAAACCTTGGAAGCTTATGCTTTTTATCTAGATGAGAAAATATTATATTCAAGGGTTGCTATATAATAAACCTGCTTACTTGTACACCAGGAAAGACAGAAAGATGGCATATACAGCATAAAATTATGCTTTTAACATTCATATTACTAGATAGTTTAAAATTTTTATTAAAAAGCTCACTTGAAGTTATACAATCTACTACCTGATGTGATTGAAGATCTAAGTATCTAACCTACTGCTGGATCATATAATTTTATAGATTCTTTATTGTCTTTATAAGGGTGGTTAGCCTGGCAGGGTAATTCCTGCTTCCACTATAGTGCAGGTTTTGTTTAATACAAGTTAAAAACTAGTACTGGATAGAAAATTTCTCAGTGTGGTATATTTGTCCCAAGGTCAACCCACCTCAAATACTCTCTCTTATTATCTTTATAAAAAATCTCTTATATAAGCTAACAATTAAGAACCCTAATCTGAAAGCCATTTAAGATATAGTACCTTTTATATTAAATTTATAAAGTATACTAAAATTAACACTTTATAACTTTAAGTCTTGATCACATGTGTCATACTAGACCCTAGTTGGGGAAGAGCTTCAACTTTGGGCTTCTAAAGATTAATCAATCTTGAATTATACTTTTTATATTAGTTTACCAATTGATATATAATCAGGCTTAGTCAGCTTACCCTTATGTAAAAGATATTTAGTCAAGCTTAAAGTTTAAAAAATATTGTTGCTAAAATATAAGAGCTCTGAGCAATTTCTATTGACAACATCAAATTTAATAAATTTGAGAAAAATCGCCTTGTTGTTTTCAACTAATAAGATAAGGCAATCCATCTAGTACTAAAAAAAAAAAAAAAAATAAGATAAGGCAATTACTTAACTACTCTATTCAACGTCTCATGCCAAATTTACCCCAAATGCTCTCCTCATGCCTTCTCATGTATACCACTTGGCTGGCGCATGACTAAATCTTTAGGATTAAAATAATAAATTCTTACTTTTACTTTTAAACCTTGACTATACATATCTTAGTCAGAATACCCATTTATTATAGCCCTATATTATTTTTAAATTTATTGCAAGGAAGGCCAATCAGGGGACGGACACTTTGAATGTCAACCCAAAAGAGACAAAACTTAGTAACATGGAAGGCACCCTAGAGAAGTGATGCTATCTCTTGTTGCCAGCGGGAACGCCACTTATGGGGGGAGGGAACATGTGAATGGGCTGTAGCCACAATTGAACACGTGTGGAGGAAAGGGTCTGATTTGATGAACCAAACTGGGAACCAGAAGGAGACCAGATGTCGGCGATGTGGTGGGAGGTATCCAAACATCCATGCCTGAAAGTGGTCCACCAAAATGAGACTGGAATCTGTGGACAGCTTCTGGGAGGGTGGGAGTGGAGCCTGCGATGGCATCCAAGACAATCGTGTGGATAGTCCACATGGCTATTGCAACCACCAGAGCATGGAGGAAGGGTGGAAGGGGGAGGCCATTGATAAAGCAAACATATCTCTTGACAGGCTGAAGGGATGTGTTTGATCCTGGCCAAGCAGACGTTGGACTTCGCGCCATATCACTTTAGAGGTAGGACACTTCTCCAGGCGGTGGAACAGCGTTCCATACTGGCCACACATGACGCAGGATGAGTGTAAAGCGTTAGAGCGCTCAGCTGTACGGTACACCTGTCTCAGGCAGCGCCACACATGGGAACAGATTTGAGGCTGCAACAGAGGATGGTGTGCGTATTTCCAGATAGTTTTTGGGTCTCAATGGAGTAAGGGATGTCCATCATGTCCAGGTAGTCCACCCTATATAGGACATGGGGCCGTGTGGGGATCACGCCATCATGGATGGGTAGCCCCTGTACCTCTTGTGTGAACTGGGGTGAGGGGCGGCCTCTTCAGGTTGTATGTCCGCTAATATGAATTCTCCACTCAGCGCTCCACATGGAGAGGAGGATTCGTTTGTAGTGGGTTTTAGTACCGTGAGGACCTGTGGCTGATGGGTGTGAAGCCAGGTATTTCATCAGGGAGTGGGGGCTCGATGTATTGTTGAGGCCCAAGGCGTGGGAGAAGTTGGAGCGGGCCACGCGGGACCAGTGTTGGGAGGGGAGCTTAGGGGCGGTGACAGCCGCAATCCAGGTACCCAAGATCTTGGCTGCATGGGCTCTGAAGTCAAGCAGGCCCATGCCACCATGCTGATGAGGGCCAAACATGACTTCTAACCATACTGGTGGAGGGCGACCTGACCAAAGCCATCCTTGCAGCAAGGCATACAAGGATTTGAAGAAGCTTGGGGAGAAGGGGATGGCGTGGGCTCCAAATCAGACTTTGGAGAGGAGCATAGAGTTGGCCAAAAATGACCCTGCCAGTAAGGGAAGTAGGGTGGGCTCTGAGGGAGGCGATGCACTTCGTCACGTTGTCTAGAATATGACTCTCCATTACTGCTGATGCGTATCCGCCTGCCTCTACCCACACATCCAGATGGCAGACCGGCCCTATGGTAGGGCGTGGCACAAAGGGGAGCACCAGTGGGGCGGTGTGGGGTGAGCTGGGAGGGCGAGCATGTGTGCGAGCAGATGGGCCAGGCTGGGCACTGGTTGCTGGGGCCCAGCAGGTTTGATACTGACCAAGGAGGATGCTTTTGGTTATGGAAGCGTTCAGTGCAGCATTACTTACCTGGGAATACTCCTGGATGAGAGCTTCAAGTGCGCGTGCATCTTTATTATTAGACACTCCAACCACACAGTCATCTGCAAATGCCATCATCTTGACTGGGGCTTGGCCTGGCACATGGACCCCAGTGAGTTGGGCATTCACATTTCGAAGTAGTGGGTCAAGGCTGAAGTTGTATAAGAGTGGGCTAAGGGGGTCCCCTTGTTGCAAGCCCCTTTGAAAGCGGACTACTTCTGTTAGGAAGCCAGGGCCACGTACTGCCATTGCTGCAGATTCTGTGAGCAGCATCACCCAGTTGATGAAGCGAGGGGGTAAGCGGAATTGATGGAAGCAGGCCCTGAGGTATTCCCAGTTTACTCTATCATAGGCCTTCTGTTGGTCCAAGAATACAAGTGCCCCAGAGGCTGTGGACTGGCATGCATTAGCCACAGAGTGCACGTTGTCCCAAATTGACCTTCTGGGTATGAAACCAAATTGTTCTGGGGAGATGGTAACAGATGCTACAATTTCTAAATGGTTAGCCATGATTTTGGTTAAAATTTTTGTATCCATGTTAGTTAAAGAAATGGGGCGCCAGTTGGCTAAGTCTAGCTTGTCCCCTTTCTTGAAGAGTGTGACGGTGAAGGCCTCTTGTCCTCCTGGCAGGAGGCGCATTTCCAAAAGGCTCTGGTTAAGTGAGGTCAACAGTAGTGGGGATATATATTTAAAGTACTTTTTGTAGAATTCATATGGAATGCCATCTGGTCCTGGGCATTTCCAGTTTGGTGCACCACGGATGGCTGTCCATAATTTGTTTGGAGTAATCAAATTCATTATTTCTGGGTATCGGGAAATGGTGCAGATGTGGGTTTGGTCGAGAAATTCCGCCACTTCAGCCAGCTGAATTGGATCATATCAGTATAACTTGGAGTAATACTTTTATGTTTTGATTGCCACTTTGGCTGGCGTATCCACAATGGAATCATCCAATCTTTGCACCTGTGTGCAGGCCACGCTCTGGTGTGGTGCAAAAAAATTTTTAAAGAAATATGCAGTGCACTTGTCACCCTCTGCAATGCATTTGGCCCTGTACTGAACACAAACCTGATGTGTGTGTTGCCTTTTGAGCGCGTTGAGGTGGGTGGCTCTCCGCCCACTTCCAGCCCCATGCAGGGATGTATCCTGTGGCTGGGATTTTGGACTCCAGGTGTGCCAACTCTGCCAGAGCGCACAAGATGATGGCCGATGTGGCTCATGAGCGTCAGGAGGAGAGGTGGCGAGAGTGGCAGATGGTAACCTCTTTGAAGGCTGCCTATGTGGAGATGGAGTCCGCGCAAAATGGTGTAAAAAACTCTTTTTCCAAAGTTGCTGATTGCACCCAAGTGGAAAATCCTGGTGATGCAAGTTTGGTAGGGCGGAGTTTGCACCAATGTAGGGCCTTAGCCACTGTGACAGGTAGGTGGTAGGTTATCAAGACCAGCCGGTGGTCAGAGAATTTGATTTTTGTTTTTTTGAAGTGGGAAATGTGGGGTTGGAATTTCGCCAGTGTAAGGATAAGGTCTATGCGGGTCATGGACCTTAATTGGCTGTTGTGGACGTGGGGTTGCGTCATGTTTTTGAGCAGCGGGGCTTGCTGTGGCAGTACATCCATAAAACCAAGGGTGACCTTTAGAACGCAAAGTTCTACGTGACCCTGGAGGCGTGGGAGGAGGAAGGCCAACAGTCCATTGGTGTATTTAGCCAACAGTTCATATCGCTGAATACAAAAGGGTCTGGGGGTAACAGGAGGGATTTGACTGATGAGAAAAATTCCTGACGTTCTCATGCACAGGTTGGGGCGTAGATGTTGACAATAGCGTGTGCCACATTGGCCCATGAGAAAGTGACAACGAGGACTCAGCCATTGAGGAAGGATTCTAATGATAAAAATTTAAAAAAATTGTTTTTCCAAACTAGCACCCCACAGTGCTCTGACCAAAAGGATAGGGATGGGAGGAGCATGGTTTTCCAAGCATCCTTGGGACCTCGCGGACAGTGGGACTCCTGGATGGCCAGGATATCCATGGGTAAATTTTTTTGTAAAAAACTCAGTTTCCTAGCCCGGGACAGCAAGGCCTTGAGTCCAGCGATATTCAATGTCCCCTAAAGTGAAGGTTTCCCCCATTGCACCTTAGGTGTGAGGGGGTGGGCACCCAGGCCCACTAGCCTCCTCTAGATCCCCACAGGCCTTCAAGTCAGCGCGGGTGTTTGCAGCAATGCTATAGGTAGTTTTATTGATTTTAGCAGAAAGGTTCGCGTTGGCTTTTGCCTTTGCTTTTTGTTTCCCCTGACGTTGGACAAATTTTTGCGGTGCAGATGAGTTTGGTACACCATCAAGCAGGTCAAAAAAAAATTTTAGGTAGGTTGGAGACCAAGCCAGTTTCAACCAGAGCTTGGTTGTAAAGATCAGGTGAAATCAAGTTGCCCATCAGATCCTCAGATTGGGTGGCCAAATTGGCATGGGCTTCCCAATCTGATTGGTTGATGGATTCCCGAGTTGCTTCCACCATGAAGGTTTCGATGTCCTCCTGGTATTGGGAGTGTGGGATAGCAGTGGTGACTTTGGCCGCTTTCTTGGCCGCGGCCCTGTGGGCCTGCTTGGCCTTCTTCCGCTCTTGTGGGGAAATAGGTTTTACCAGTAGGTAGCAGCCTTGTGCTCCCCATGGGAAAGCCTCTTTGGTGCTTGCAGTTGGTTCATAGTGCGCCTCTCCGCTGGCCATGGCCGCTGAGGGGTGCTCTTGGAATATGATGCCCTCCTTGGTGGGGCATGCATGTGCCTTATGTCCAAACGCATCACAGTGGGTGCAGATGGGGGGCGCGCTGTCCATGGTTACCCGGAAAGGGTGGGTGGTATGCCCTTTGATATTGATATATGTGGAGTGCAGGATCTGGGTTAGGTCCTTTGTGATCTTCTCAGTTGGGGTCAGAACTGCGATGGCTTTGCCAGTGCACAGGTGTGGCATCAGCATAAAGCGTTGCATCTCAAAAGATTGTATTTTGCCATAAATGGTGAGACCATCTTTCAGGTGTTGCTCCAAGATGGCACATTTTACCGTAGTAGGCAAAAAGTCAAACGTGAGGAAAATTTGGTTTGATTTTGTCTTCTGGTGCGTTTGGTTTTGATGACCCATTGCCCTTCGGGGAGGTTGATCACTACGTGCACCACAGCAGCTTTGTCTGCTGCCTCCTTGTTTTCAAAACTGAGGTCCAGACAACCATGTGACATGGAGTGAGGTGCGACGTACACCGTGGTTGGGAAAAAAGTGTGCACATCCCCACAAAATTTTTCCCATAGAGCTGTTTGTTGGATGTCCAGAAAAACACAGACTCTGTATTCCACTGATGATAGTGGTTGAAAGTGTGGCGTGTTGATGTACTGGTTGCATCGTGCTTGCCAAGTGAGGATTTCTGGGGAAATAGTGACTGCCAGTTTTTTTAATTTTTTTCTATTCTGCCAGTTTCTCCGGGGCGTTTTTGAACGTTTGAGGCCGCGGGCCTACCACCTGCTCCTCTTACCTTACTTGCCCAACTGCTCCCTGACATGGGCGCAGATTAATCTCTTCTGTGAGATTATCAAACTAGATTCAGTCTTGAATTGAATAGGTTGCAAAAGTGATTGCAACATGAGAGAAAAGTTTTGGTAAAATTAAGTTGTAGTATTAGCTGAGAATAAAACTTTCAACTCTTACAAAGCATCCATGACTTTATTTGCATCTCAGAGGAAAATAATGAAAAACTCACCCCCATTGTATAGGGTAAAGCTGGAGTAAAATTGTGATAGAGGGGATGTTGAGTCAAAAATCCACAACCACAGTGCGGAGATATCAAACAGATACACAGGATGAACACACAAATAAAATCAAATAAATACAGATTTGGGATTCATCTGGTATAGTAAAACTATTTCATACCCCATTAAAAAGAAGATTGGAGATGCTGAGATTAAGGGTCAGTCAATTATCTCATTAAAGCATCTAGTAAAGCTAAAACTAGCTTGCCAGTATGGATATGTAGACATTTAAATTCAAGCCATAATACCAAAGGTATAGCCAAACATAGAGCCTTATATTATTTGAGAGGAAGAACTGAGTGCTAACAATTTACCACAAAAGTTATTAACGCCTGTTGGATTTTCAGTTTGAAAAAAGGCTTTCTGGTGCATCTTTTACTGCAAATCCAACAATATGTTTGTAGGGCTTTACTTACCACTTATATGAAAATAACAAAATAAAAAAAATGCTAAAAATGTTTAGTTTCAAAAAGGTTTATTAAGCGTTGCACAAGGGTAATAAGAGAATATACTTAATAAATTGACAATGGTACAAAACACTGAAGCTCGAGTTCAGATAGCTTGAGAAATGTCCAAATTAAGTAATATGAGCCGTTAACCTATCAGATTCTTCAAACTTGCCTTGTTTGGGTGGAATGGACAATTGATGGTTAGAAACAGGAAGGACAACTCCATTAGGTAATCTTTTTATGAATTTGACCCAATCAATGGGCTGGAAGATTTCTTCACTTGGTTAGACCCCTTTTGACCCTATATAAGGGGCTAGTTTCCACGGTGTCACCTTTTCTAAACTAAACAAGGCCGTAGGAGGAGCCTCCGCTGAATTCCCTGAATTTGGCTGACAGTTTGGTACAATCTGACCGCCCAAATTCTATTTGTTTGCCCAATCTTTAGTAAAAGTGTTACCCTAATTTTCAGGATTCCACCATGAATCAACCAAGGTTTTTTGGCTAATATTCGTTTTATTTTCATCTGAACCACTCTTATCAATATATTGGAATTGTAATTGCCTGACATTGTCCCCTTCAAGAGTGGTAGGGGGAGAATAAGGGCATAAAAACTGGCCATGGACTCAGGTGATGGTGACTCTGGAAGTGAGGGATTTGATAGAGTACTCATCCCCTCGCTTATGTGACTGAAAATGGCCCTTCCCAGATGGAACCAAGCTTTTCACTTCTAGTAGTGATGCAGTTGCTATAATAAAAATTTAAGTCAGATACTTGAAAGGAAGGGAGAGAGACATGGAGCTCATTATCTGCTTTGCCTTCTTTTGTGACCATCTTGGCCAAGTTAGTCATAGCTTCCGCTTATAGTTGGATGATGTGTTGGGCCAACTTTTTCATAGCTTTCTCTGGGTTATTTCTAAAAAGTGAAAATATCTTTGGTTAGTAGAGCTGGTACCCCAGGTTCTTGGCCATACAACACATGGAAAGGGGACATCTTTAGGATGCAATAATAACTAATTTGGTAGGCCATGAGGGCATTGGGTA